>JAYJMF010000073.1:1430295-1469313 GCA_036873715.1 Salvia sclarea
ATGAGTGTGGAGAGAGAAATATAAAAGATTAGATAAGAGAGAGAATAATCCGTAGGATTTAGGAGAGAGAGTGAAGAAAGAGAAAAATATATCAAATCTGGATCATTGGTTTATGAAAGATGAAAGGTAGGGATTGATTCTTATTTCTCATTTTAAGAGGTGATGTACAATAATTAACCCCTATATATATATATATATATATATCTTCCCAATTATGTTTTGGTTTTAATATTAAATATTTGTTCATCTCTCAAAGGTTTGATTATATAGTTTAAGGGCATGATTTTTGGGTCGAATTTTGATTTGGCATGATTTCAAAAAAATTTGTGAGAATTTAATATTTTTTTGGACAAAACCTCGTCAAAATTACGTGGTTATCTATGTCATTTAATCAAATTGGGTGAAAATTACTCGCACTATGGGTATTATTTAGAAATTAAATATAATGAGATTTAATTAGAAGAAATGTGAAGTTGTCTATGAGCTAGCTTGGTATGAGTTAATTCTAAAGAAAAAAGAGATTGGTGGGAGTTAGCCGATTCTAATGGTTCTATCTGTGACAAGCTAATGTATGTCAACAAATTTAGGGTTTGGGGTATTTTTCTGAGTAATAGGAGGACGGTGGTTCATTTATGTATAAATTAAATAGATAATAATTTACTTATGTTATTTATATGTAATGTTTCATGTTGTGTTTCACGTCGACGAGAATAAGTGGGGTCTAGCTGTCGATTCTATAGGTATGTTTATAATAAACTAATTAACAATGTCAAATAGCGAACAATCATAATTTTAGGGCGTTAATTTTG
Source organism: Salvia sclarea (assembly GCA_036873715.1). Classification (NCBI taxonomy): domain Eukaryota; kingdom Viridiplantae; phylum Streptophyta; class Magnoliopsida; order Lamiales; family Lamiaceae; genus Salvia; species Salvia sclarea. The sequence goes on from JAYJMF010000073.1 coordinate 1,431,105, forward strand.
GATAAGGCCGATAGTATGAGTCATTTTCATTTAAACATGAACATATAATGTAAATTATTTTGAAGTATTTGCCCAAATTATAGTTTATATTAATAATGGAATAAAGTATCACTAGCTTTACTTCAGTTGAGACGATCATTAGACGCGTTGCAACACTCCTTCTCAGCTACAATTAATTTCAACAAGTATTAATTAAATTAAACCCTCAGAATATGTCTTCTAAAAATAAAAACTACGACCTAATTTTGATCTTAATTAAACTAAGTGAACTGTGCCCCCAAGGATTGGGACATAATCATTTCTGTAATTTGTCGTCGTGCATTGAATATATTTAATTTTTAGTCTAGTACAATGAACTTATATACGTTACATTAATTGATCACGAATCCAGTCTTACGTACATTTGAAACTCTACTATATAATAGTTGAATTAATCACATATTTATGAGACGCTATTTTATGAATCTAATATAATAATAATATATAAATTTATAAACTTAATCATAATTCTAAAAAATGTATGTATAAACTAAGATGAAACCTGATATACAGATATATTAATTAAATTGCTAAACTATCATTATAATTTTAAAAGTAAGAAAAGATATACTATATTAAGTGTTATAATTGGAATAAAAGATGACACCTATTCTATTCCTAAGAGAGAGAGAGAGAGAGAGGTTGCTATGATTTTATAATGCACCATCCTAATTAAGACATGTGTAAATAATAATATGATAATAATTAGTAAGGAACCCTACATTGTACGGTATTGTCTTGTGATGTAGGACACCTACCGATCCCTAAGCTTAGAAAATAATAAGGCACAAGTGTCAATAATTATATGCACTTGGAACTTATTTTTTAACAAGTTGGTCCAAATGTTGAAAGTATATATCTCTTTCTCGAGATGATGGCCTAAAAATAGTGAATGTTATTCTTTCCACACCCCTTTATATATATGTTATAATTTGGTTTGTGCCACCTCCATAAATGCCCTTACCTAATCTTGCTTCATCTTTTCCCTTCTTTTTTCTTTTATTTTATTATAATTAATGATTGGTATAACTATAAACCTAACCTTTCATTCATGCCCAACTCAAGGGAACTTCTTCAAATTTTATAATATGTATTAAACCTTTCATCATAAAATATTTGTCATCGACCTTACAAATTAATGTGTCTATAAGCTCATAGTACAAACTAAAGAACACGCTTTCATACAAATATGATTTAAATTGACACAATCAGATCTTAGTTTTCAAATTTAAAGATTATATTATTTATTTATTTATCTATCTTTTTATATAGTGAACACGTGGAAGTCTAACACTACCACCAGGTACGTGCGTTAGTCATGTGTAAGCATATTGATGTGTTAATTCATCACAAAATGTAAATTTCAAGATTAAAAAGTTTAAACCCGAAAGATATATATGTAATTCAATCAAACTTTTGTATAACGTACTATCTTTTAGCTATCTTTGAAATACTTAAGGTCTGGTTTCATTATTTGGATCTTTATTTAACATTTAGCATCAATCTTCATTATATTAAAGTACGTAACGACCAATAAAAATGAAGCAATGTGGCCTAAATTAACGAATATCTTAATATGAAAGCGGTGCGAGTCAAAATTTATCTACTATAATTAATTAAAATAAAGATACAGCCTAAGTTGAGAGAAATTATATTTGTATATATATGCAATTATTATCATCTAGAACAAATAATTAATGCTGAGCTCATTCTATCTTCAAGAAAAGCTCAAGCTATTTAATAAGGTATTTGATCATATATAAGTTTATAACCACCATCTGCTGACCAAATAATTAAGGCACTACAATTATTTCGCTGATCGTATATATATTTCAAGTCTTCTTTGTTATAATTAGGGGTGTACACAAGCCAAACCGTGTCGTGAGCTATACGAAGCTCGACTCGAAAAAAGCTCGTTCGAAACTCGTTCGTTTTCTAAACGAGCCGAGCTCGAGCCTGAAATCGAGTTCGATTAGATTTTCGAGCCGAGCTCGAGCTTATTGGTGTTTGACTCAACAGCTCGCGAACATGTTTGGCTCGGTCATGTTCGCGAACACGTTCGCGAGCGTCATTTGTTAAATTAAATAATAATTTATATATAATTTTTCTAATAATTTAAATCGCAGCTAAATGATTTAATAGATTTCACTATATCGAGCTCGAGAGTGAGTTTGAGTTCGATCTCGAGCTTGAGCTCGAACTCGAACTTGAAATCGAATATAATTGCAGAAAAATAATAATATGATTCAAGCTCGAGCTCGACTCGAATAGATGGTAAACGAATAATTGTCGAATCGAACTCGAACCGAGCTCGAGCTCAATAAATATTATACGAGTCGAGCTCAAGCTCAATTTGAAGCTTGAATCGAGTTTCGAGCCGAGCTCGAGCCTTCAAAAATCTAACGAGCCGAGCTCGAGCCTGGTGGTATTCGGCTTGGCTCGGCTCGTATACACCCCTACATTACGCTCGAAGTTAATCATATATAAATACTTCTTCACAATGTATGAAGTATGTGTGTATAGTAAATATAATTGGTATATATATGTATAAGGAAAATACATAAAATATATTGTCTCCATCCCACTGAAAATGGCTCATTATTTTTAGACACATACATTATTTGAGGCATTTCTTTAAGATAAAAATAATTAATTAATTGCTAGAATGAGCAACTTTTAGCGAGACGATCCAAAAATTATTACCTGACACAATTATTGGGACAGGGAGACTATATATATATATATATATATCACTATTTGAATATTTCACATGTATACATATATATTGGTAGCACAGGATAATATAAGATATTCATCAAATATTTAGTTGCTTTCTTGCAAGATAAACACAAGTTCATTTCATTTAAGATGGTCGACGAGACGAGATACTTAATTTTCATATACATACTATCCCATATTTTAATATAGCATTAGTTATTTGTTATATATATACACCTGAGACCTGTTGGATCGAATATTTTTCCTTATAAAAAGCAACAACACACAATATCCACAAAGTAAACATTGTGTTCAAAATTATGAAGATGGTGAATGAAGAAATAGTGAAAGAATTTATCAAACCATCTTCTCCAACTCCATCCCATCTCCGAGATCTGAAGCTCTCATTTCTCGATCAATTAGCTCCGCCTACTTACATCCATATAATTCTCTATTTCAATCATTCCGCCGCCACGGCGTCGTCGGAGCTCAAGCGCTCCCTTTCCGACGCACTAGCCATATATTACCCTCTCGCCGGCCGACTCCGGGAGGATTCCTGGCTCGACTGCAACGACGACGGCGCCGAATACGTTGAAGCTCAATTTCCCGACGTCCGAATCTCCGACGTCGTGGACAACCGCCGCATGGAGGAGATGATACAGCTCGTGCCGCTAACGCCGTCACTCGGCAACGATGTGCCGTTAGCCGTCCAAGCCAGCTTCTTCGGCTGCGGCGGCATCGCCGTCGGCGTCTGCATGTGGCATCGGCTGGTCGACGCGATGTCGATGGTGGCGTTCGTAAACGCGTGGGCCGCCGCCTGCCGCCGCGATGCGAAGTCTATCGCCACGAACCAGCCTAGCTTCGACGTTTCCTCCCGCTTTCCCTCTTCAGATTTCTCCAATTTCTTAAAATCAGGTGCAGCACCAGCGCCGCCGCCGCCGGAGAAGATTGTGACGAAAATATTCTCATTCCACGGAGAGAAATTGGCGGCGGTGAAGGCGGCGGCGGCAGGGCCGCTGCTGGAGAGCCCTACGCGGGTGGAGGCTGTCTCCGCCTTCATCTGGAAGCATTTAATAGAATCCGCCGCCATGAGAAACCCTAGCCCTAACCCTAATTCAATTTTCGCGGCAACCCACGCGGTGGATATCCGGCGGCGAGCTAGCCCTCCTCTTCCCCCCAATTTCTTCGGGAACGCCTGCGCTAGAGCGATTGCGACGGCAGATCATTCGTGGATGGCGCCGGATTACTACGGTTTGGCTTTGAAACTAAGAGAGGAGATACGGAAAGCCGACGCCGATTATGTGAGACGGCTCGAAGACGTCGGCGCGTTTCTGAAATGGTTTGCCGAGAGCGAGGAGAATGATCCGGCGGTGAAAGATGAGATTTGCTGCTTCACGAGCTGGTGCCGGCTGACGGCGTACGAGGCGGATTTCGGGTGGGGAAAGCCGGTTTGGGTGTCGATCATCGGCGTGCCGGCGAAGAATTTGGTGATATTTTTGGGGACTAAATGTGGAGATGGTATTGATGCATGGGTGAGTATGGTTGAACAAGACATTGCTTTAATTGAGACTAGTTATAATCTTCTTGGTTGAGACTATATGGGGTTGGATTGGATCCAAGCTAGTGATTGGTAATTGGGAAAACAAGTAACCTAAATATATCGGATTTATTGTACGTTTTCTTTAAGTTACATTTCACGTTTCACACGTATGTACCCCCGGATTTGTAAACACTTAATCTTTAATCTTCATGTCTCTTAATCTTTTACACATTTATAATTGGACAGGGGAGTATTTGATTTGAATGATTGATTATTAATCAACCTAATTAAATTTGGCAAGGACAACGAATTAGCCTAATTTAATTTGGCAACGAATTAAATTCTCCTCCAATCGATAAGTCGGGGGGTTTGAGTCTCCTAGAGAATTAGCCTATGAATGTATTTTTCTTTCTTTCGTAACTATTTAAAATAAAACAACCTAAATTAGATTAGATTGATTGTTAATCCAATCTTCAATTCATAAAGCAAATTTACAAACTAGTTTAACCAAATTTTAGTTATAAAACACAAGAGGAAAGTAAATAGAAAGTACAATTTTAGTATTAAATAGTACTCACACAATTTATTATACACCGCAATTAAGAAATCTAGACACAAAATTAACCATCTAAATAATCCAATCATTCTCTATTCTATTAATATTATACTTCCTCCGTTTCAAAATGTAAGTCGTTTGATCATATTCTTTTATTTTTATTATGTATGTCGTTTGGAATTAATTTACACTAAAAACCTCATGTTTGAATGAGTATCAGTTCTAAATTTAATGCTTGAATGAAATTTTGCATTTATTATTTGAATAAATATTAATTTTAAATTCATTACTATTATATGTTGTTTTATCATTGGGCGATTTTGGTTGGAAAATGATGTGTTGGAATAAAATTGTGCAATTCAATACAATAAACTACTTCACTAATATAATTAATTAAGGTTGAATAGGAAGAAAAAAAAATCTTAATATATGTGCCCATGCTTAGGAAGACTTATATTTTGAAATGGAGGGAGTATAAAGTATGCCTAATATATGAGTAGTGTTAAAATCATGACCAATCAAGATTTTAGCAAAAATATTCTAATATGGTTAAACTTTATAACAAATTATATGACCTCAAAAGTTAGGTTTGTAGAAGTAGCTTGAAACGACCATGTTTTGTTGCAATATCTCTTTTTTAAATTTAATTGCAATTTCATGTGATACACAAAGAGTATGTTCACATTTAAGAGCTGAAAATGTGATACTTTCAAGTACACGGTACTTTCATATTACTTGAACTCATAAATATTGTTTTATACTATCATATTGAGTTTTGAAATTAGATAATTTGTTATAAAATTTAATTATAATATATTACGTGTAACATCTAACAATAAAATGATTTTTTGAAGTTTAGAAATTAACCACTATGATATTTTTGTAAAATCTCGATTAATCGTGATTTTAATATTGCAAATTTCATATCTAGATATTTTAGTTTTTTTTTCAGAAAAATTAGTTGTGATTATCATTTTCAAGTTTTATATTAGTATAATAATATTGCAAATTTCATATCTAGATATTTTAGTTTTCTTTCAGAAAAATTAGTTGTGATTATCATTTTCAAGTTTTATATAACTATACTATTGCCATGCATCGCAAGATGGCCAAAATCTAATATGGAAATAAAATAGAAGAAAAAATAAATCGAGATTCCTCTCTTTGGAATAAATTTTTTGAAATGGTGAATTCAACGTTCAATGAGTTCAACCCTACACACAAATGGACATTCATATCACTATGCATCACAACAAATTTAGCTACAGCTCGTTTATTATCGAGTCGAGCCTCGCACTATACACTAGGCAATAGAGCAGCAAATCTACGCAGATGCCGCCGTGCTCGATTTGCTCGTTTATTATTGAGTCGAGCTTTGCACTATACACTAGGCAATAGAGCAGCAAATCTACGCAGATGCCGCCGCGCTCGATTTCTGACGAGGAGGAATTCGCAACTGCATCTTCATCGCATCGTAAACCGTGAAACCAATAGCAACGGACGGCACAACCTGCACCAGATAATCGAACACCATAAGCATCACGATTAGCTCGTCTTGGCTCGTGTTTGGCCCGATAATGGAAGAAACGAGTGAAATAGCTCGAGATAGTGAGCTTACCTTGATGTAATTGATGCTTAGACCGGCGAACAATTGTCGCCACCCGTGATTACGGACGATGGAACGGAGCCCCTCCCACGTGCTCTTATACGCCTTGCCACCTTCCGACGAAGGTTGCAAATGCTCGACCTGCAACAAATCGGGCATTCCATAAATAAGATTCGAGTACTTGAAGGGTTAAACGACTAAAAAGAACTCGAAATTTTCAATCCATCGATTATTTTGACAAGAACTTGTGTACGTCCGGATATACGACAGTACGGTGCATCCATCTCGTTTAGGGTTCACCAATCCACAATTAGGGTTCGTTAACTCCGGATTAGGTTTTATTAACCCCTAATTAAGGTTTACTAATCACAATTAGGATTTAATTAGGACGGAAGCCCCGGAAAAATACCTGCATCTGCCTCCTCACGACATCCAACGGGTACGTTAAAGTCTGTCCGAGCACGCCAGCAATGGCCCCACAAGATAGCCGCATCACGATCGACTTCTGGTGCTCTTCCGGAACGTGCCTCTTGAGCTCCTCGTAGACATAGAACTTCAAGCCAGCATAGGGAAGAATACCTATAAGCGTCGGACCTGCACGAAGAAATATCTTCGATTTTAATTTTGATAATGAATTTTCAAATATAAGATCGGATAGATCGTTCGAATTTGAAGTCTACCTATGCCTCGGTAGAGCCCGCGGACTCCCCCTTCTTTGTAGACTCTATTGAATACGTTTCCGATTCCGGTGTAAGCCGGATTTTGATTCAACTGTCCCGTCGCGTGTGGCAAACTGCCTCTTGTGTCGACAACCTTAAAAATAGGAAAAACGAATGAAAAGTCAAATGATTGAATTCGGACAATCATTTCTGTCGTTTTCACATAAATCAACGCCAATCATTAGGTCGTTCGCGTTCATATAAGATCGGCGAACGTAATAAAATCGCAATTATGACATTAATTTCATCGACTAACTATACTCCATCTTCGATTTCCAGCAAAATTATATCTAAGAAGCTATAGAGATGAGTAATGTTTAAACCAAACTATCTGCGATTAATAATTCTCGATGAATCTCGTATAACTTCTTAAAGAATAAATCGAAATGCTTACCTGGTATGCTAGTTTCGTGCGAGCCAAATCTAGTGGATAAGTGCATAAAACGGCAGTACCACCGGCGGCGGAGCCAGCTAGAAGATCCACAACGGGCCCCGTGCCCAAGGCCGAGTAGTTATCCAAGATTCGTGAACGATACTGCTCGTAGGCCATGAAGTGTAATGCTGCGTAGGGTACAATCCGAAGCACGCTCGCTCCATTCCCTCTGAAATAGAAAAAGAAACGGAGACGGGGTGAATAAGCCATACGGGGGAATCTGATGATGATAAATAGATAACGAATCGAAATCAATGATTTTTGAAGCTTACTTGTAAAATCCAGCTACACCTTCGTGTTTAAGTAGCTTCTTCAATGAGGGGTAAACCCCAATAGATTGAAAACCTTGTGTTCTAGTCTATGAAAGCAACGAGGAATGGAGTTAGAAATGTGCAAAAATCGAAGAAACGTGTAAATCTCATAGCGCAATAATACAATCAAATAATCGATCATAAGTTGCTTTAGGCGTATGTGACTTTCTTATGTTTCGAAATGATTAACAAGATAATTAGACCTTAACAATGAGCAAGAAACGAACAAGAAAAAGGGATCAGCTACACGACATCCAAAACACTACTTCAAACACGATTTTGACCACTTTGATTACAGTTATGAATCCTTGAATGATAGGAATTTTAACAAGTAGACACTAACATTATCAACAATTCGACTCTCAAAAAACGACACTTGCTCTCAACCATACAAAGAATCCAATTCAACGCATAATTTGGGGTTACAACATCAAAATTCACATAAAAAAAGACTTCTTGGCTAAATCATTCAGTTTAACTACTTCCATCACATAGAGCATCAAGATCAATACACCATACTAAAAATACGTAATGCAATAACACGAGACTCGATTCAACCACACAAACAGACCAATTAACCAAATCAAACGACACGAATATATGCCTCTTTAACTAAATCATGCAAATCACAGCTCAATATGCAGAAACAAACATTCAATCTAACTAATTCCATCTCATAGAGCGTCAAGATAATTCCACCATACTAAAAACACCTAATGCAACAACACGAGGCTCGATTCAACGACACAAACAGACCAATTAACCAAATCCAAAGACACGAATACAAATCAAGATCAATACACCATACTAAAAACACTTAATGCAATAACACGAGACTCGATTCAACCACACAAACATACCAATTAACCAAATCCAACGACACAAATACAAGATCACAACATCAAAATTTGCATAAAACACCTCTTTAACTAAGTCTATGCAAATCACAACTCAATATGCAAACAGGCATTCATCATCAACAAACAATTCACCACCTGCAGAAGGATCTTCGTTCGTTCCAACGGGGCAACGGCCGTCTTAGCAAATCCACCAGCTGCACCACCAGCAATCAGCTCCTTCACATACACAGGCACTGTATCTATATACTTGGCCTCTCTATGTGAGGAAGCTCCCCCTGCAAATCCAGTCACATTTGGTGACAGAGTAGAGCCCTGTGAAGAATTCATCATCTTCAATTTTTCTAATCCCAACAAAATTCAACCCCAAAGATCCAATCTTTTCACCCCAAAAAAATCAAAAAAATTATTATCCAGCCTTCAATTTATAAAACTCCTTATCCCATCTATCTCTTGGGATAGAGAAGCAAAACGATTTACTCCCAACAGCCAGAATCAAAGGCCTGGGAACAAAATCTATGTTCACAAGCCAGTCTTCTTCGCTAAAATCAAGATTCATCAAAATTCTCACAGCAAGAATCAAATAATCGATCGACGCCCTTTACAATTCAAGCACAACCGCCATCGATTCACAATAGGGTTTCTATCAAAAACAAATCTTTTTCTTAATAAGAAAGAGGGCGCAGCGATTCAATCAGAAAAAAAAAATCCTAATCCAATGGGAATTGGAATCTGTAGGTCAAGAAAAGCCTCCAAATCGTATGAAAGGAGATGGAAATGAGGAGGCTTTTCTTGAAACTATAAAAACGCAATTTGAATTGGTCTGCCGAAAATGGAATTTGTTTATTTAAATTGAGTTTCTATTTTTTCCTCCTAATTTCCTTGGTTCACGGAAGGTATTTGCTGGCTTGACTAGAGAGATTTCAGGCCAATTTCTGGTAAAAGAAAATAATTGAATTTTGGTGGCACAGAAATTTGGGCCTAACAAACCGCCGAAACAAGAAACATGTGATTGAAGCAAGGAAAAGTTTGCTTTTTTAATTTTCTTTTTTAAAAGATTATATTTTGGATTTAATTTTAGGAATGACAATATATCGGATTAGTATGAATACGATCAAATTCAAGATTAATTGGGCGAAGAAAAACTACAAAACTTGACCTCATAATATTAGTTCTTGCTTTGACATTTCTCTCGAATTTATTAAGCTCTACTCGATTTAAGATCGAAAAATTTGAAAATGTTAAAATTATAATTACTATGAATGTAATTTGAATCAACCCTAATCATGCTAGGCTAATAATCGAATTTGGTATTAAAAATTCTTAGCATTACTTTTCCACATTTTGGTTTATGGGAAATTTATTCCACGTTAAGTAAAAGTGAAGCAATTAACAACGTTAATTTAGGATTTACTATATAAGGGAAGGAAAGGTACCTCTGTCGACATTTCTTCTTAATCTTTCTGTTGAATAATGTGTGAAATTTAAATTCTCCAAAATATTTTCGATAGATAACCTTTTATAAGCTTTGTTCGAGTCCCATGAACTAATTCAATTTCATGTCTCATCTTAGACTCTAATTAAGTCCTAATTAGACTATGAAACGGATGAAAAAAAAAAAAACCAATACTACACTATTTAAAGTCCCATATACAATAAAAATAATATATGATACAAATTAGTAAAGTTCACCTTTTTCCCCTAAAAACACTAATTATTTTCGAAATTAATTGTTTTTAGGTAAACCGTTCTCCACAAGCTCTTAATTAGGATTAACCGAAATAATATATTCGACCATCTATAATCCAAAATAATATATTTTGACAATAAATATAAATATATAAGTTACGACACATAGAAAAGATCGAACTTTACCAAACCAAATCTTGCAATGGGTTAGATATTAATCGAGCTAGCAAGTGTCAACGTGATTCAAAGTCATAACGTTAGTCATGAACTAAATTAACCAAATAATTAGTGGGCCAGTGAAAATGCCTCATAATTGCATCAACCATGTATGTTAGAACACTTTTTTTTTTAATAAGGTAAGTCAAATTCAATTCAATCTAATCACATTTTGTTGCATATAAAAACGACGATAAATGTTCGTGCGTTGTCACAATGGCGAAGTATGCTTTTTGTTGGGTTGATGAGTGATGATCTAATTTGCATCTTTATTTAAAAGTATATAAACAATAAATATATGTTTCATATTCTAATATAATAGCGAATATCTATTAATTATACAACTCTTTTATCAAGTGAACAAATGTTACTCTTATTTAGAATGTAATCAGTATTGGTGCACATATCATATAATTAATTACATGCATATAATATATACATGTATATAATGTTATTATTAATATTTTTTTCGAGAAAAAAGGTAGTGAAGTGCCCTTTGGTGGAAGTGTGCTAAATTTAAAGATGCCTTTTGATAGATTAATGTGTCTTTGTACTAAAAGATACAGTAGCAAAGATTGCAATAATTTGATAGGGGAAAAAGAAAAGGTTCAAATGCTCTTGTATACATTATTTATATATCATGCAAAAAAAGAGAGAGCGTAACCTACTAATTCATATTAAAATTTGAAAATAAACAGCTTGACACTTGTCCAAGCATGAGTGCTAGCCTACTTTGGAATAAAATTAAATGAAGGAATAGATAATAATGAAACTAGGCTACATGGGGCCCTTTTCAATTTCTCAACAACGTGTGTACCCCTCTTAAAAAGAAAATTTTGGCATACAATCAAAGATTCAAATTTGAATTCCTATATATATTTGTATACTATTAACTTTTATTATAATAATTGTATAAAAGTCGAAGTATTAGTTCGTGTTACAAATATATTTTGGAACACATCATATTAAATATTGAGAAATACAACATAACAAATATTATACTTTGAGTCGGCATGCTGTAATGGGACATTTGGACCCCTTGGTTATTTTTCTAACTTATTTTTTTATTCAATTTTCAATACTGATCATCAAATTAAATTGGACACAACAATCCTATCTTTACATCCTAATTGATTCCCGTGAACTTTGATGTGAAATTAACCCTATCTTTTTATTGTGTGGAAAAAGAGAGTTTGGATGAGTCGGATTAAATAGAAGATCCATTAAAAAACAAAGAATCTAGTGGAAAAAACATGTTTGCATGATGCAACTTTCTTTAGTCACAATCACACATAAAAGAACACATAATCACTAAATTTTATAGAGTTAAAAATGGATTTTGCCACACACTAGTCACTACTAGTTTGAGAAATGGATTCAATCAATCATCTATAATATCGAAATAGAAAAAAACAAAAACAAAAAACAAAATCACAAGCAAAAATGATTAACTTCTAAATTGGCTGTAGTTAATTAGGCTTTTAGGGCCAGAGTCAAACCTCGTTAAATTCTAGTATTTAATTTTTGTTAAAACAACTGCACCGAAAAAAATATAATTACAATCGTATTCGTATATACTTACAAAATAAATTATGAAAAAAATAAAATTATTTTCCCCATCATCACTTATAGGTAGACCGTATAAAATTATTTTTATATTGTGTAGGCTATAGCTATTCTAAATTCTAATATAAGGTTGTTAGTCTAATAGTATTATAGACTATTTCACTTATTTGTCTTTTATGTAGCCGTCTCTTTATTAAAAATAAAATTTACTCAAAACTTCAAATAGTTTATATGATTTAAGCAATTTGATCATCACTTTCATATGCAACATGCAGTGCCTATCTTGTACGGATCCTATGCTGATTCCATCAAATCAAATCCAAGAGATATACAAATATAAACATAATATATTTATAATATATAAATTATTGGAAGTAGGTTCAATTAATGATCATGTATGATGTATTGATCTTGCTCAAAAGTCGGAATTTTGATGTATTCAAATCTAATTTTTTAAAAAAAATTGTATGCAATTTTATATGTGTGTATATATCTCACACGCAAATTGGATTGATTTTATATATTTATCAAATAATTGATGCCGACATTTATAGAGTATGTGGGCTATCTAGTGCTTTTCTTTAATCATTAATAAACCAATTTTGCAAAAACACACACACAGACGTCTGATAAACCTTTGTTGATTTCTTGGGCTTCTTTATTCAGTAAAATCAAGAAATACCCAGATTGTCTTTTTTCCTCTTTTCCTTTTTTCCATTCAATTTCAGTTTCACTTTTATTTTATTTTATTCAATCTAGTCTTGTCTATTTATTGTCTGCTGAAATATGGGCTTCTTACCATTTGCATATTTATAGGAGTGAGAGATAGTAGAAAGCAAAGGGTCACTTTTTTTTGTTATCTTTTAGCTCTTACATTGATAAAGATTGAATCTTTCCGAGTGTGTGTGAGGATTTGAGTTGGAATGGAAATCAATTCAAGAAGCGGCAACAAATTCAAGAAAATCTGTGTTTTCTGTGGGAGTAATCCAGGCCACAGACAAGTATTCAGTGATGCTGCTATTGACTTGGGAAATGAACTGGTTTGTTGATTTTTATTTTATTTTTATCTATTTTTTCTTTTTTTTTCAAGTTTTTGTTAATTTCAAAGTCAATATTGGATTGAAACCTTAATCATGGTTGACATAGGTTGACAAAAGCATTGGCTTTTTGTGAGAGGATTGAGCTCTGTGTGTGTGTGTGTGTGTGTGTGTTCATGGTGCCATGTATGTATGAACTGTTTTTTTTATTATCCTGACATTATTGGGATTTTTTTTTACTTTTTTTTAGTATGTATGTGGGATTTTGATTATGCAAAATGTGGATTTTTGTGTGAAAATTGTGATTTTGAATGCAGGTGAAGAGGAAAATAAACTTGGTTTATGGAGGTGGGAGTGTTGGGCTAATGGGATTATTGTCACAGAGAGTTTTTGATGGTGGTTGCCATGTTCTTGGGTAAGAGTCTTAGAATAATTTTCTCGGCCCGAAAACCGGGTTTTCGGGCTTATTACCATAGCCTTAATTTGACTGCATTTCTTGCTTGAATATGCAGAGTTATCCCAAAAGCTCTTGTTCCCATTGAGGTATATCTTCAAGATTTTGCAGCTTCTTTTTCACCTTCTGCGTTTGTAGTTAGTCGTATTACTAAATTAATCGATACTTTTACCACTTATCGCCACGATAAAGATGATGTTTTTCTTGAGTTGGCTATATATATCTTGATTTTGCATAAGATTGTTGCCTCGAATTTAGTTAGTTATGCTCAAATAAGGCTCAATTGAAATGGATTTCTCGTTCACTCGACAGATATCAGGAGAGACGGTTGGGGATGTGAGGATCGTTTCTGACATGCACGAACGCAAGGCTGATATGGCTCGCGAGGCTGAGGCATTCATTGCTCTTCCTGGTAAAGAACGTAGAAAATCGAAGCTCGTGTCATGTTGATTTGTGCTTTTATAGATGTTGAGACGCGTGTTCTGCTTTTCTTGAACTTCTTAGGAGGATATGGAACGATGGAGGAGTTGCTCGAGATGATAACTTGGGCGCAGCTTGGGATACATAAAAAGCCGGTGATGCATCTCTCTCCTCATCTTGTGGGCTCCGTTGCATACGAGTTTTTCAGATACTTATTTGTTATGTTTGGACAGGTTGGCTTGCTCAACGTCGATGGCTACTACGACCCTTTGCTCACGTTGTTCGACAAGGGCGTCGAAGAGGGCTTCATAAAACCGGCTGCTAGGAGCATAGTTCTCTCGGCTCCTACTGCTGAAGAGCTGCTAACAAAAATGGAGGTACATACTATCTTGATTTTCTCGACTGCCACTAAATAAATCTCGTGTCCGTGTTCAAATTGTAGTGAGTAATAGCATAGGCCAATGTATCACTGCCACGGCTCGTTTCTTGCTTCCTTGAATAGTACTATTGCTTGAACCGTTGTCACTATACAGAAATGGGACATTCTCTCATAGGCCAATGTATGACTACCACGGCTCGTTTATTGAATTCTTGAATAGTACTATTCGTTGAACCGGTGTCATTATACAGAAACGGGACATTTTCTCATAGGCCAAAGTATCACTACCACGGCTCGTTTCTTGCATTCTTGAATAGTACTATTGCTTGAACCGGCGTGATTATAAATAAACAGGGAATTTTCTCATAGGCCGTAAAATTTTGAATTTGCAGCAACGAGACCCTTTTGAAGACCATGTTGCGCCCCACGAGAGCTGGCAGATGGAGCAGCTGGGGAGCTACCCAACGGGGAGAGAGACGTGACGGGGTACCCTTTTCGTGGTAGGCCTATCTACTCGATAGAAACCTGATGTGATTAATTCTGATTGCATTATGTGTTTAGTGTTGTCTTCAAAGGGGCCACCATCGATGAGGCCGACGTTATCCGAGACTTCCATTTTACCCTTTCTGTTTTGGCATGATTTTTTTTACCGCTTTTTTAGAGTGATGAAACACGTGCAGCAGTCATAAACGTCGATTCAAACTGCGAAATACGAGAGAAATAATAATAGAAGAAGTGGTTTCTGCTTAGTGTATGGTCCCATTGAAATGAATGTGTTCTTGATTATAATGTAATTGTAAAGAAACAATAGCTCATGTGCTTTGTTTTTGTGCAGAGGCAAATTTCTGCCTTCATCAATTGTGAATGTGTTTGAATTATCTATCAATAATTATCTCTTCAAGGCTAAATCTTTTCTTTGTTGTTGTTTCTTTGAGCATGTTTTCTGTGTTTATTATCATAACATCTGCTTAAGGCATTGATTAAGGGATGATTTGGTCGATTTTGGTCATCTCAAAGCCCTCGCCCGGGCTCATAGAAACCGTCAAACTTACGGCATAGAACGTCGAAAATATAGAATCGCTTGCATCATTATGCGATTGTCTTAAAATGCGTTGATAATAGTTCTCCGACCTCAAAAATAGCTAAGACCTAGAACAAACGAGGCTTTCTGTTAGGGCAAAAGAGCTCGTTCGGGCTCATAGAAACCGTCAAACTCATGGCATGAAACGTCGGAAATGTATAATCACTTGCACCATTTTGCGACTGTCTTAAACTGTGTTGATAATAGTTCTACGGCCCTAAAAGAAGCTAAGACCTAGGAGAAACGGGGTTTTCTGCTACATTCTACAGAAAAATGACCCGTTGTTGCCCAAGGCCTAGAAGAAACAAGGCTTTCTGCTACATTCTACGGAGAAATTATTCGTTGTCGTCCGCTTTAACTGCAGATCACATGCATCTATGGGGTAGAGGGGGGCAAAATGGCCAGGCTAGAAGGCCCCTTTCTCTCTATAAATTCTTGATTTGATTGAAGAAAAAGTGGGTGCCATGCAAACTTCTTTTCTTTTGGGACAAAAGGGTAAAAAATGTTAGGATTGTGTTTTGGAGGTTTTAAGGTGGCTCCCTTAGACACCAGCTTTAAGGGTGTCCTTTTGATGGGTTGTACATTTTGTCTACATCTCTTCATGTCTCTATCTTATCTTAAGATTAGGGTCGGGCCGAATTGAAATCGAACCTAAACGATGGCACGGAATGCTAAACCCTACCTCGCGCGCTTCTTTTCTTGGAGAAGTTGTTTTTGAAAATGACCGTTTTCCTAAGGAATATTCTTTACGAGTTAAAACCTCATTTTCGTGGGGTCAGCGAGGAATGTCCATATCAAACGTAATAGTGACATAGACAAAAATGTTGAGGTTGTACGGTCGTGCTTTCACAAAACCATCTTCGACGAAGTATGTCATGTCAACTGTGTGGTGAAAGAAATAGTTAAAACTTGGATGTATCACAATTTTTTTTACGATGAATTAAAATTTCGTGCATTAATTTAACTTAAAATCTTGGAATTGTTTAGTTTTATGTGGTTTGTAAATTCTAGAGGAAAAAATTAACAAAATTACGTTCAATAAACTTCACAATAATATATAGTAGTAGTATTTAATATAGGAAAACTTGAAAAAAAAAATCTTTTCACGATATAAGTATAAAAGTATAAACCAAGAATAAAATTTTAATTTAGGGATATATTAAATGAATTGATACATTATCTAGTGGACTATGATCTAATTTTTTATTTTCTTAGCAGAAAGTAAGTCAAAGTCCTATGTAAAATTTCTATATATAACTAATCATTGAAATATATCATTGTAGCATCTTGATACATAATATTTAATAATTTTATTATCTTACATTATTATCCTTAAAATGATACACATGGTAATAGTAATAGAGATATGATAAACAATTTTTATTTTGTAAATAAGACTTTTAATATTAGTAACTATGGTAATAATAATCAGATATAGAGTATGACTATATTATTATTATTATTTCCAAATACGCATAGTCTTATATTTCCTTATTTATTTGAAGAATTATACAACAAGTTTATTTTCATATAAAACAAGCCTATATTTGAATGAAGATTATACCATAAAAAATCCTTTCTATTTCGACCCCTAACGTCTCTCCGCCTTCCTACCGCCGCCGCCGCCGCCCTCCGCCGGCGAAGCTCCTCCAGCCCTACGCTACACATAGGCCTAGTTTTTTGCGCATGAAGGAATTAGTTAGTGCAATCTATTGATTGTTCAAATTATTTAACCAATCCCTCTCAACTGTTTCGAATGGCTTACGGCGGCCCCGCCGTAGCTCCGACTGCGCCGCCAGGTAGCTCGGAAAATGTGAGGCAGGTGAAGCTCGACAAGGAATGTGAGCTGAGAGTTGAAGTCGGCCCCAATTTCCCCCTCCGCCTCCGCTTGCTCAGCGGCACCGCCGAGATTTTCGGGACGGAGATTCCGCCGGAGATTCGGCTGACTTTTCCTCCCGGCCACAAATTCGCTGTATGTAGTTCTGATTTTGATCATTTACTTCTGTTATTGCGCCCTAGACGTTTGAGAAGGAGATGGATTGTAGTGATTTATAGTATTTGATTTTCCCCCCTTTTTGTCTTCAATTGCACTTTAATGCTTAAATTTCAACATAAACTGTGAGAGAAATGGGCGTTTGGTCCAATTTGATGAGCTGTTTACATTAAGATGTGAGCTGATTAGTGATTATGTTGAGATTGTTGTTCTGATTGGGAGATGTATTGAACTGATTAGGTTTTTACATGGTATGGCGCGACAATTGAAATAGACGGTGTAACTGAAACTGATTATACGGCTGATGAGGTACTGTTTCGTTTCTCGAGCATATGCAATGTGGGATGTCCATAGACATTAGCTAACCTGCACTGCTGTTATGTGTTTAACTGTTCTTCCATATCTACATCAGACGCCCATGATCAGCTATGTCAATGTGCATGCCGTGCTAGATGCTAGAAGAAATCGCGCCAAAGCTTCAGCCAGTGATTCCGATGATTCTCAGGTAGAAATTTAGCATTATGTTTGGGTGTGAGGGAAAAGAGAGTTAGTTTACTGATCTAGTTTCTCCTTTTATTGTAGTATAACATATTCTGGGACAACTTCAATTTCTAATTTCGAAAAAAAGAATGTCGCAATCCTTATTATATATTGAATATTCAATTAAAACTTCTAACCATGGAGAAAAGCATAAATGCATTGTAAAACTGTGAGTGTTTGGCTAATACTTCCATTTTGGGGAAAATTTTGAACTTTGACATGGAGGATATGAAGAGTTTCCGTGCTAGCCAACTCCAATGGGATGATGTCTTGTTGAATTGAAATAAGTAATGATTACATGGGAGGGTAAGATGTAGAGTTTGACAACACTTCATAATGCTCTACTCTGCGCATGGAAAGGAATGACAGTGGTCTCTTGCACTTTGGTCCATGATAATTAGAATGATTGAACTATTTCATGAGTTTTAGTTTGTATTATTTCCTTAAACATGCAACAGATGATGCTTAGCTCATGTTTCTGCTGAAAATTCTTGGGAGCTCTCTCTATGGTGTGTATGAACCGACTCTATTTGTCCTGTTTCTTCAGGGACCAAGGGTTATTGTCGTGGGGCCTACAGATTCTGGAAAGAGTACATTGGGAAGAATGCTTCTAAGCTGGGCAGCCAAACAGGGATGGAAGCCTACTTTTGTAGATTTAGATATAGGCCAAGGATCTATAACAATACCTGGCTGTATAGCTGCAACTCCAATCGAGCTGCCTATCGATCCAGTGGAGGGGATACCTCTTGATATGCCTCTAGTTTACTTCCATGGCCATGTGACCCCTAGGTAACGAAATTGACTTTTTCGATGCATTTATCCTCTACTTAATGTCTCTTAGTTTCATCGTACTTACTCGTTGCTTCTTGAGAAGTGCAATTTTTTCTATCAACTGTAAGTCCTCACCCATTCGGATGTGGTGCTTTCCAGTGCCAATGTAGAGTTGTACAAGGTATTGGTGAAGGAGCTTGCTCAAGTTTTGGAGAAGCAGTTTGCTGGAAATGCTGAATCTAGAGCTGCGGGCATGGTGATTAATACCATGGGATGGATTGAAGGTGTCGGTTATGAGGTATTTAATTTTAACAAGTTTCTGCTATGCTTTTCGTGAGTTAAAGAAATGTTATATCTGATTCTTCTTTTATCCTTTCTAATTATTTTCTCCTCTTGGCAGTTGCTGCTGCATGCAATCGATACATTCAATGCCACAGTTGTTCTGGTTTTGGGCCAGGTACCTGTTTTTTTCTGAATGACTTCTTGAACTGTGGTTTACTGACTAATATCTCGTATAATTGCACGTCAAAGTCTTACGTGTGTCGTGTGATACCATTTCTTCTTATATTTCTTTGGCACTTGAATGTTCCCGCAGGAAAAGCTTTGGAGTATGCTTAGAGATGTTTTGAAAAGCAAACCTAATGTAGATGTGGTTAAGCTTCAGAAGTCTGGTGGTGTTGTCTCAAGAAACGCAAAAGTCCGTCAGAAGGCCAGGGGCTCCAGAATACGCGTAAGCATCTTTAAACTACTAACACAAGTTTTTTAATTTTAGATTACCTCGTTGCTCTTTTCTGTGTTCCTCCATTCTAAAATGTCCCTTAATCTTGACTGCAGGAGTACTTCTATGGCCCGGCTAATGATCTCTCCCCGCATTCTAACACAGCCAATTTCAGTGACTTGTTAATTTATCGTATTGGTGGTGGACCCCAAGCCCCACGCTCCGCTCTGCCAGTTGGCGCAGAACCAGTCTCGGATCGTCTAAGAGTGGCTCCTGTTAGTGTTAACCAAGACCTGCACCATCTAGTTTTAGCCGTCTCGTTTGCTAAAGAGCCAGACGAAATTATGTCCAGGTACTGAAATCTCCCTTTTTGGCTCCAATACTACTATTTGATTTGGAAATAGTGAATGAATTTCGCTTATGATTCTTTTTCTTCTCTCTGTTAGTAATGTTGCTGGCTTCATCTGGGTCACTGATATCAACTTCGAAAGGTATGGACCCGAAACCATTTCCTTCGATTCAACCGTGCTTCCAAATTTTGCTTCTGAGACGCGATCTTTATTTTGGTTTGTGACAACACAGCAAGAAAATCACATACCTCGCGCCCTCTGCTGGAAGTCTTCCCGGAAAATTTTTGATCGTGGGAAACCTAACGTGGTGCGAATAAGTGAGAACGTGCTCGTTCCGTCACCCAAGCTCAGCTTCGATTCTGTGTGTTTATGTTGTAAAACTGATGCAATTCCATAGTCTAGTGCATAATCTGAGGTGTTGCCTATGTCTGTACACTAGTTCTTGTAGCTTGGTTGTGATGTGATGACTTGTACTAAAAAAGTGTTAATTTTTTAGTTATAAATGTGGATTTCTTGTTAGTTGCAAACTTCAATTTGTTCCATTTTTTGGGTGTTACTTGTGATTCACGGATAGAGGTGTAAGTAACTCCGAATATGCTCGTATCGAGTTGTACTTCATTCCCTTTTTGGGTATTACGTTGACGAACAAATAGAGGTGTAAATGAGTCGAGCTTGCTCGTATTTGAGCTATTTGAGTTAACTATCGAGCCGGACTTCAATGACCTATACACAATGGTGGGTGGCTATATTTTGAAATTTTCAATTTTCGAGATGAAAATTTTCTTACGATCTGTTTTGGTGATAGGGACTTTTGCACAACAATTTACATAAAATATATTAAAAAAAAAAAGTAGACAATTTTATTAAAATAAAAATTGTTCGATAGGGAATTAAGCATATCAGTGTGTAATTAAAATCGAGCCGATTAACATGCGAGTTAATTGAGTAGCCATCTAATTAGACCTAATTATACCTAACTTTGATAGGTTTGCAAGCCTAATCAAGGATTAGCTCGAATCAAACTTGAACTTAGAGCTACTCGATTAATAAAATAGGATTTGAGCTTTGTAAGCATATAATTGAGCTGTTGTAAGCTTCACTTTCGTAAATTAAACTTTTATGTTTTTTGTGTGTGGGTTTAATCAAATAAACCTAATATATACTAGGACTCACCAATTAATGCTTCGTGGCAATTATTTTTATGCAAATATCTGAATTTTATTGTATTCACCTATGATTCACGACGAAAAATATATAATTTATTTTGGAAATATATTAATTAATATGTCATCTATATCATTAGTAAGTAGGGAATCATAAAAAATACAGAGACCGGATTCTTTCTTTCTTTTTCTTCTTTCCTTAGGGATTAAGATAGGTAAATTCCAAATTTAGGTAAATAATATTGTAGGTGAAAACTCAATTTTGGTACAAATTAATGCCAATTGTATGCATATTTTTAATTTTAAATATCGAGCTAAATAAATAAATAAAAACTCACG
This sequence comes from Salvia sclarea, assembly GCA_036873715.1. Lineage (NCBI taxonomy): Eukaryota > Viridiplantae > Streptophyta > Magnoliopsida > Lamiales > Lamiaceae > Salvia > Salvia sclarea. The sequence goes on from JAYJMF010000073.1 coordinate 1,452,600, forward strand.
AAACTGATTTGCAAGAGACCTGAAAATTCACGTATATTTCTTTGTAGTATTCCAAAATTTTACTATTTCGCAGAAGCTGCCACCATCACCGCGTATTTAAATTTCCATTTAAAAAAAAAAAAAATTTGTAAGAGTTTGTAAATTTCCATATTAATCTATACATAGGACACGAACACGCAGCTACTATATAACTATATCTGTTTTTCTCCAAATCACAGTAGCGCAGAAACCCTTCACAATTTTTCAAGAATTTTGAGCTTTTAAAAATTCAAATTAAGGTCTGTAATATCTTATATACTTGTGGTTTATGTGCAATTTTGAGCATGAATATATAGTGTGTTTATGTCTGCATTACTGTGTGAAATTTATAAAGTTTCTTCAAGTTTGTGAGAAATTGCTGTAGTGATCAAGAACCCTTTCCGCAATTTATTATTGAATCTAGAGAGTAAATCAGGTTGTTTCTTGATTTTAATATTTTTAGAAATCTTGAAGCAAACCTGGATTAGAGGTTTTATTATAAACTTTTCTGTGATATTTGCATGTAGAATTTAATAATTTATATTCGGATTAGTGTGTGTGTGTGTGTGAAATTTATGAATTTTCTTCAAGTTTGTGAGAATTTTCTGTAGTGATCACTGATCAAGAACCCTTTCTTTAATTTGTTATTGAATCTAGAGAGTAAATCATGTTTGTTTCTTGATTTGAAGTGTTTTAGAATCTTGAAGTAAAACTTGGATTTGAGTTTTTATAATACACTTTCCTTAGACAATTTATGTCTTAACAAATGGTTGCTGTCTCTGTTTGCAGGTGTGAAAAAATGGGTCAAGCACTGGGCTGTGTTCAAGTTGATCAGTCGACTGTCGGCATGAAAGAGAAGTTTGGTAGGTTTAGCGATGTTCTCGAGCCCGGTTGCCACTTTGTGCCTTGGTGTTTGGGCTACAAATTGGCCGGTTTGCTATCGATGCGAGTGCAGCAGCTGGATGTTCGTTGTGAGACGAAAACGAAGGTGCTTCCTCTGCTCTTGCTTTGTTATTAAGACCATGTTTAGCAATAAATGATGTTATGATACAACAATCACATTATGGTATTATTAGGGCTATTAATTCTTGAACTGCAGCCATTCTTAGATTCCAACTCTTACATGTTTTTGGTGTTTAATTGAACCTTATTTGCTGTTATAGGACAATGTTTTTGTTACTGTGGTTGCATCCATTCAATACCGGGCTGTCGTGGAAAATGCATCCGATTCGTTTTATAAGCTCTCCAACACCAAGGCTCAGATCCAAGCCTATGTTTTTGATGGTACGTTGCTATCTTCGTGTAAAAAGCCCTCTTCGATATTGCGTTACTCTTTATGGGATTTTGGCTACCGTTTTCTTGAATTTGGTTAATTTATAATCGAGCCTTGTTCTGTTGTTTTGTTTACTATGTCTTTGATGGTACGTAGCTATCTTCGTGTAAATGCCCCCTTCGATCTCGTGTTACTCGTTCTGGGATTTTTGGCTACCATTGCATCGATGAACTGTTTCTTGAAATTGATTAATCTCTATGCTAGCTCCTAAAATATTAGGTGATTTAGTGTTGTAACATCATATTTGCTCTGTTATTTTCTTTACTATGTAGAATTATATGCATAGGTTCTTTATATGTATTAGTCACTTTGCTGCTGCTAGTAAATTTAGCAACTTTGGCTCTTGTTGATTGATTTAATTCCATCACAACTCATAGATTTTGATTTCTTGAGATCCCATCAATTGGAATGAGGCTCATTCGATCTTTTAGGTCGATTGTTTGTTGAATTAGTCGATCTTGCTCTTCGTTTTGCAGTCATCAGAGCTAGCGTCCCGAGACTGGAACTGGATTCTGTGTTCGAGCAGAAGAACGAGATAGCCAAATCTGTCGAGCAAGAACTCGAAAAGGTGATCACTCGTTTGCTACTCGAAAAGGTGATCACTCGTTTGCTACTCATTGAAAAAAAGCTCGTGCTTTCGCCTATTTTCTGCAGGCCATGTCCGCTTACGGCTTTGAGATCGTCCAGACCCTCATCGTCGACATCGAGCCCGACCCTTATGTCAAGAGCTCCATGAATGAGATCAATGCAGGCATGTTTGCTGTTTTGCCTAAGTGATTTTCTTGAATGAATTTTTCAAATTTTGATTTGGATTTTTCGAATTGTGTAAAACAGCTTCTAGGATGAGAGTTGCTACCAAGGAGAAGGCCGAGGCGGAGAAGATTCTGCAGATCAAGAAGGCCGAGGGCGAGGCCGAATCCAAGTACTTGTCGGGGCTCGGGATTGCCCGGCAGCGGCAGGCCATCGTGGACGGGCTGCGTGACAGCGTGATCGCCTTCTCCGAGAACGTGCCGGGGACCACAGCCAAGGACGTGATGGACATGGTGCTCGTCACGCAGTACTTTGACACGATGAAGGAGATCGGGGCCTCGTCAAAATCCACGGCCGTGTTTGTCCCACACGGACCCGGTGCTGTCAAGGACGTCGCCTCGCAGATCCGGGAGGGGCTTCTGCAGGCCGAGAGCGTTCGTCCCTGAGCTCGGTTCGCGTCGCTGCCGGCGCCGGTGATGGTAGATGAGATAGTTCTTAGGTTTAATTATGCAAAGATTGATTAGGGTTTTATCATTTAGGTTTCTTGTTTTCTTCTAACAGGTGGTATATTTTGATGGTTTTTGACAAGATTTTGTGAACATGAAATATTTTATTTTCAATTATATCTATTAGTGAAATGACATAAGATTGAAATATGATACTATATGTTAAGATCCCTAATTAAAGCTCAAGAATGAACATAATACATAATACATAATACATTTATTTCTAGGAGTCTTGATATGGATTATACCAAATCTATTTAAGTTATATATTAAGCTCGATTTGATAATGATAAAGTTATATTACTACTTCGTTTTGAATCGAAAAAAATCCCTTAAATCAACAAAACATAACATGCCAATGAAATCAAAATCAAACTTGGAAAGTATGATGGAAAATTAAATCACAACTACACAAAGTATATAAGTAAAAGATAAAAAATAAAAAATTCAGATAATTTCAATAATCTATAGACCTTTAAATTTCTCGACTTCAAAACCAAATTTACCACATTAACTCAAACCCAAAAACGACCAAACCTCAATTCACACGATCAACAATGCCAAACCCCAAATCTAGCCATCGAGCCGAGCCGAGCCGGTCCGAACCCACGGTGCAGTCGAGCCGAGCCAACCGAGCCGCCCTATGCACCCCTCCTAACGCATATGACCTCTCAATCACGAATTCTCTCATTCACAAAATTACAACTTTTCTAAACCTTAACATAAAAGAGTAACCTTTATCTAAGTGACGAGCTAGATAGCTAAAAACATAGGATTGAGTATTTAAACGATAAGATTGTCAAACTAATTCATAATTGAGCAGTCGATCATTTATCCATCACAACAAACTATAGATTACCTCGGATTATCTTTATCATTCATATCATGCAAAGCAAACGCTGCCTCTATCCATTGCAAATTTGCAAATCACCTCAAGAATTCTTCTTGATTACATTTTACTACTCTTAACCTTCAACACAAAAAAGTGATCTTTAAAAGCCTATATGCATTGCAAATCTTCTTGATTACATTTTTTCACTTCATACAATCAAATCTCTCTCTCTCAAACCAACAAATCTTGAATTCGTCCATCACAAACAATAGTCAACTCTCTGCACCACCAAAAAAAAAAACCCATCAACAAAAACACCCAAAAAAAAAAAAAAAGCAATCTTTCATAAAAAAACAATAATATCACCCATAATTAATCATTACCAGAAGCCATGGATGAGGAGATTGCATCTATCTTTAATCCATCGAAAACTCTTCCTAAAAGAGCCCTTCACTTTCCCTTCAACTGTATAAGCCTTATAGCTCGCAACCCTCTTCTTCCTCTGCACCTCAGGATCGCTAAAGCTCCACGATTTCGAAATCGCGCCGCCGGTGCTCTTCCCCTTCTTCAGCTTCCGCGGCGGCTCCGCCGCCGCCGCCGCCGGAGTATGGTAGTATGAAGAAGTGCTGAAAGACCGGAAATCGCCGCCTCTGGCGCCGGGAGAAGGGCCGTAGTAGGGCTCTATTTGCATGTCGGAATCGGTGTAGAAATTTGATCTGTAATCCGCCATGGATGGATTGAATTTTTAAGCTTTTTTTGGGCTTTTTTTTGGGAGTTTTTAATTTTTTGATGGTATGAATGGGAGAAATGGGAATATGGGGGAAATAAGAGTGTTTTTGGAGTTGGGTTTTATTTTATTAATTAAATAAATAGGGGAAATTTAATAATTTATGGTTAGAGCTAAGCTTAGACCAGTCAAACACGACTTCCCATTTTCATATTTTGACATTTCGGGTTTTGATTTTTTTTTTTTTTTTAAATTAGTTTTTGTGATTAGTGTCTAATTTGGACAGCTAATTAGGCTTTAGATTGGGGCAAGTTATGGTAGGAGCTCAAATTCGTATGCAACTTGTGACAATGACTATGTACCTTACCGAGTTTAAGTAAATGGAAATTAGAGTTAAATTTGTAAGTTATTGTGAAGAAGTATAATTATTCACAGATGAGATTATTTAATTTGTCCTAAATTTGAAATAATTATTATGTAAGTTATTGAAATAATTGACCTAAAACAATTATTTTTAATAAAAAAATACAATTTAAATAGTATTAAAAAATAAATATATATACTCTAAGATGGATGAGTAAATCCTAGTTAATAATTCTAAAATTAAACTAAATCACAACATATTGAAATCGAACAAAAAAATTGATTGTGAAACATAAAGTGTGACATGGGGTTTGAGAATAGGAATAGAGAAATCCCAAATTAACTAATTCATGCGAGAACAAATAGTATGAGTTGTCATCGTACAAAAAGATATTGTACTTATGTATAGTTGTTACATATTTTTGGGGGGGAGGTGGAATTAAGAGATTATTATATAAGTAAGATGTAAATGTATGTTTTTTTTTATGTAAAGCAACATCAAGGGTAACATGAATTTTTTCTCTCTCATATTTCAATTTAAAAGATATTTCACAAATTTAGATGACGAAACTCTGTATACTAATTTAAAACGAGAATCAGACCATATATAAAAAATATCATGATATTCAATTTGTGATGAAATTTTGGGATCAAAACTTGTGGCTTGAGTTGGTTTCTAGAAGCCTCCACTAAAAAATTGTATGTGTAGCCAGCCACATTCAAAAACTAATTAGAACCAAGAAACACTACTTTTCACATTCGTCCCAACTTTTGGTTTGAAAAATTGATGTATTTGTATTCGAGCTAAATATTAGAAAATCCCAAAAATCAGCAAATATTTGTGACCAGCTTGCACAATATAGTTGTTAAAAGTGGTGTGATAATTTAGTAGCATAATTTAAGGGAGATTATTGCTAATTAAAGTAACTTTTAGGACAGGCTAATAACTCCAATGCAGGAAAAGGGCAAGCAGCTTAGGAGAAAGAGAATTGGTTGACTAAATAATTTGGTAATTGAAGTTTCTAGGGAAAGGCATAGGTGTAATTAATTATAAAATTGATGATAACCCCATAATTAATTCTCTCTCTCTCCTAGTACACGTAAATGCTACGTAGTATAATCTCTCTGTTTGAAGAAAAAAAAATATTGCAATTGTTATCAAGGGATAAGTCCACAAAGCAAATATAATTGACCAATATTATTTGGTTAAATGGTAGACAACTAGACATAGACGGATAGACCCATTCAAAATTTCAATAAAAAAAAAAATCAGTGAGTTCACTGTCACACCTCTTTGACTGAGATAGTGATAGATATATAACTAGTTATCCAGTGTCAATTTGTTAAAAACCATTCCCATTATAATAATTTAGAAATCAGTATAGAACAAAACTAAGAAAAGTAATATATTGTATATTTAAAAGCATTAGAATCAATAAAAAAACATAGCAATAATCCATTAATCAAATCTATGAAGCAAATTCGTTCCTGTTTCTATTTGATTCCCTCCCACTTCTTATCTAAACAAATAATTTCATCAAAACAAAACCTTCAAATTTGGGTGGGTATTTAAGCTAGAAATATTTCACTCAACATAGTATTTACGAAACATAAAGCGGAGGGAAAACTGCAAATTAAATCATGAACTTTACCTTAATTTGCAATTACAACATGACTTTTGGATCTTTGCAATTAAATGCACAAACTTTCAATTTTTTGCAATTATAACATGGGTGTTTTATCTGACGAATGGAAAATCGAGTCAGCACCCACATCCCCCACGAGCAACCGCGCTCCGGTCTCGCCCGCCAAGTCCTCGTCGGATATATTCGGTGCTAACTCAATTTTCCATTCGCTGGAAAAAAAACACCCATGTTGTAATTGCAAAAAATTGAAAATTTGTATATTTAATTGCAAAGATCCAAAAGTCATGTTGTAATTACAAATTAGATTAAAGTTCATGATTTAATTTACAATTTTCCCTAAAGCGAAATAGGAGTGAAAATAAAATAAAATACTCAAACTACAACACGGACAAAAACCAAAAATTTTGTAATAAGTTTTGGGACTAATAATTTCATCAAGACAAAAATCTTCAAATTTGGGAGGGTCTTTAAGCTAGAAATATTTCACTCAACATAGCATCTATGAAATAAAAAGCGAAATAGGACTAAACTTAAATAAAATACTCAAATAGAAATCCAAATATCATCCAAATTCCTTCGACAATTACAACACAGACAAAAACCAAAAATTTTGTAATAAAGTTTTGGGACTGCAACAACGTTGGGAGATGTTAGTCCCTCCAAATAATGGCACTTAAAATCTCCCCACCACACAGTTAAAAACTAACCTAGGAAAATAAGGGCATAAGTTACTCCAAACAAAGGAAAATTTAACCTCTTGCGCCTCAAAACCCCTTCTTCTCCATCTAGAGAAGATCGGCAACGTTGGCCGGGAGCTCCTCCACCGTCACGTTGTAGAACTTTTGGATGTCGAAGAGCATGCGCTCGTCGTCCTTGGTCACGAAGTTGATCGCCACACCCTTCCTCCCGAACCGCCCACTTCGTCCGATACGGTGGAGGTAGTTCTCCGGCTGGGTTGGGAGGTCGTAATTGATGACAAGGGACACCTGCTGCACGTCGATACCACGGGCAAGGAGGTCGGTGGTGATGAGGACACGGGAGGAGCCGGATCGGAATTCGCGCATGATGATGTCCCGAGTGTTCTGGTCCATGTCTCCGTGGGTGGCCGAGACGGTGTGGTCACGGCTGCGCATCTTGTCGGTCAGCCAGTCGACCTTGCGCCTGGTGTTGACGAAGATGACGCTCTGGGTGATGGCCAGGGTCTCGTAGAGGTCGCAGAGCGTCTCGAGCTTCCACTCCTCCTTGTCCACGTTGACGTAGAACTGCTTGATACCCTCGAGGGTCAGCTCGTCACGCTTCACGAGGATGCGGACGGGCTTGTTCATGAATTTCCTTGTGATCTCGAGAGCCTCTGGTGGCATGGTAGCTGAGAAGACTCCGACTTGAATCTTGGGTGGCAGCAGCTGGAAGATGTCGTAGATCTGATCGAACGAATCATGGGCATTAGAAACAACAAGCAATTTGGTTTAACGTCATTAACGAACGACTAGTGCCGAGTTATAACAAGTAAAACAGTCTCATCTGAGGACGTCCACATGTGAGAATGTGTGGCAACCACACTCAATTAGTTTTATAATCCTCAATTAGTGCTTATTAACCATAATTGGGTGTGGTGTGGTCCCCACACGTCCACATGTGAGGATGTTTTCCAAGAAGACCACCGAATACGATAATACTAAAAGCAGGTTAAGCAGCGACTAGATTAGAGCAGAGATAGCAAACAAGAAGGCGAAATGCTAAGGCAAGAACCTGATCCTTGAAACCTCTGGAGAGCATTTCATCAGCCTCATCCAACACGAACATTTTGATGTAATCGGGGCGCAGAGACTGCCTCCTCAACATGTCAAACACACGTCCCGGAGTACCAACCACGACGTGGACCCCACTGGACAGAATGCGCTGATCCTCACGCACACTGGTGCCTCCGACACAAGCATGAACTTTAACACCAAGGTAGTCTCCCAACGCTCTCATGACCTTCTCGATTTGCTGGGCGAGCTCACGGGTAGGTGCCAGAACAAGAGCCTGGCATTCAACGATGTTGTAGTCGAGCTGCTGAAGGATCCCAGAGCAGAAAGTTGCAGTTTTTCCAGTTCCAGATTGGGCTTGTTGAATCACATCAAGACCCTTGCAGAAGGGAACAATACCTCTCTGCTGAATTGCAGAAGGCTTCTCAAAACCTTCAGAGAAAATAGCATATGAGTACATCGATTTTACAGTGCAAACACTTCAAAGAAAATGAGATTGATCAACATAATTCAGTTTTACCATAGGCGTAGATGCCTCTCAGAAGATTTTCCTGCAGGCCCATGGCATCAAAACTGTCGTAGACCTCATCATAGCTTGTGAAGAATTCCTCGCCACCTTCAGTTGCAAGCCTGTAACCATTTATTCAGAAAATTAGAGACGCGAGTTACAGAGAGTATTTCTATAAACTTCATTGTGGAGCACTAGACAAGAACGAAGCATGAGAGTAAGAAAACTAACAGCTCATTCATCTTCGTATCAAACTGGCGAGCATCAAATTGAGAACCTTCGGGTGCTAATCCAGCCATGACTGCCAGAAAAGACAAAACATAAATAAGCAAGACACTAGTTGTCCTAGTAATATGCCAAGAACAATATCAGTAATGCATATAAACGCATCCTATCCATGTGAATATAGCCAAATGGCCCAAATCAAATTCAAAAGTTGAACTGTTACAAGTATATTTCTGGTTCTACAACACTAACAGCGAAGCATTTTCTCATATGTAATGAACAAAAGTGGAAACAATTTTTTTCAAAAAATGTCCAAAATCGGACAGGAAAAACATCACGGATCATACTCCTCGAGTTAGGATGAACACAAGAGTGAGCTCATGCCAATAGACAAGAAAAAAATCATGCCAGTAACATTAAGATTACACAATGCGCTACAATCACAAATACATCAAAAAGTGAGTAGTTAGGAAATCTTTTTCAGTTTATCAACAAGAATTTTAAGCTCAATTCAGCTGACTGGTTAACCGTTAACAACACGGTAGCATTGCAAGATCAAACCAATGAAAAAAAATAAGAAAAAGCTCAAAGCAATCAAAAACACTAAATAAGCTAAAAACCAAACCTCCAAAAGCTACGGATCTCAAAAGGCAAATCTGTCAAGGCATCAAAGTAAAGCTCATAAAATCAAAAAGCGCATATGTTTTTAATTCATTTCTAAATCCGAGAGCAAGTAAAGTCTCAAAATCACTCCATCAGCAGAGAAAACTACTAGTTCCAAATCCAAGCTCATCAACGAAACAAAATCTCAAAAAATTAAAACAAAAATCTAGAAACAAACAAGCAGATCTTCCAAATAAACAATCAAACGATTCAAACAAAAGCTGCAAAAGTGGAAGAAACAGAAGAAATTCATCCCGATCGAAACAATCAGGGCAGCTACGCACAAACCGAATGCGAGCGGAAAACGAGCTCTGTAAGCGAGAAAACAGAGTTGCGACGAAGTTTTACCTGAATCAAGAGAGAGATCTGGAGAGAGAGGCGGCGATTGAGCTGTTGATTTTTGCGGCGGCGAGGGGCCAAAACTCCTCGGATCTACGCCGCGGAGTTGAGGAGAGAGAAATGGAGAGAGTGTGTAAGAGAAGGAGAAAGAGTTTAGACGCTGCAAAGTCGCTATATTTTTAGGGGTTTGGATTGAGCCTATAATCCCTTTGCCTTTCCCTTCGCTTATTGACGGTTTTGCCCCTTGCAGTAAACGACGTCGTTTTGGTCGTGGAAAAATGATTAAATGAGTAGGTTGATGCAGGCTTGTTGGGCCTGGGAGATGGGCCCATAATTGATAGTGGGCCGAGATTTGATTGTTGTACTCACATGCCTAAAGTCAAAAAAATATCATTTCATACCCCAAAGTTTGCAATTATTCATAAATGTACCTTGAGGATATGTGAAATCATAAATTTGTATTTCTACATTCATTGTCGTGAATTCTCCCTCTGTCCGCGACCCGTTTGCCACATTTTAATCGGCACGGATTTTAACAAATTTGTTGACTTTAGTTGTTGACAAGTGTATCGGGAGTTGAAAAAGTGGACTAAAAGGTTTCCATGAAAGGAAAGTGGAAAATGGTTTGTGGACGGACGACAAGGAAAATGTGGTAAACGGGTCACTTCGTCCCACGAAACATGTTACATTTCTTTTCGGTACAGAATTTAAGGAGTTAGTGTTAGTGTTGTAGGTAAATAGGCAATAAAGTAGAAAAGTGATAATGGGTGAAAGGGGAAAGTAATACGGGATGCAATTAGTTAAGATAATTGTACTTAAAAACCCTTATTTTTTATAAAAAAAAATAACCCAAAATAGAAACGTAACAAATTTCGTGGGAATTACTAAAATGAAAAACGTAACATGTTTCGTGGGACGAAAGGAATATCGCAACAATATAGCCATTGGTTGATAACTATCGGAAATGGTGCCTTCAAATTATAGATTAGACGTAAACTGTCTAAGTAATTGGTTGGCAAAGGTGGAACAGAGCTGCGTGTGAGTTTCTTAGCCGAATTTTGAAATCTAGGTTTAGTTCGATAACTATGGTTTGATTTGGGGGAGGGGGTATGAGGTCCATGATATATATGAGTTGTTTATCTAAGTATTCGATTTCAGCGTTGGAAGTTCGTCATTAGAGTAATTGAGTCGGGAGATAGGGTTTCATGGTTGTTCAATGTGAGATTTCGATGTCGAATTGGGGAAATGGTTGAAGAGTTTTATAGCTCGGATCAAATGAATTTTGGACATGGACTCAGTTCCAACTACTGACGACAATATATCCAACAGAATTGTTCTTGCAAAAAAAAAGTTGGTTTTCTTAATGATAAGATTGTTAATAATTGACATTATATGTATTAATTTGTAATAATCGCATATGTTGGGGTACATGTACGATTCATGAAAAAAGTTGGGCATAAAAATGAATGTTTCCTTCTTCAAATGTACTTTCACCTTTTCAAATGGAATATACGTGCTCGCATTTATGTATGTATTCCATCAAATATTTATTTGTTTGTTCACTAATCCGTAGTCTTCACCAATGAGTGGTGAGCAAACAATAATATATATATATTCAAATTTTATAGTATTTTTTTATTGTGGGACAGAAGTAGTGGTGAGCAGACTATAAGATATTCAAGATTTGGTATAAGAGAAACTCATTCGATATTTCGATGCTTGTTTGATCATTTACAAATTAAATTCTAATAGGATGAAACAAAACCAGATACATATGGTAACATGATTAAAGAAATTAAGAAAAAAAGCAACAAATTTAAAAATGAATTGAGCATATATATGAGCTTTGAATGTGAACTTTGACGAAGAAAAGATAAATAAAAAACTTGCCTCAATTATTTGTGTTGTTGTAGTAATAATTTACGCAATCATACCATGATTTCCAAATTAATATATTGCAGATAATTCTGAATACGTGTCCATTTTTGAATTAAAAATATAGCCATTAAAAAATATAAATAGAAAATAAATGGCCCTCTGGGAAATATATGGGCTATTGTTTATAAATTGGGCCACGTTTTATTTGGATTGTGAATTATTATTTGATTTTGGGCCTTTTCCGGTTCGAGAGAGAGTGAGAGAAAGCAACGGTTACTATAATTTTGGGTGTGAAGTGAAACTATTCTTCGATTTGAACTTTTTATGCATTATAATTATTTATTTACTTTAATAATTTTGTTTTAACTTTTAATATAAAGTGATCCACGTCGAATTTCGACGGATTACAATCTATTGTTATGAAAAAAGATTATCAATCCATTTTATGTATTTTTCCTTCTCGTTTAGACCCGACTTAAAGGCCTCAACCAAACAAATTTGATATATTTGAAAAATTATTAGTAGCTCTCCTAGCTCTTTTCAATCATCACAAATATTTGCGTTAGTCCGGCCTAACGTTAGACCAATTGTTGACACTCCTATTCTAAGCCATGAAATCGAGCGAGGGGGAGCCGAAGGCGAACTCGGAGCGAGCCGTAAAAACATAATTGTTGTTGGTCTTATTATCTATATATTAATTATCGAAGCCAAATGCGAAGCCGTTTGTTGTTTGCCGCCCCCTATTATTGTTGTTGGTCTTATTATTTATATATTAATTGGGCCGGGCTTAACGTAAATGTGCCTCATCCATCGTGATGAGAGTTTTATCTTTTGAGATTCGAAAATTAAGCGAAAATTCGAGTATTAATTGCAAGGATTTAGATCTTTATTATTGCCTTCGGTTCACCTACAACTCCAAGCAGGCATGCTAGTCGTTGTCTTGGTTTTACCTTTAATTTCCTTTTTCTTTGTTTCTTTGTTGCAATTCTCATAGACACCCAAAATCACATACATGAGAGAATACTTGAAAATTCCACTGTCTTATTCAGTGGTGGGCTTAGAAAAAATTATTGACCGGGGCTTTATTGTTATTGATTTACCACTGATTTAACGATCGATTCACTAATGGAACACCAAGAGCTATCCTTGTTAACAATATTCATATATTTCAAGCATAGTTTAAATTAAAAATACTACATTTTCCAATTTCTTCTTACTTTGCGATTTCAGCCCCTTTCCATTCTCTAATTCTCGGTAATTCGGTCTTACAATGTCGGCTTATTAGGAGCTCAGACATAAGTTCCAAGAATCTGAACATATTTTATAGTAGTAATAAATAAAATGGTTGGCGTGGGCTTAAGCCCCCTCCAACCCCCATATTTGTATATGGTCTTTACTAACTGAACTAAGCTTCGTCGTTTTGCCCTTCAACTTGTTAAAAATTAATAAGTTCAAAACCATGGAGCTAATATGTCTACAAACATCCCCGGTTTAGTGGTAAGTTTTATTTAATTTTGTAAAAATATCATGTAACTTTATAATTAATAACTGAACCTGGCGAAGTGGGGGTGGCTGGAGTTGATTAATCATTTTGGAATAATATAATTATGAAAGTAGTAAATTGGGAAAGAGGCACATGTGGAAAAGTTTGATAAAGTGTGAGGGTCTTGAGTTATGAGTGCATCCACGTCTTTGGACAACATTCGCATCGCCGAAAGTGTAATAATCTGAGGATTTAAGATGAGGTGAGAAGATACTAGAAAAGGGTTGTTTTTTTTTTTTTACCAATATCTTCATCAATTTATTTATTTTCTTTTGTCACGAATTATACTCCACGATGCAACTGTAACATAAGTTTTGAATCTTGGCAATTAAATGTCTGAACTTTCACATTTTTATAGTTGGGTCTCAAACAATTTTTCTTGCGGGCGAAAATCTAACTCGTTGCTAGTTTTTCCTACGAGAATTTGAAACATACAATGTCAAACGAAGTCATTTCTCACAGAAAATCAGTGGTGAGTAAGATTTTCATCGATCTGCCGGAAAATTGCATGAGTCCCCAATTGAAAAAAATTGAAAGTTCAAGTATTTAATTGTCAATATTCCAAAACTGTGTTGTAATTGCACTTTAGGGTATAATTTGTGATATAATTCGCCGTTTTTCTTTTCGCTTTTTGATGAAAATAAAGTGGATCTATATCTTCACCATTAGATTCTAATCAATCATGAAACCAAGTGGTTGGGAAACGTATGTAACCACTCAAATTTCGAGTCTCCTCTCGATCTCTTAAAGTCTTGATAATGACTACGATGTGTGTATTTTTGGATAAAGAATTGGGAGATCATATCTATTGATTCTAAGTGGAATATTATGATTCGATAATTATGAGATCATATCTCTTAATTATAGGTTGGAATCGGATGTATTATCCGATGCAATTTTGATAACTATTTTACATAAAATCTAGTAAATGCAGGCCGATATTCCTTTCGGTGTAAGATTGATTATCTTATGCGTAATGTGGGGTTTGGGACGACCATTGAAGTTTATTCCAATATTGTGCAAACATCTTACAATTTTTATGGAAAAAAAAAGTTGTGATTGGTTGCTAAAAACCTTCACAAACTTTGATATATTTTTTGGACACATTCCATGAATGAATAGATGTACAAATAATCAGTGGCAAAATAAGAATTTTATATTCAATTCGATGGTACAAAAAATAATTACATAAACGTAAAAAATTGAATGCACAAGCTTGAGGCGACTCAATATTAAAAAGAAAGATTTGTAGTTGATGACGAGACTTCTCACCCTTCATTTTTCTTCTCTATCACATGTCCCTTTAAAAGAAAGTGACTTGGGACAATGAATAAAAGGAGCACAAGATTTATAAATATTTTTTAGCAATACTAATACCTTATATTTACTAATATCTAAAATATACTCCATATATTAATAAATTTGGGAATACAATCCTTATCCCCATTGCACCACATTGGCTCCACCAATGCAAATGGATAACACAACTTTTTTAATTGGTAGCGAAAAATAGGCACGTTCACATTTCTTTAGTGATACGCAAAATGACAGAAAATCTGGCACGCACTTGTCATATATCACTTGCAGAACGACAATATACAGGCAGTGAGATCGAAACTGGTAGTATTTCAGCATTCTAGACGTACATCACTGTCACAAATGATGCCATTTCTACCTCACGACACTCATCCGACGTCCTTTGAGACATGACACGCAACGAGTCCACATCAGATTTTAACCCAGCGTCGGATAAATCACGAATGTTGCAACATATTAACGTAAAGAAGACACAAATTCACGTGGTTCACCAACAATGAGTTGGCTACGCCCACGCGGGGGGCAAAAAATCAGAACAGATTGTATTAGGATGGCTAGATTTTCAGATCAGCGAAACCCCCCCGACTAACTCTGCGAAGCGGGGCATAGATTCAAGGCCTATCTAACAAAATCATTGAACCCTAAACCCCAAAACTAAAATTTGATCTCAAAATTGAATTTGTGAATACCTTTTACTTTAACAATATGTGGATATATACAAAGATGACACTATAAATAGTGCAAAAATATATAGATAGAAAGTAATAGTAGGGAGAAGCCATTATTTGAGTCGTACACACTGCTAGAAGAGGAAAGTGGAGGGGCCGACAGTGCCACGTGGGCCAAGTGGCGACTTCCATTTAAGGGAAAGTTTACTTTTGTTGTACCCACACACACGCATCATTGGATCAACAAACCCTCCCTTCCAAAAATAAAGTACAATTATACGCACTAATCAATCTTAATTAACAACCTTATATTAAATTTGATTACTATTGGCTAATTACAACACAACCTCATGTGTTTAACATACGCCAGCAAATACTGTTCATCATGCAGCCCTCGTTGCTCTCCTAGCAATCTAATAACAATGAAAAATAATCCCAACAAATATTAATTAATTGTTAATTTATTCGAGCTTAATTTGATGGTATCGCCACCGACATGACATGTGTTAATTAATTGTTAATTTACTGCAAATCATGTTTATGCATCGAGCTTAATTAATTCGATGGTATGTCGGTCAATTTCAAGAATGCAAAAAAGGGAGAGAAAAAAGATATTTACATGAAAAAAAAAATATTAGTTTTCTTACACGCTCTTGATTTTTTTTATATATTATACATCATTTAATTATGCATTAAATATTAATTTATACTTTTAAAAAAAAAATCTTCTAGTATCATTTTTTATAACTATATTTTTTTCGAATTTACTGCGATGTAGCCTTTAAATTCTAATATATGTTAATTTAATCGGAAAAATTAAAAAAAAAAAACATTAGAGTATGTATAGTTTCTCTCTCTCTCTATCTATCTCATTTAACATGGAGGTGTAAGAGATGCGTGACGATGACGATTCGAATCTAAAACTTTAACGATTAGCTACTTTATTATGAGGCCAACACACACAATCTTTTATGTTGTTGCTTGTTCATGTTACCCGTTCGAGCATCGTAGTCCTATATTTGTCTTTGAAGTAGTATAATTGATTCCAAATTTCTTTATTTAGATTTTATATGAGTATCTGCATCTTATTATATGGATATTGTGTCTACAATCCAATTTTTCACAAAGTGAATATATATCAAGGTTCAATGTAAACTATATAAATTTTTAGATCTTATTTAAAATAACAATTCATGCAGATATCATCATTCACCTACCTCTACGGATGCTCATGAAATGAATACTCGATGCACTCAACCACGTACGGCAAAATAAAAAAGTAATTATTCTTGTACCTTAAATAAAACTTAAAATAGAAAAAAAATAAACCATCAAACCAATGAATTGTCTCATAATTGGAACATGACTCTTTGAGTTTAGCATTAGTTTAGAAATGGGATGGGAATGAAGAATATATGCTGGTGGGGAAAAGAATTGTCACACTCCCGCAAACTACGCCTTTGCAGTTTGCACCCATTGTTTCGAACATTTAATTATTAATTAATTGATTCTTCACTTTTTTTTTTATTATGAGTGATGTTAAACAACCACATTATGGCTACCCACACAAAGGCAAAATTAGTGGTTTTAAGTGTTAAATATTATATAAAATTAGTTTATTTTAAACTTTAAGTTAAATTTATATTCAAT
>JAYJMF010000073.1:1469413-1483448 GCA_036873715.1 Salvia sclarea
CGTAGCACACACAGCACAAACTCTTAGCACAATTGAAAATTAATCTCAACCATTGATCTAACTCAATCAAAGGCCCAAATTCATTCCTATTTCCTACGAAATTTACCTTTCCTACCTGAACCTATCCCTATATATATATATATATTCTCAAAGTAAACAGTAAATTAACGTACTTCACGAGTTCAACTGCTTTCTCTAATAGGAAAATCTTGTCATGCTCTCCCCACACAATCAACACTTCCTGCACAATTCCAACGAAAACAATATTAAAATTCGAAACTGCAATCGAGTGATCGTTTTGAGCAAACCCTAAACAACACAAGAAATTCAAGGCCAAATGTCTGAAATTCAAGTCCATCGCTATACGACTTTTAAATTTATTTGTATGCTGATTAAAAAAACGAACTTTGCAACGGGCTCGACCAAGAATATATAATAAATATACCTGAGAGAGAGGGGAGATGGTTCCAGTATCATCCTGTCCAAGCGTCAATCCTTTCAAGAGCTCCAACTTCTCCTTCCTATTTTCGCTGTACAATTTCTGGGCCCATTTCCAAATAATTTTATTATTACCAACATTAATCTAACAAGAAAAGAATTTAATAATATCAAGAAAATATAGACTTCACAATTTGCAGTCCACTTTTTATGTCATTCGTTAACAAAGTTGTTATCTAAGTATTAATGAATTAAAGGTGTGGATTAGAATACGAGATAATTTATCATAAAAATCTAGATATAAGAGGGTTTTGTGGTTGCCATAACTAAGGAATAGCTGTTTCTTTGCTCCAACGAAGTCAAAATTAGGCAATTAGCTCACCTAATAGTTTCAGAAAAGTAGTTGAGAAGAAAATAAAGTTAATGCTTTGTTGCATTAATTGGAGCAAGTATTTATTTATTTTCCAACTACAACCTAGCTACTCAAATACTTAAGAAGCAATAAACAGGTAGCAACTCATCCCAAATTAATTAAATAAATTCAAATAGTTTCTTTTTTTTGATCAGGAAAAAATATATATATATAAAGATAGATGGTACCAGAAGTACCAAAAGAGAGTCAAAAGAACAATCTAATTAAATTCCCTTTGAGTATGGTTATCTAGTTCTATTCATTTGATAATTCGAGATAATTATAATTAATTATTCGAGTAATTACTAATCTAATAGTAATATATACTATGGTGATAATCCGGTAATTAAATCTCAGAATTCAGATAATTAGAATATTGAACTTTAAATTTCAGATAAAAGAAATGCTAATTACTTTAACTAAATCTATGATCACTACGTTCAATTTAATTTTTTTATTAATTTCTATAATCACTTTGCGAAACTATGAAAGAATTGAAATTCAAATAACCAATATTCCAAGCTAATTGGATATTACTATTTCAGAAGGTGAAATAGCAACCGAATTAAACCTAACATGCATAATGCGAAGACGAATAATTTCATGAAGAACTATATTTAATGCAATTATAGGAAAATCATCGTGTAGATTTTGATTTCAAAATTGAATTTCAGATGAACTTATTTAATCATATATAGATTTTGGAATAAGACGAATAATTCATGAAGAACTAAGGATATTTTAATCATCGTGTGGATTTTAAGAGCAAATTTGTATTTCAAAATTGATTTTCAGATTAATGAATAAGGTTTTACTCACGTCGATGAAATCGTTTAGGATGAAATCCGGCATATAAAGCCGCCGGAAAACTGACAAACCGAACAGCCTCCGCAGCTGCGCGGCGGAGCTCGGCAGCAACAGATCGTCAACTTTCTCCAGCTTCGCTCTCTTCAGCAGCTCCACGTGATCCTCCCGCCGCATGTTCGCCGCGGAGCTAGCGATCACCACCTTCTCCACCCGCTCCGGCCACATCGCCGCCATCCGGTACGCCACCAATCCGCCGTAGCTCGTGCCGACTACTGAATACCTGCGCGAAATTGAAATCCACGCTTCAAAATCCACTCCAATCGCAGATCGGACTCAGAATTTTACCCTAATTTGGGATCGGATTCGAAATATCTGAGAAATTAGGGCTCAATTAGTCCGTACCTGCTAATTCCGAGCTTCTCCATGAGCTTGGCGATGGAAGCCGCCTGAAAAATCTCCGACCTATCGGCGGAATCGGTGGAGGATCGGCCGAAGAAGACCAGATCGGGGACGTAGACGCTGAAATGGCGCGAGAAGAAGGTGATTTGCGGCCGCCATTGCCAGACGCCGTGAGCTCCGAAGCCGTGGATCAGGAGCAGCGGGGGCTTGGCTGCGGCGGAAGCTGGCGGTCCCCAGAAGCTGATCGTGGTGGAGCTGTCTATGTCTACGCTTTGAGAGGTGAGGCCGGCCGCGGCGAGGCAGCGGCGGAGGAAGCTGCCGTAGATTGAGACGAAGCTGAGGCAGGAGGCAACCATGCTGTTTTATTGCGGGTGATGGAGTTTCGGGTGAAATGAATCCATTATTTGTATTGTTGTTTTATGGCGGTTGCTAATGCCAGAGCGAAATTCGTAGCTCCAGAGCAAGTTTCAGCTCAAATGTCCCTTATGCCCTTTACAATTTTTTTTTTCCTCCTCTTTTAATTTCTCCAATGTTTGGGTTGAAAAAAAAATTGTTTTGTTCAGTCCTACATCTTCACAATTACGAGATCGATTACATTTTGAGCTGATTTTTATGCCATTTAACATTTCTACGAAATGAAAATGAAAGTCTATCATTTATATATTTCCAAAATGATATATGGACTTGCTAAACGAATAAGATGGTTTAACATAAAAAATTATTCATTATAATATACTATTAAATACAATATCCTCTTTTACAAGTTGTTTTCCCCTCAGTCTTTTAATTTTTCCATTTTCTTAGTTTGGGCAAGTTGAAATAAAAAAATTGTGTTGTTTTGTCCTACATTTTTTACAATTACGATATCGATTATATTTTGAGCTGATTTGTATGTTATTTAACACTTCTACGAGATGGCAATACGTATTAAACAGTAAATGATGCTATTCATATAACGAAAGTCTATTGTTTATACATTTCCAAAATGATAATGTATAATACTTATTAAACGGATAAGATGGTTTAACATGAGGAATTATTCACTAGAAACTAGTCCATAGTTTTAAACTATATTGAAGGAAAAGAAGGGAACACATATTTTTATTTTATTTTTGAGAAGGGGTACACATAATTTTACTCCTACATACTATTGAACAATGATTAATAGATTACTTTTTGCCGCAAAAAAAACAATAATTAATAGAAATTTAGTGCACTAGCACATAATCTTAAATACAGTTGCTGTATGCAGCATCTTATATTAAATGCAATAAATATGTTTGCCTAAAAGTTTTCTAATTTTAGTAGGATATAACGTGATATGCTTTATAAAAATTAATTAGATTTTAGAGTTTTAGGTTGGTCTATTATTAGTAGGGTGTGACATTTGTGGTCAAGTAATTTCAAATTCACTAATGTATATGTGGATCACATTTTGTTTGATCATAAAAAGATATAAATATTTTTAATAGTTAGTTACATAATTTATTTATAAATATATATAAAAAAATATAAAAAAACAATATGTTCGTCGCCTGAGAGATTCGAACTCTCGCGGGGAAACCCCATGTACTTAGCAGGCACACGCCTTAACCACTCGGCCAAAGCGACTTGATGAAATCTCACTCATTAAATTTGCTTAAACCAGTGAATTTTCCTCTTTTTTTGGGGGAAAATCGAATCCTCCTTTTTTCTGTTAGCTTACTGGAGAAGTATGTCACGAAAAATGAAACTGCCGAGAAAGCAGATTGTGGAATGCTGGAGGTTTTCCGATTGAGATCTCACATTTTTCTCCGAGATTCGAGCGATTGAGGCGATGGCGACGGTGCAGGTTGTTTCGGGGAGCTTAACCGCCGCGGAACGGGGTATTTTGACCGCCATCAACAGCGGCGCCTCCAGCCTCTCGCTCGTCGGCTCCGCCTTCATAGTCCTCTGCTACTTACTCTTCAAGGAGCTCCGCAAGTTTTCCTTCAAGCTCGTCTTCTTCCTCGCTCTCTCCGTGAGTGTTCCCGCGCATTTTGTTTGTGATCTGCTAATTATCTGTTTTTCCCCAAAAATTAGGTCATTTTAGGCTCACGCTTAGTTTTGGTGGCATTGCTTGCTGATAGTAGTACGGACAATTTTTAGCTTGGTGCGAGGATTTTTTCTGTTTTTACTGTGAGCTTAATTGGAATTGCTGTGTTGTGAGGCAATTTGGTGAATTAACTGGTGGTGTGAATTTTTTGTCTGGTTTTCGGTGGAATATGATATTTTCTGCAGATTTGTGTGTTGAGCTTGGAGTGTACAGTATACTGTTTAGTGAGTTGAGGAAATTGATCTATTTCAGGAATTTGCTTGAGTTTCAGCTCGATTATATAACTAAATATATCTGTTTTTAAGGTTAAACTAGTTTTTCCTTTGGCTGCATGTGCTTGTTCAGCTGAAAACTAAATGGAATTTTGCTCAACGATATTGCGAGGGATGAATGATCATCTGTTATGATTTCTGTTCCTCTTTGTGTTATGACACAGTTCTATTCATGACTAACACTACTGTGCTACTTGAAACTGATGCACAGTTGCACACTACTTTTGATGGATTTTCAGTTTTCTTGTTTCTTCTCCTTGTTTTAGTGTGTGATGTAGAATGCCTAGTTAATCTTTTGATTCTGATGCAGGACATGTTCTGCAGTTTCTTCAGCATCATTGGGTAAGGACTTGTATGTCTGGCAGTCAAATTCTTCTACCATCCATCTTTAAATGGATGAAGATTGTATCATTTACTTAAAATGGATATGCTATATATGCAGGGATCCTTCCCAAGGATACTTTTGTTATGCTCAAGGCTACACGACACACTTTTTCTGTGTTGCTTCTTTCCTGTGGACCACTACGATTGCTTTCACTTTGCACCGAACAGTTGTTCGGCATAAAACTGATGTGGAGGATTTGGAGCCGATGTTTCATTTGTATGTCTGGGGTATGCTTTATATGTAACAATGCTTCCTAGTCTATTTCTTATATCCTAAGTCTATGAATTTTTATCTTTGTCTCGGGCTAACTGGAGTCTAAGTGTGTGTTCCAGGAACTTCAGTTGTTATGACAGTAATTCGCTCCATTGGAAATAACCATCATGCTCATATAAGCCGTGTTGCTGCGTGGTGTTGGGCACAAACAGGGCTCACGGGACAGGCAAGGATAACAGGCTTTATCCATGACATCCTTGTTAATTTGGTTTCCTCTGGTTGTTATGCTATAGTTCCATTAACTTATTGGACTATGATACAACTGGACCATGCTTAAAACAATAATAGAAAAACTTACTACTGGAATAATAAATTTTATGATATGTGATTGGTTTTTAGATGACAGTTTTCTAGATTTTTAGCCCACATAACCATTTCTAACTCCTATTTTATGCCTTGCAGGTGGTTCACTTTGTAACATTTTATGCACCCCTATGGGGTGCAATTCTTTTCAACGGCGTCACCTATTTTCAAGTGATACGCATGTTAAACAATGCCACTCGTGTATGTTGTAATCTGGATCTCTCTTTTCCCCTGCTTTATCTGTATGCTTGAGGGATTAGAACTGAGGCTTACATGTTCTCTGTTCGACTGAATAAATCCACGTTGATACTATGACTTGTTTTTCCAGATGGCAGTGGGAATGTCAGAGCGTGGTTATCAATCAGATGCACGACCAGATATGAAGGTAAATTTTCTTCCATTTGCTTATTGGTGCTCTAGACACGAAAAAATTAGGAACAAGGTGGTTAAAAAATGTGCTCATTGCCTAATTATCGAGTATATTGTTCTCAGTGATGTTTTCCAAGCTTTTGTATCTTACAGGAGCTTGATATGGTGTATTATATTTAGAAGAAAAAAAACAGTATTCTTAATATTTCATAGCTTTGAGCACCTTGTATTTTAGAATACATGTGTTTTACTTCAAAGCACCTTATTGATGTCGACTGAAAGTATACTATTCATGGAAAGTGAACACAGCCTTCGTGAAGAAACTAATTCTGGAGTGTACAGTGCAGGATAATGATGTTTACTTGAATCTCATTTTTTTCCTTGCATTTCCTTGACAGGCATTGAATCGATGGGGTTACTATCCACTTATTCTCATTGGATCGTGGTTCTTCGGCACAATCAACCGTATACACGACTTCATTGAACCAGGTCACAAGATCTTTTGGCTTTCCGTTCTTGATGTTGGCATGGCTGCACTTATGGTAAGTCTCTGATGCTTATAAAACTCTTCAATAAGAGTCTACTTTCTTCTTCCTCTATTGAATCGTCTCCTCCTGACACTTGTATTAAGGGCCTCTTCAACTCGATAGCATACGGTCTCAACTCTTCAGTGCGGAGGGCCATCTATGAAAGATTCGATCTGTAAGTCATAACTTTCAAGTTATCAGTTGATCTTTTGTCTTCCTAAAAATGTGCTTTTTTCGTATTACCACTGTAATCTTATTCAATAGCTGGGGTTCCTGTCTTCCAGGTTACCCGACGGGTTCAGAAGATTTCTTCCTAGGAGTTTGAGGCCGAGAGGCCAGCAGCAGGATAGCGAACTAATTCCCCTGAAAGTCGAGGGCCAGCGATAGCAGTTGAGTTCTTGAGCACCACTACGTGCACGCACATATTCGAATTAGAGATTACATTCTTTTGCAGAAGATAATTGACCAGGAACGATAGAGGTTCCATTTGTGACGGGGATTCCAGCTTTCTGCACGATTGAGCTCTCGCAGGTGAACTAATTCGATGCCCACGCTAATCGATTCTCCTCGAATACCCTAAACCAGTTTTGTGCAACGTGTCGTCCCTCACTCCCTGCAGCTGCTATCTAACTGCATATGTATAACTAGTGATAATTGTACCAAACTAATATTTCTTGAAGCATTGCTTGCTACTGATTTTTTTCTCATGCGATCAAGAATTATGTTTGTTTGTTTATTTGCTTTTTTTTTCCTTTTCTTTCCTGTTGAGATGTTTGAATTTTGGTTTTTTAATGTCTTTACTGCGTGAAAATATAAATTCGATATACAAAAGGGATTTGACAATTGAGTTGGCAAATTGGAGATTTTCTGCTCACCATATTCATGGTGATGGTTTAAACTCCAAATTATTTCATTATATTCCCTTTCATCAACAGCTCAAGTAACCCACTTCCATAGAATATACTTTAAATTATGCCAAAAACATGGGTCCTTTTATTTTTCTTTTGTAATATTCCTATAATTTTCCCCAGCCATGTAAATCAGCTGCAGATAGAAAGTAACAGGTTTTTTGTAATACTCCATGTTGCATAGATATCGATATATACTGTTGCTCGATTCCTTATTCAATATTTTCAACTGTACTTGATAATATATACTAATCCCAACATCAATCCTGACATCATAGTAAATTAGTAATTAATTAAATGTTACTCTATCATGGTAGTATAATTTATTAGCTGAAAGCCAGAAATATTTTATGCCAGAAAACATAGATATTTTTGCTTTTCCTTTTCATACTCCAATTAATAAAAAAATTCAAACACAAGCCTTGAAGAATCTGAGATTAGTTTAATGGAGAAAAGGCATCATGGTCCTAGGTTGTCTTAATCTCCATCAACCCCACAAATGAAACCAGATATTCCCAGAATCAAGAATCATCAATTTTTAGTTCTTCCTTCACCTGCAAATCTCTCTTAGTTAACTCTAATCACATATTAATTAGTTCCACTTTACTACATAATCCAGCTTTTAAACAAGAGCTCAAGCCAAGAGATCATCTTAATCCACATATGAATAAAATCAGTCTGCATTTTCAACCTCCGAATCTCTCTTGCATATCAGATCCTCAGAAACGAGCGAAAAAACGAATTAATCCAAAGGGCCATCAAAAATCTCGAAACGAACCAGAATGCTACACTAGAATCAGATTTCTTGCTTTCTATTAGTTCACACTTATAGCTACATGATGAATCAGTCTGCATTTTGAACCTCCAAATCTCCCCTGCACATCATATCCTCAGAAACGAGACGAAAACGGATTCGAACTCTAACAGAATTAAACTCATTTAGATCCATTTAACCTCAAAGGACCCTCAAAAATCTCGAAAACAAACCAAGAATGCTACACTAGAATCAGATCTCTTGCTTCTATTAGTAACAGACACAGACAGATTTCTTGTTTCTATTAGTTCACACTTATAGCTACATGATGAATCAGTCTGCATTTTGAACATCCAAATCTCTCCTGCACATCATATCCTCAGAAACGAGACGAAAACGAATTCAAATGCTACCAAAAATTAAACTCATTTAGATCCACTTCACCTCAAAGGGCCCTCAAAAATCTTGAAAACAAACCAAGAATGCTACACTAGGATCAAATTTCTTCCTTCTATTAGTAAGAGACCACTTCAAACTTGAGCACAACAGATGAATTAGTCAGTTCAAATTAGAAAAACAAATTCCTTCAAACAAATGGAACATAAGCAACATCCTCCAACCTACATCAAACAACTAAAAAAACCTTAAAAATTCCTAACATACTTCCAATTCAAGAATCCCAACAACATCAATTCAGGTATCCAAAGCAGAGAAGCAGCTCTCCGACCGGATCAGCAACCGCTTCTTCACGGGGCTGGATCGAGGCGAGTCCAAGCTCTTGAGCAGCAGCTGCTTCACCGCGGAGATGAGCTCGTCGTCGTTGCTCGGGCTCTTCGGTGGGCTCAGATTCTTGAATTTCCTGCAGAAGCTCATGTGCTGATGCAGAGCTTCTTCCCCACCAATCCTCTCCTCCGATCTCACCACCTCATCCTTCACAGCCTCGGCGCAGAGCCCGCAAATCCAACGCCCCGAAAATCGCTCCCGAACACGCTTTATGTACTCCTCCGTGCACTCCTCTGTCAGGCTGCAACACTCGCATTTTGCAAATGCGATTTCGGTTGCTTTCAACACTGTTGAAGCTGCCATTGCTGCTGCTGCTGGTGATGGTGATGGTGATGATGATTTTGGCTTTGAGGAATTCTCCATTGATGAAGAAGATGATGCAAAAAGCTAACGGCTTGAACAAACATTTGTATAGAAATTCAAGAATTAATGCTTAACGGAAACTGGGATTGATTGATTTATTGACAGAATTCAAATTTCATATTTATGTTTGAAAATTGAAGTGGTGGAAAACAATAAATGAGGGTTTGATGGGGAGAAAAATGAATAAAAATTGGATCTTTACCTGATGTATTAATGGCGGCTGGCTGAAAATTGAATCTTGATTTCTTTTATCTCTCCTTTTCCCACTCACTTTCTTGAACAACAATCGGATTATTGAATATCACACACATTTCAGGGAGCCCTTTTTGGCTCTCTGATGAAATTCTTGATTTTTTTATTTAAGAAGATGGGTTGCTCTTCTTCACCATAGCTGGGGTGTGAGGAGAAGTGGGGAGGATTTGTGTGTGTTATGTAAAGGGATGGATTTTGGGGAGAGTGTGAAATGGGGTTTTAATTTAACGTGAGTAAAATTTGGACAGAAGCTGCCATCAGCAATGATTGGGTAAAGCAGCAGTGAAAATCTACTTTTTGGTCGTGTGTTTTTACTGCTGTCTGAGATGGGCCTGGATCTGCTACAGCGGCGCCAGCTCCTGCTCCCTATCTCGAGGTTGGATCTTGATTCGATAAATAAAATCGTGTTTTTGCAATCTCCATTGGTTATTCGAAATTTTTCATGCTATTTATGGTTTTTGGTTGAGTGTTCCTTTTCTAAAAAAAAATACAAATAGTAGGTATATAATAATAATAATAGGAGAAAATTACTTTAAATTAAGAACGGTATTCATTTTATCAAAAAATGTCCTGAATTTTAATAAGTATTTATTTAAACCCCAAACTATCGATTTTTTTTTTTTTTTGAAGAAAACGTAGGAAGAGTAACTATCGACTTTTTATTAAAAAACATTATGAGCTCATTTTTTGCCTTCAAATGATGAAACAAATTTTCAACGTGAAAATTTGGATAAATGTATAATATTTTGATAAAAAAGCTGACAGGATGAGATTTAAAAAATTATTATTAAAATTCAGGGTATTTTTAATAAAAAGTTGATAGTATGGGGTTTAAAAAAATATTATTAAAATTCAAAATAATTTTGATAGTCCGTATAATTCAAGGTTTAAACTGATAGTTACGTACCTTATATAATACCATGACAAATTAAAGCTCAACATCGCAAGTAGGCAGAGTTACTACACTGCGCAAAGTGAGACAACTACCCGTACGCAGGCAGGACAACTACCGATACAAAAATGGAAAACTACTCGTACACAGGCGGAATTTGAACACATAATCACTCGCAAATGAGTCTTTGGATGCATCAACTTAGTTGAATGTTCTTGAATACATATAATTAAGGGAGATCTTGACCCGGGCTACTACACTACATTCGGAAGTTATTAATTATGTTTAAAGATAATTAATTTGAGTGTTGATCATAGTACTTTGTGATGTCACTATTAACATAGGAGTTAATTAATGGGGTAACTAATGAAGCATTTAGGTGATAGAAGTCAATCATTGTTGAATATAGTTGTCTAGTTTGGTTGGGGAATAAATGATGGTTTTGTTTACCTTTAAGTACAATTCAGACTTTTGGTTGGACTTTTATTAAGGACCAACGTTTAAATAAGAATTTGAACTTTCACTGTTTCACTTTTTTATATATGCATGTGATTATTGCTAAGAAATTCATAAATTATTTTAGGATTTTGATTTACCAATTTGTAGCAAGTGTTTCGTGTACATGCCACATATCATTCATGAAATAACAATGTAAGAAAATATATGAATTAAGATCGATATAACGTCATCCAAATATATCTTATTGTTAACTACAAATTATAAAATATAAACAACAAAATTGGGTCAAAGTTGGCAACTCAATATAATTGACTACTAATTGAACCATGCATGCACTTTTTTACAAAATCTATGGAACCCACTTAGAGAGTGGGAAAATCAACCAAAGTTGACATTATTTATTTGTAGGTGAACTGCTTTTCTTAATTTTAGTAATAATATGCATGAATAATACCTTCTCCATCCTGTAAAAACAACGATATATAAATTTCCTTTTTTTGTGTCATAAAAAGGGAAAATTTAGGATTATATTTACAGGACAAAGCGATTAAAAAAATAGACGGAGTTTCATTATTCTAGCTAAATTCTGAAAATAGTTTACATATCATTGGTGGATATGATGTAAATCTTTATTAGTATTATAAAACACAATAAAATTTAGCCCTTTTATATAGGATTCAAAAAATTACCAAAATAAAATAATATAAAAACTAAACACAGATTCAAAATAATCCTAAGATTGAAAGATTCACCTTGTTATGTACATAAAATCCAATGTTCCAACTCTAAATCCACAAATCTCCATTAATTACAAAAATAATTTGATTAGGAAATAGTAATCAATAATTCCTTAAACCCTAATTTATGAATCAAAACTAAAACCCTCCGATAGCACACGACTCTTCCCCGTGAAAGGCTTAAACTCCTCTCTCTCTCTCTCTCTCTCTCTCTCTTCTTTCCCGCCAATTTCGCCGGAGATTTCTCCGCCGCCGCCATAACCGCCGCCGCTTTGCCATCCAGCCGCCGCGCCGCCCCCACAAACGGCCGAAACTCCTTAATCGCCACCGCCTCACCGCCAATTTCTCTCACCGCCTCTTCTCGATCCAGCGGCGGCGCGAATTCGACCTCGCAATGTCGCCGTTGTGCGCGACGGGGATCGTGTCGCCGGCGCTGAGGCACGCGAAATCCCTCAGCTTCCTCTCCAGCACCGCCCTAGGGTTTGCGAGATCGAGGAACGCAGCCGCATGAATTTCGCCGCCGGCAGCTCGGCGTGGAGCAATTCGACGTCGCCGCCGTCCGCAAGCCCCAAATTCGCCATCATCCAGCGCGGCGCGTGGACGCGCCCCTCCGCGGCGGTGAATTCGAGCACGCCGCAGTGGGAGGCGGCGCCGGAGATTGGGGATTTGATCTTGAATAGGTAGGGGAATTTGGCGTCTGAGTCGAGGAGATCGGAGAGATACGACGGCGGCATGATGATTTTGTTGCCGGAATCGATCTCCGGTAGGTTTTTGTCTTCTCCGGCGGGAAAGCATTGGAATGTGCGTTCGGAGGGAGTGGTCGGCTCCTCGCCGGAGTCGGAACCCGAAGATGTCGCTTCGGTGTCCGAATCCGACGACATTGCCTCAGCGCCGGAATCGGAATCCGACAACAATATTATTTCGGAGACGGAATCGGAACCCGAAGACGTTGTTTCGGGGCCGGAGTCGGAATCGGAAGCCGAAGATATTGGTTCGGCGCCGGAATCGGATTTCGACATTGTGTGAGCTCGGATTCCGAAGTTCGAATTACTTGAACTTGAAATTGGAATCCGAATTCGTATTGAACTTGAACTTGAACTTGAAATTGAGATTGGAATCCGAATATATTAATTGGAAAAGGTTTTAGGTTTTTGGAGAGGGTAAATTAACGTTTTGAGTTTTTGGTGAAGATTTTAGGTTTTGAATGTTGTGTATTTATAGGCACTATATGTGAATAAATTTAGGTCAAGGATAGCCTTGGTGATTTGGTAATTCGTATCTTTTGTATATATTAATTGAGTATAATTGATCCTAACTAATAAAATTCTCTAAAAAAAATCCTAATTAACTAATAAAAGTAGAGTAAAAAAATTCAAAATTGAAGAAAAAGGAAAGAAAATACTTATGTTAATAAATTAAACCTCGTGAAACAATATCTTCAGACAGCTTAGTCAGCTACTAGTCTTACAATACGTCTTATTTGTGCGCTACTTTAGCACTTAATTAGCAATTAATTAATTATTAGTAACTTAATTCCTTTTTATCTATTATCGAAGTATATGACATATGAGTATCATATTTATATTTGTAAATCTCTCTCTCGTATTGCAATATTAGATGTTTAGTTGCATGCAGAATTGATCATTAGTGATATTATATGAATGATATATTGGTATTAATAATCGTTAGTCTCAAAGCTTGTATTTAATTAACTTGCTTCTTAAATTTCAATTAATAATCATTTTACGTACGCCTCTTAAACACGACCGTGATGTAAAATATTGATGACTTTTTTTGTTGACGCAGACATAATTAATTACATGTCACAAGTCAAAAACATATCATAAAGTGTGTGGAAAGTAAATGAAAGAGAAATTAACTCTTCGTATTTTATAATGAATATAAATGTATTTTTTGTATTCTTATTCCTACCAATGATAACTATGTGATTACGAAAATGACATGAGTGTACTGTGTATATATATATACAGTATATTTGATTGACATATATATAGTCACAATTTGATTTGTAACTTAATCTCTCGTAGGCATGATAAATAAATATGAAAAATTGCATATCATGTCCAATAAATAAATCCAATAAACACTTACAAATAGCATTTTTTTGGTACATTAATTTCCCCTTTTTAGAATCAAAATATCTTTTTGTTGCCAACCCAAAAATATACTTTCATTTTCATTCCTTATACATATGGTATTATTTTAATGATCACATGCATTATCTTTTCCAAAAAAAAATAAAGCAAATAAACCTATTGTCATATGGTTAATTTAGGCCTTAGGATTAAGGAGCTTAACAATTACATAAAACTTTTGAACCAAGAAAACCTAGTGAGAATTCTTAATTAATTAATTAAGGCATACATATATAATTATTGTAGTAAAAGTATTATGAAAAAATAGATAGCCAGCCAATTCGAGGTAGCCGATCGTGCGGCTGGCCGCATGAGGTACCTAATCGGCCCGTTCGAGGTAACCTCATATGGATGGCTGGCAGACTACCTACTTTTCTCTCAAACTTATCCATCAATAGGGCTGGGAAAATATACCGAAAATACCGTATACCGCACTTATCGTACCGAAAAAATACCGAAAATACCGACATTT
>JAYJMF010000073.1:1492171-1565227 GCA_036873715.1 Salvia sclarea
TATATAATATATATATAATATATATAATATATGAGGAGACCACAAAAAAAAAGAAGATAAATTAAATAAAAGATAAAAACAAGGCCACCTCAAAATGTTCGACTATGAAAATTACTTCTCACACTACATGTCTACCTTGGTTTTGGACACACAGCAACTATGTAAGAATCGAATTGTTTGATTTTGATCATTCAATATATCATGCTTCCATTTCTTGAGACTATATATATATATATATGGAGTCAGATTCATGAACCAGTTCAAGATTTTTTTGTCCTTTTCCATAATTTTTAAGATCACTTTAATCGTTGTAGTACAAATTACAATCAAATAAATTGTTTTATAGTATTTATTTGGAAGCCTCACTCTTTACATGACTCCACATTATATCATCTTGCAATTATGAAAATCCAATAAGAATAGGTTAGGGTTTAAGATTCGATCGTGTGTATATCATATATGATATGTATCTATCAAACTTGATTTTTTTTTCTTCAGAAAATTAAAGAAACAAACACAACATGTGATAAAAAAGAAAATTGAAGGTATTTTATCTCTAAAATAAAAATATTAAAGGTGTTCTTTTATCTGCACACTATTAACAATAATTGATCACTAGTGTGTAGACTTCATAAGTTTTTACCAAACTTTTAGAGAGGGCGTTTACTAATTTTTGTGATGCTAATAGTATACATTATTTAGTAGTACTATTTTTTTTTATCTTCATAGCAATAATTTTTCCCAATTTCCTCTCTTTCTATGAGTTAAGCAAGTTATCCCAAAATATAAAAATTTCAAAAATCTTTCGATATATATATCTGAAATTTATCCAATTAATTTGATTAAATAATAGGTTAATCTATACTATTTGTCTATTTATCTAAGTTAAAAATGCTTATAAATAATAAAAAAAAATCCCACAAAAGCCCAAATAAAGTAAGCTTGAATGTGGGCTCAACTAAGTGATTTGGGCTTTTATTGGGCCAATTTGAGCCCAGCAGCCTTCAACATAAACTTGAGAAAAATTGAAGAAATGGATAGATTGACTAGAGTCTAGAGTCAACTCTCTTACCTTTTCATTTATTAGATTATATTTATTCTCTTAATCCATAATAATCACTATTTTATTATTTTAAATGATGAAATATATCTCACATTAGCTACTTCATTTTTTTGAATTTTTATTTAGCAAGAATCTAAATGTATAAATTCTAGAGATAGAAAAGTTATGAACATATTTTTAAATTTTTAATACAATAATATAATACTCAAAGCTATAACTTTTTCTAATTTATTTTGCGTGATCACAAAATAATTAAAATAAAATGCTATATTTCTACAGTTAAACAGCGAAGAGTTATGAGCGTGTTGAAGAAAAAATATTGAACAGAAAGGGAAAGCTTCTCACTGAGAAAAACAAAAATCTTATTATAAGATCGTTTTTGGTTGAAGAATCAAAATCAAAATCAAAAATCGAAGAAGCAGACAAAATCGATGGCTAAGAGCAGTTCGATTCTACCAATGGCGTCGGACGATCCTCCGCCGAGAGTGGAGGAGAAGCTCTTCAAAGGATCCGCCATGACTAAGCGCGGAGCTTACGCCGCCATCTCTTACATGGCTTGTGCTGGTAACCAATTCGATGACCTAATTCAATTTTGAATTTGTTGATAAGACTTAATGGAAATTTGAATTTGTTGAGAGTTTAATTCTTCAAGTGGAATTCTGGATTTTGAGTTGAATGTGACATTTCAGTTTATCCTTATTTGGGAGGATTGGATTGTGAAGTTCAAGCGACTGTTTCTCTTTGATTTGGGGGAAAATATGTTGATTTTTTGAAATTATTGGTATTTATAGAAGCTGAGCTTACTGAATTGTTGATTTTCTAATTATTTTGGAGTTTAATTGGAGTTGATTTTGGGTGCAAGTATAACTACCATAGACAAAGAAATGATTAGTTCTAATGAAGGATTAAGTTCTTCTTTATGTTGAATTAGGTAGATATTGATGTTCATTAAAGTTGAGCTTTCTGAATTGTCAATTTTCATATTAATGCTGAGTTTAATTGAGGATTGGAATGTCAAGTATTGGTCTTGCTGGTGCAAGTATTAAATAAGGAGAATATTAGTTCTAATCAAAGATTAAGTTGGCCTTATGATGACTTTGAGAATGTTAAAAATGGAACTTTTAACATGGATTGTATGTATTAAGCTATGAAACTTTGGAAGAACAGTGCTCAAATGATCAAAATGAATTGTGGTTGCTGATTATTTAGGTCGTAGTCTTACAAATGTTTTGCTTCATCTAGTTGTCCCACAACAATGTAGACCTTTGCAGTTGTCGAAGAAGCAATTTTCATGGTAAATGGATGCTCACTTTAAACAATGGATCATGGAAATATTTAGTGGGATTCATCAGCTACAGCCTTATAGTCATGAGCCAGATTTTTATGATCCAGATTTGATTTGTTTTCTATTTGTTGTTTTTGCAGTGCTCTTGGTATTATTTAATAAAGCAGCTCTTTCTTCATACAACTTTCCATGTGCCAACGTCATTACACTTTTTCAGGTATACCGAAATATTCATTCTATGTGATACTGAATTATAACTATTCTCCATTAACAGGGGAATTTGATACTTTTACTTCACTGGATGTCATGGATCTGATAACTTCATTTACTGTATCTGCTGCAGATTATATCTTCATGTTGTTTGCTTTATGTTCTACGACGTGCAAAGCTCATTTCTTTTAATGCTAATGAATCCTCAGCCGTCAGTGAAAGTTCCAACACGTTGGTGTCAATACAGACACTGATTCGTACTTCACCTGTTGCTTTAACTTATTTGCTTTACATGGTAAAATTTCTCTACTACTTTATTCACCTTTGTCCTGTTGCAGCTGGTAATGTTATTCCCCAGTGAAAAGTTTTCTCACAAATTATCTTGGTTACCTTGAAAGCTAGTTACTATGGAGTCTGTTCGAGGTGTGAATGTTCCAATGTATACAACGTTGCGAAGAACTACAGTTGTATTTACAATGCTTGTCGAGTACCTTCTTGTGAGGCAGAAGTATACACGTCCTATTTTTGGAAGGTAAGCTCCATCTTATTCTACCAATGCTTTTTGATAAGAGCGCATTGCTTTCTAACAAAAAGTGCCATGCTAGCATAAAAGGATCAATATGCTTGAACTATGATAAAAACTTACATTAGCATGAACCAATTGAGATATCAAACCAGTTAGGAATCATATGATATACAAGTCTATTGACTTTGGATCAAGTTGTTCAAAGCACTCTCCTTGAAGGTAAAATTTCACCCTTCACGATCAATATGTTGGCACATCGGTTGCCGATCGTCCACAATCTACTTCAAAAAAACTAGACAAACATTGCATCTATTTGAAGTTATATTATTGTTTCCTTTCCTCAAATTAACGACTTAACAATTATGGTTTTGTCAGTGTGGGGTTGATAGTTATGGGTGCTTTTATTGCTGGATCCCGGGACTTGTCATTCGACTCCTATGGCTATCTCGTAGTTTTTCTGTCCAACTTCACCACTGCAATATACCTAGCAACTATAGCCCGTATTGGTATTACTCCTTTACACTCAGTTCAAATGTTCCATTGTAGCTCTATTATTTGCTTATCATTCCAACTTTCTAAACCCCCAGGAAAATCCAGTGGGCTCAATAGCTTCGGCCTTATGTGGTGCAACGGTGTGTAACTGTACCATTGCAGCTGAATAGTTCTAATTTTTCATACATCACACTCTTCATTTGAATGTTGGGACTATTTTTGTGCAGGAATCTTATGTGGTCCTGTTCTGCTGCTCTGGACCCTTTTCCGAGGTGACTTGGAGATGACGATGAATTTCCAATATCTTCTTTCTCCTGGTTTCCTGGTAATATTCAACTTGCAATCTAATGCATGTGTGATTATACACTTGTTGTATTAGTTCTTAGAGTGGTGAAAGGGACTATCAATTACAAATTGATAGCATCGTTTTACTGAAAGATCGTGTATATTGATGTCTTAATACATTTATAAATTGTATCCTGCTATCTGATTTCAGGTGGTGCTTCTGTTTTCCTGCATACTAGCGTTCTTCCTCAACTATAGTATATTCCTCAACACGACTCTGAACTCTGCACTTACACAGACAATCTGTGGCAATTTGAAGGTTTGTCTAAATTAATCTATATTTCTCTTTCTTCTACTTTTACTTTCTCAAAGTTGTAATAATGAACGTTAAGAGCCAAAAGATTTTGACCTGAGATTAGTGGCTCAGAACAAATTTTCTCACAGAAATCGGCTTATTGTAGAATTCGAAGGTTTAAATATATCAATTCGGTCCAGTTCATGTACTGGTAATTGGATCAATTTAGTGTTCCAACTTTTGTGGGTTTTCCGTTCATTTTATGAGGGTAGTTTCAAAATCTTGTTCACAGTCTGCCAAAAAACTTGCGCTAACATGTCTCTACACATCTTACTGTTTTGCTCAGGATCTTTTCACGATTACACTAGGCTGGGTAATTTTTGGCGGGCTGCCATTTGATTTGGTAAGTGCAGTATACGAGACCTCATCTACTTCTCGTACACCTCCAACCTTTGCATTGTTGATAACACGAATGTCTGTTTCTTCCCCACAGTTGAACGTGATTGGGCAACTTCTCGGCTTCATTGGCTCAGGCCTATATGCCTATTATAAGCTTATGGGGAAATGACTGCTTTCAAGTCTCGAGTCATCGTCGTAGATCAGTTTTGGTGCATCGCGTCTCTTGATATTATGATGGTGGAACGAGTATACGATGTACGAAGATGCTTCTTCGACTTCCTAAGGAAGACGAGCTGCTGAGGATTCCGCTTAGCATTCTTTCTGGTATTGACAACTGGAAATAGGCGCTGGAGATTGATGATGAATTTTCTACCTTTTAAAGAGACTAGAAATGATTCTTGTTAACAACTCTATACTCACTTAGTTTGATCCCAAAATGTAAGAGATTAATGTGTTTAGTGTAGTTTGGAAACTAACTGATTGAGCTCGGAATGTATAATTTTGTTTAGTCTTATTTAAAGGAGGGGGTAATTGTGCATTGATACACGTACTTTCGCAAAATTTCCACCTCGAAATACACGAACTTTTGTCGTAGACTGACTTTTCACACAGTGAACAATTCCGATGGCATTGAATCTTACGTGGCAAATTGATATCATTGTGGCTAGTTGAACTACCCCGCTCGACTGCACCGACGCCCTTCGTCGTCCACGACTCGCTAGCCGAAAATGCACATGTTGGTGAATCACTACACCTCCGCGGCCCCGCCGCTGTTTTGCACCTATTTTATGATGAAATAACGACGTTTTATTACTATTCAAACTATGTTGTTTAGTAAATCAGCTGTTTAAAGCCAAGTAGGCATTTCAGGCGTCTACCTCAACATTAAGTCAGAGTCGTTCGCCACGTTAAAAAGTAGAACAAAATTCTTAATTTGTGCGCAAAACAAAATCTTGTGAAAAGACGTGTATTCGGACTCAATTACCCTTCAAAGAATATAAAAAAAGAAAAAGAAAAATAGAGGAGCACGTGACAAGCACGCTCTTTAAATCCAAAGATTTTCTTTATTTTCCGAGGGAAAAAACCCCCACAATATTTATTTCTTTTATTTTCAAATGAAATCATCACAACCTCTCATCAATTTGTGTGGCACAGAAAGAGATAACCTTTTTTTCTTGCAAAGATTTTCTTCCACTCTTCTGCTCTTCATCACCATCTTCACAAACAATTGCTACACCAAAATCAAGAAAAAAAAGTTCAAAAAAAGATAAAAATCCAATCTTGCAGAAGCTGAATCACAGCAGCAGCCATGGCCAACATGATCATGGCCTCTTCCCGCGCCCTAATCACCGCCTCCGCCGCCCCCAAACTCAAACCCCAATCCCAAATCTCTCCCCCCAAAATCTCAATTTCAATCCCCAAAACCCTAATCCCCAAATTCCTCAAACTTCAGCAGCTCCCATCTCTAATCGCCGCCGCAACGACCTTCTCACTCGCCCACGCGCCGCCGTCTTTCGCGGCGGACATCGAGAAGGCGGCGCTATTCGACTTCAATTTGACCCTCCCCATCATCGCGGTGGAGTTCCTCTTCCTCATGTTCGCCATGGACAAGCTTTACTATTCTCCATTAGGCAAATTCATGGATGAGAGGGATGCTGCAATTAGGGAGAAATTGAACAGCGTGAAGGATACCTCGGCGGAGGTGAAGCAGCTGGAGGAGCAGGGGGCGGCGATGATGAGGGCGGCGAGGGCGGAGATATCGGCGGCGCTGAACAAGATGAAGAAGGAGACGCAGGTGGAGGTGGAGGAGAAGCTGGCGGAGGGGAGGAAGAAGATCGAGATTGAGCTGCAGGAGGCGCTGGCCAGCTTGGAGAAGCAGAAGGAGGAGACGATCGCGGCGCTCGATTCGCAGATTGCGACGCTCAGTGATGAGATTGTCAAGAAAGTGCTGCCTGTTTCTTGATCTTGATCAGCAGTGTTTTCTTTGATGTGTATTTTGTGTTTTATACAAACTGCTATTTGTAATTAATGATTTTGATGTGGAATACTTTGGAATCTACTTTCAAGAATCTTGATTAATTATCTTATCTGATCTACTTTCAAGAATCTTGATTAGTGAATCATGAATTGATCGGCGGCCACCCCACTATTTCCTCATCTTCAACTCAACATACATTAGGATTCGATTACAAACGAGCCTAATTTCGAGCTTTATGATGCTTGGCTCGTTCCGGCTCGTGCTTATTTTGAATACTTTTTGAGTCTTTCACGAGCTTTCAACGGGTCTCAACATTATCGAGTATCACATGATTGGATGGCGAGCCGAGCTCGATCACAACAAAAGCTTGAGGGAGGGAGGGAGGGAGAGAGGTGATACAGTGGTGATCATGGCTGAGTTGTGCAAGAAGAGTTAATCTTACTAAACATGGTGTATTCTGTAGTAAACAGAGCAATTGGATTTGAAATCAATTAGTCAAGACTGGTTAATCTCAATCTTGATGTCAACAAACTACTATGTGTAACTACTGATTTTGAAGTGGAATAACTTTGGAATCTACTTTCAAGAATCTTGGTTAATTTTCTGAACTGTGTTGGTGTGATCGTGGCTGAATTGCAAGACTGGTTAATCTCACTAAAGAGAGAAATTTGCTCTGAATTCAATTGAAGCAACATTGGATGTGGGTGATTGTCAGCAAAGTGTTGGCTTTTTTCTTGAGGGGTCAAAAAAGATTCAATCTTGATGTCACTATGAAGTTGATTCATCATCCTATTTTTGGTTTTGCAGAAGATTTTGGAGAAACTACTGTGAAATTACTTGTTGAGCTTGCTAGCTAGATAGCTACACACACACACACAGAGAGAGAGAGAGAGAGAGAGAGAGAGAGTTAATTTGAGCTAGCTAGAGAGAGAGATCATGGCTGAGTTGCAAGAAGAGTTAATCTCACTAAAAAGGGTATATTGTGTATTGAAGAGAGCAATTTGCTTTGAAATCAATTGAAGCAACATTGGATGTGAGGTGATTGTCAGCAAAGTGTTGGCTTTTTTTCTTGAGGGGTGAAAAAGATTCAATCTTGATGTCAATATGAAGTTGATTGCAGAAGATGTTGGAGAAACTACTGTATAATTACTCTTGAGAGAGAGAGAGAGAGAGAGAGAGAGAGAGAGAGAATATGTGAAGAAAACAGATTTAATTGAGTTGATTAAAGCAACACATACCACTGTTAATGGCAAATAATTTGGGTAAATGCTACAAGAATATCACTCACTCCTTTCTACTGTTTAATTTCTGATGCCTTTGTCAATTAATAAAAGATAATAAACAAATACTACTATAAATAAAAGAAGAAGAAAAAAAAAAGTGGGATAAATTGAATTTGAACCCCACATGCCAAATCAGCAAGGGAAATCAGTTGTTTCCACCACACATCAACTGCCATATCAGTGTTATCACTTCACCATTTCACAAAATTACAAGTTCATGGCCACCATTTTTCATCCCAAAATCACCACATACCTCATGGCTTCATGTCCCAAACCATTTCTAATTCTTCCTTATTCTTTCACATGAAATAAAGGTTGATTTTTTTTTTTGTTTTTATTTTTTTAATTGTTTGTAATTTGACAGAAAGAATGGACTACACATTATCTGGAGCTCGCTTGACTACATTTCCATGGAGCTCTCTTGCTGATCCCACCTTCAATTTCTTCTTCCCTCCACATTTCCATCCAAGTAATCTTTTTTAGAATAATAAGCAATATTTTCTTCTTATTTATTTGAGTTTTCGATGTGATTTCGCTATAACTTTCTGCACTGAATGTGATGAGATGTGTTTGCTTCAGAGAATTGAGAATTTTAGTAGTTTTGTTTATTTATGATTGATCATTTTTTTTTCTGGGCAGAATTTGCAAAAGGGTTGCTTTAGAATTTGCTTAGAATAATAATAATAAGAAGAAGAATAGTGTACAGGAAATGAATTTTCTTATAAATCTTTATAGCTATTGCCAAATATGAGATTCTTGATATTTATTGCCAGTTACTACTAATGTTTAGATAATATATTGGCATCAAATAACATTGTGAAATGCTGCATTCAAGCTTAACAACTCAGCCCTCAGATTAGTGAATTCAATCTCTATATATCTCACAGTTTGATGACTAATAAAAGAGTAAAAATTGTACATCAAAATTGCCTAAAACAAAGTCTAGAACCAAATATGGCCTAATTGAAAGAGAGGAACCCTTTCTTCAATCCCAGTTGAAATTATTTCATGTGTAGATAGATGCAAACTTCTGTATATCACATTGCTTTCTTAGTAGACGATAATGGTAGCCGTTTCGTCTTGCTATTAGGGAGGAGTTTTGCTGCAAAATCGGCTTCATCTGGCTATCGCCTCTCATCTTTCATGATTCCTGCAAAATCGAATTGAGAATTTCAGTATTTTTGTTTATTTATGATTGATCATTTTTTCTGGGCAGACTTTTGCAGAAGGGTTGCTTTAGAATTGGCTTAGAATAAGAAGATGAATAGTGTGCAGGGAAATAAATTTTCTTTATAAATCTTTATAGCTATTGCCAAGATATAGAGATTCTTGATATTGCTAGTTACTAAACTGCAGTAGCTTTTTAGATAATATTGACATCAAATAACATTTTGAAGAAATGCTGCATACAAGCATAACAACTCAGCCCCCAGATTTGTGAATTCAATCTCCTAATAAAAGAGTAAAAAATCTTCAACCAAATTGAAAGAGAGGAACCCTTTCTTCATTCCCATTTGAAATTATTTCAGATTGCTTTCGTAATAGATGATTACGATTTCTCGTTTTGTCTTGCTAATAGGGAGGAGTTTTGCTGGAAAGTCGACTTCATATGGCTCTCGGCTCTCATCTTTCACGATTTCTGCATCAGATAAGGTTGCCAATGTGCACAGTAATCTCACCTCACACCACTTTTTGAGTCTCAAATTCATCAAATTCTACGTTTATCGTTCAGGAATTCGAGACAACAAAGTTGAAACGTTACAACTTTAGGCCTTTGCCTAATAAAATCTGCAGCTCTCCTGCAAAATTTACATTTCAGCACAAGCCACGAAAGAAATGCACCACGTTGTTTGACTATGAAGTCGTTGAAGATGCCCCGTCGTTTAGTTTCCTCAAGATTCTACTGACTTCTGGATTCTTCACCTTCCTAACCACGCAACAAGCGCTTGCAGGTGCAGACGTTGCCAGCAGCCTGCAATCGTTTCCGTTTCTAGGGGATGCAGGCGATTTAAGCACAGGTTTTGCTTCAGTTAGGAAATTCTCCCTATATTTTTTTCGACATTCTTGTATTTAGCTTTGCTGCCTAGTTTTCTGCTGACTCTCGTCTTAAAATTCGATTGCTCGGATAAATACTCAATAAAGTTACAATCTTGATGGCTGCAGGCCTTCTTGCTGATATTTTTCTCAGAACTCGGGGATAAAACCTTCTTTATCGCGGTAATTAGACAGTAGAAACGAGCCGTTTAAGGCAGCATTGCTTCTTGCATTTCCCTTAAAATTTCTTGATCATTCCTGAGCAGGCACTTCTAGCAGCCAGGAACTCGGCTGCTGTCACTTTCATCGGGACGTTTGGTGCACTCGCGTATGTTTCTTTATATCCCGAGTTTCTGTCGATATTCTTTGATGGTTTCTTGATATTTTTCTTGCAATTTGGACAGGGTTATGACGGTCATTTCCGTCGTTCTTGGACGGACTTTTCACTACGTCGACGACATCCTTCCGTTCAGGTCTATATAGTTTTGTGTTTGAACCAAATTGATGATTTATTTGCTTGTGTTTAACATAAATCTTGGCTTTGAAAATCAGGCTTGGAAACTCTGATTTGCCTCTTGATGATCTTGCTGCAGTTTGCCTGCTGGTATAAGAGCTTTGCTTGCTTGCTTTTGTTTGTTTATCAACTAATTATATATGCCTAATTAATTAATTAATTAATTGTATTTATGTTGTTAGGTGTATTTTGGTGTTACATCCTTGCTGGATGCTTCATCAGGTGATGGCCTCAAGGCAGAAGAAGAACAGAAAGAGGTTTGCTCAAACTTAAACCTAATTTGAATGTTTGATGTTAATTACAAATGTTTGATGTTAATTTGCTCAATATATAGGCAGAATTGGCTGTTTCCGAGGTCTCGGGATCCGGTGCCGGCATACTCTCCGCTGCCAACACCGTCTTCAGCACGTTCGTGCTCGTTTTCGTGGCCGAATGGGGCGACAAGTCGTTTTTCTCCACAATAGGTATTGGCCCAATCGACGCCTTCTAGGTCGAGTTTAGTACTAATGATGCATTTTTATCGATTTTTGCAGCA
Organism: Salvia sclarea; assembly: GCA_036873715.1. Classification (NCBI taxonomy): domain Eukaryota; kingdom Viridiplantae; phylum Streptophyta; class Magnoliopsida; order Lamiales; family Lamiaceae; genus Salvia; species Salvia sclarea. The sequence continues at coordinate 1,503,071 of JAYJMF010000073.1, forward strand.
CTCGCCGCGGCTTCGTCGCCCCTCGGAGTCATCGCGGGGGCGCTTGCCGGTCATGGAGTGGCAACGTTGGTAAGCCCGCCTTCAAATTTGATTCAAACTCGAAATTTTTTGTTTTGGTAAATCACATTTAATTCGTGATATAATGTAGCTTGCGGTTCTAGGGGGGTCGTTCTTGGGAACCTACCTCTCCGAGAAGGTAGGTCTCGTCGGTCAATTAGGTATTTTTGCCCTAGGAAAGAATCGTTTTTGTGACGTTACATGGTGTTGTTGTTGGTTTTGTTTCTTCGACAGACGATTGCATACATCGGCGGGACCCTATTCCTCGTCTTTGCAGCGGTGACGTTAGTTGAGATCGTGAGCTAGGATTAGACCGTCGCAACTTTCTCTCACATTCATTTGGCTTGATATTGCTAAGAAGGTCTTCCATTTTTGGTATATTCTTCAATCTTTTGTTAGTTCAAATGTAAATTCAACAACATTTTGAGCTTCTAAGTTGATTTAAATACCCTTTACTTTGATTTAATGAGCAAGAGCATTATTGTAGGCAAGTGCATGAATGAATCAAGTTATTTCTCTTTATGAGTGTTATTAGAGTCTACCAAATCATTCAATAGCAACATATATAGGTACGAAATTATTACTATTCTAAAATAAAACCATTTATATGTACGAAACGTCATAACTTTATTGAATTCAGTACCTTAATTCAAGTTGACTATTTAAAGTCAATAATAATTTGTTTAAGTGTTATTCACATGCCCCACGATTCGAACGCAATCTAAATGCAAACAAACAATGAAGTTTGGTAACAAAAAAAATTCAATTAATCACGCCAACAAACTCGATTTTTCGAATCAATTTCAATTCTATCGAAAATAGTATATTCTCGATATATGCCAATCGAATTGAATTTATATATTTTAAGGGATACCCTCCTACTTATTTCGATCTAACTGGAGTAGCTCGATGATTTCGAACTGAATCAACATCCCTTAATGTTACAATACAAGATATCTCCCATCAAACGCCAAGCAATAAAGTCTATAAACAAAGAGACGAAAAAGAATTCAATTAATTGGCAAACAAACTTGAATTTCAGGTTGATCATAGCAAAATTAGTTTATTTTCGATGCAAATCAATCGAATTGAATATATTTTTTTTCCTAGCGATAAGATTTGGACCCTATCAAGTATCAATTAGTCAATTTCGAACTAGATCAGCGTCTCAAGACGTCGGAATACAATTCATACCTAACCAATCTGTCAATTTCAAACTAGATCAACATCCTTAAACGCCATAATACGATTTATAGACCCTACCAATTTGTCAATTTCAAATTAAATCATCATCTCTAGACATACAAGAATACACTAGGTGTTCTACCAGCATATATCTCAAACTAGATTAGTATCCATAAACGCCATAGACGCCACAATACAAAATATCTCCAATAAAACCAATCGAATGGAATTTAGTTTTTCAAGTGACAAGATTTGGACCCTACCAAATTGTCAATTTCAAACTAGATCAGCAACCCTAGACGCCGCAATACAATTTGGATCATACCAACCTATCAATTTCAAACTAGGTTAGCTTCCCTAGACTTCACAACACGATTTAGACTAGACGTCACAATACGATTAGGACCCTACCAACCCGTCAATGATTTCAGACTAAATCAGCATCCCTATGCATCACAATACGATTAGTACCCTACCAACCTATCAATTTCAAACTAGACCAGCATCCCTAGATGTCACAATACACGACACTCCCATCGAACCAATCGGAATGAATTTACTTTTTCAAGTAATAAGATATGGACCCTACCATCCCGTCAATTTCAAACTAACTCAGCATCCCTTAAAGTCACAATATGATTAGAACCCCACCAATCCATCAATTTCAAACTAGACCAGCATCCCTAGACATCACATTACGATTAGAACCCTATCAACCCGTCAATGATTTCAGAGCACATCAGCATCCCTACACATCACAACACGATTAGAACCCTACCAATCCGCCAATGATTTCAAACTAGATCAGCATGTTGCATCCCCAGACGTCACAACATGAGATACTCTCATCAAACCAATCAAATTGATTACTATACTTTTTCAAGAGACAAGATTTGGACCCCACCAATCCATCAATTTGAAACTAGACCAGTATCCCTAGACATCACAATACGATTAGAACCCTACCAACCCGTCAATGATTTCAGAGCACATCATCATCCCTACACATCACAACATGACTCGAACTCTACCAATCCGCCAATGATTTCAAACTAGATCATCATGTTGCATCCCCAGATGTCACAACATGATTACTATACGATCAGAACCCTATCATCCCCAGATACTCTCATCAAACCAATCAAATTGATTACTATACTTTTTTCAAGAGACAAGATTTGGACCCCACCAATCCATCAATTTCAAACTAGACCAGCATCCCTAGACATCACAATACGATCAGAACCCTATCAACCCGTCAATGATTCCAGAGATCCCTACACTATCACAACACGAGTAGAACCCTAGATCAGCATCCGCAGACGTCACAACACGACCCGAGATACATACATACATACATACATATCTCCCATGAAACAAACGCAAGCCCATTGATCTGATCTCCTTTCCAATGTGGGGAGAGGAGGGTAAGTAGAACGTTGAATAAGCTCACCAATGTTGGCAGAAGTCTTTGCCTCCCACTTGAATTCGAAATTGGTACAAAATCCTTGAAAAATCTTGAAAGAGAGGAATCGACGGCTGAGATGCGATCTGAGGGAAGAGAGGAGCAATGTGAGGCGTCGGATGGTAGATGGGAACGTAAATGCACATAAAAACAAGAAGTGTACTGAAAAATCTGAAATCAAAAACAAATCTTTTCAAATGATTGTGTTATGATGAAAATTGTAAGGCAGTAGTTATTTTTCTTACCAGTACGGCGGGCGTGCACATGAACAGAAGGATCTCTCATACGTCAGATTATACCATGTGGGACCCATTCATTTCTTCAATGCCTTATCTTCTTTTGTTTTTTTAAATTTCTAGATGTTTAGAAATTAGTACTATTATGGTTATTTCTTTTTGAGGAAGGAAAATTTGTTAAATTTTCATTCTGTTAAGTGGTAGATCAAAAACACTTTTTTTTTTAATAAAATATTAATTATATGTTGAAAGTGACTAAATTATTTTATATATATATTGGAAAAGATTCAAATGAGAATATTTAATGGGCAAAGAACAAGAAAAATAAAAAATTCACGGTGAAAAATTATGAGTCAGTCACGGAAGTTTGTGAGTCAAAAAGTACGGAATTTTTATTGGGTTCGAATCTCGCGAGCTACGAGAATCATATTTTTTCTGTGTCTTTTTGATTCACAAACATTCGCGACGGATTCATGAAACTTCACGGTGAATTCATGATTTTTCTGGTTCGTTGTTATCTCATTAAAAATAATTTTTCGTTAACCCATACATATACATACACATGTATTCATGTATTTTCTCACACCATTTCAAATGCTTATTTTCTTATACATTTGTACTCGTGTCAGACATAAAGTAGTCGCCCAATCGGCTACCTTGAGTTACCTCATATCAGTTCGTCGATTGATATGAGATAGCCAATATGAGTTAGCCGGACGAATGGCCAACTCGAGATAGCCGACCTGACAGCAATCGGCAAGCTCGAGGTAGCCGACCGGTCGACTACCTCAAATGTCCAGTTATCAACTTTTTTCCTATATTTTTTTGATACATGTAATTTTTTTATTTTTTATTTATTTTTTCGTTGGCTGAAAAACAACGAAAAAGATGAGCATAAGACTAATATTTTATAGAAAGATTACAATTTTTTTTATTAAAGATTTAATATTTAACAATAATTGTAGTTTGTAATATACACATGCACATGATGTATAAATCGTATATCTTTGCTATAGTTTTTGGAACTCATTTGCTCGACTATTTAGAGTCAACTAATTTTTGTAATCTCGAGGGCATGGGGGATTGGGGGTAGATTCTTAGTTAAAGCAATTTTATGTTGTGGCAGAATTATTTTATTAGGTTAAAATTAGACATAGGAAAGAAAGAAGATATTCCCCCTCTAGAAATAAAGTAATTGAACTCGTGCTATGATATGGCAAGGTCTTAAAGTTACGTTTATGATATGTTTTAAGTAAAAATTAAAGCAAAGAAAGTATCTTTATTATCTTGATCAAACTAAAGTAGCACTATATCATATGACATGTTTAAGTAATGTTTTTGCCTCAAATGTTTTATTGTGAAACGAGTAAGACAACTCATTAGACATAATCTTTTGGGATGTCGTCAAGAATTTTCATGCCAAAATAATATTCAATAATGGAAAGAAAAATGACACAAATTGTCATATGCTTCTAACATATCACGTTTTGCAAACCTATTAAAGTGTTTCTATTTATCTTGACTGCTCAATATAACATGATAGGCATCTTATAAATAGAAAAGTAGTATATAGATGTTCGAACATAATCTTGCACATTAATGTTACGTGGTCGACATGCATATTTGTATTGGTTAGAAGCAAATTAAAATGCCTAGATATACCTTGAATTATTTTACAATTTTCACACAACACTTGCTTTTGGTCCCAATGTGCAATCACTAAAAATAAATTAATATATCAATAGTTAAAAAACTGACAATTAAATTACGAATCATACTTCAAAATGTAACCACAATACGATTTTTGAGTCTTGGTAAGTAAATATATGAACTTTTATTTTTTTACAATCGAGGTTTATATAATTTTTTTGGTGGACGAAAATATGACTAGCAATATCATTTGACATGGAAATTAGTACTTAGTTCGATTTCTGCACGTCAGAAAAATGGTATGACCCCAATTACATAAAAAAATAAAAATTTATGTATTTAATTGTCGAAATTAACATGGAGTATAATTCGTGATTTATTTGGTACCTTTTCCATTATCAATTGATAAAAATAATATTATAAATTTGAGATAATCTCGTTTGACTATGATGTCACCTTTTTTAAAAAGGATAAACACAAAAAAAAAAGAATATACAAAATGCTAGCTAACGGCGGCATAAAACAAAAAACTTTCCGGCCTAGGATGATAAATTTTCATTTATAAATAAAAACATAATCCATATATACAAACCACAATTTGAGGTAAAAAAGAATAAAAAATGCTTCCACACGTGTGGGTGTTAGCGTGTATACATCAGAATATAAACGTGGAAATTATAATTCGCAAAAGGGAAAACTGCAAATTAAATTATGAACTTTACCCCAATTTACAATTACAACATGACTTGTAAATCTTTGCAATTAAATACACAAATTTTTATTTTCTTGCAATTATAATATGGATATTTTTTTTCGACGAACGGAAAATCGAGTCAGCACCCACATCCCCCACGAGCAACCCCTCTCTGATCTCGCCCCTCGTGTCCTAGACGGATAAATTCGGTGCCGACTCAATTTTTCATTCGCCGGAAAAAACCACCCATGTTGTAATTGCAAAAAATTGAAAGTTTGTGTAATTAATTGCAAAGATCCAAAAGTCATGTTGTAATTGCAAATTGGAGTAAAGTTCATGATTTAATTTGCAGTTTTCATTCGCAGAATGAACAATAGCGGGGCAACTTCCTAATATCGCAAAATTGTAGGTGCAATTATACAATAAAAGAAAATGGCGGGAGGTTATATTGTGATATCTATATTTGTAATATTAGAGCGTTGAGAAGGGCAAAATGGTAAAAACAGAAGGAACTATTTGGGGAGTTGGGCGTGGGGACCACAACAAAATCTAAAAAGGCTGAACTCAGTTGATTCTCTGCATACCTACAGCCGTCAATTTTCATCAAAAGTACCAAATTATCCTTACCTCGATTCCCACGAAAAGCGACCACATAGAATATTACACACATTTGTTTTTCACACCCCATTGTGTATTATTCAATTAATTCATTTTAACCTAATTGTTATGGATTTATTTATTCTTATTGCAACCGCTAGCACAAAATTTGGAGGTTAGTAGAGGTGTAAGAATTCATTTGGAGAAGAATTATGTAATAAGAGAGTTTGGAACTAAGAAAATGGCTAAAGTTTAAGATGTATACACTATTTTAAAGTATGAAAGTGATGTATACCAAAAATTGGAATAGTTTTTTTTTGAAATTATGTGCCTAGACGTTGTGAATTTATGCGAATTTGTACCTTTCATGTGCTTTGGATTTTCCAGCAAACAATATGTATTCAATAGAGCTTGACATTGTTGAACAATTTCTTAATTGAAGTTTCTAGACTTTTTAGCTAACTGTTGTTATGGTTACATTTTTTCTAAACCAATTCCAATATTTTGAAAGAAAAACATGCAGTTAAAGACCCCTACCATTTCAATGTCAAACACAACATGATATGTAATTTGTAAATATAACAAAAAATATTACTATATGATATGTAAATTATCTTTGTTAATCACATAATTTTAAATAATACTATATATTTCAATTACCATTTTATGTTACTTTTTAACCCTTATTAAATTTTGTGCCGAAAAATAAACGTAACACTTTAACTGGAATAGAGAGAATACTATAAAATTACTAAAATCTTGTACCAACACACAATAACTGAAATAAAATATCAGAAATGTGAAGTATACATGCTTCAAGAGGGAAAAAGAAAGAAAGAAATGAGTCAAAATTACATTTATGTAATACTGAATACAGGGGTATTTTAGTAATCCAAAATACACGAAGATTATTTGTCAAATTACAAATATCTTAAAGTAGACTTGTAAGTTGCAATCTTTGAGATGAATTTGAAAATTTCCCGCATCACACTTCGTTTCTATAAAACCACAGCAGCGATTTCTTACCAAGCTTAGCTAGCCCACAGAGAAAGAGAGACACACAGAGAGAGAGAGAGAGAGAGAGAGAGAAACACACACAATTCACACAGTTGGAGGGGAAGAAGATGTTTGCAGCAGAGAATGGGTTGAAGGGAGACCCAAGGCTCCAGGCAATTTCTGAGGCGATTCGAGTGATACCCCATTTCCCAAAACCAGGTCTTTTAGCAGCCCATCTCTCTCAAATCTGTGTTTCTTGCTTTGTTGAGTGAGAATGTGTGTCAATGGCTCAATGCATGTCCTTTTTTTCCAATTCTTGTTTTTGTAGGCATAATGTTCCAAGATATTACCCCTTTGTTTCTCAACCACAAAGTTTTCAAGGACACCGTGGACATTTTTGTCGAGAGATACAAAGACATGGGAATTTCTGTTGTTGCAGGTCAGCCGCCGCCTTTCTCTCTCTCTCTCTCCCTCTCTCTCTCTCTCTATATATATATATATACCCTTTTTCAAGAAAGTTGTGTTTTTGGGCAGTTTTGAGCTGGGAATGTGAGGTGGTTGGCATTCTTGTGAAAAAGAATAGGGATTTCTAGTTTTTGAATTTTTGACAATTTTGATTTGGTTCACTCTATTTAGGGATTGAAGCTAGAGGGTTTATGTTTGCTCCTTGTATTGCCTTGGCCATTGGTGCCAAGTTTGTTCCACTGAGGAAAAGTGGGAAACTGCCTGGTATGTTTTTGCTGTGATCTCACTTAATTGCATATTTGATTTTCAATTAGTACTAATTTGCTACCATACATGTTTCTTGTGATTGTTTCTTGTTTGATTTGTGTAATCCAGTGAGAGGATTGGGATAGTGGAAATATTTGATCAACTAGTTATATAGAAACAATAAATCCACTGCCACTAGGGCTGGCCATGGGAATAAATGAGGAATAGTCATATAAAAGGCTAATCTTGCACTATACACAAATTTGAAGGATGTGGGTCATTCTTGACCTCTTACATCAAGATTTGGAACCCCTTTTGGTTAATTTAGTGTCTCATGATCTGAGTTCTTGAATTAGGCAAAGTGATATCTGAGGCCTATGAGCTGGAATATGGTAAGGACTGCCTAGAGATGCATGTTGGTGCTGTCCAAAAGGGGGAGAAGGCAGTGGTGATTGATGATCTCGTTGCGACCGGTGGGACCCTCTCTGCAGCTATCAAACTATTAGGTGAATTTTCTGCTTGACTTGATGATGATCAAACATTTTCATGATTCTTGTTTTTGTCTCACCAATGATGTGTGTGGTTTCTGTGCTGTCTGTTTCAAGAATGCATGGGGGCCGAGGTGGTTGAATGCGCCTGCGTCATTGGCGTGCCCGAGCTTATTAAGGTAATTCTTCGTCTCGTGGTGTTGGAAACGGGCCAATGAGGTTCGGATGGATCGATGATTTTGTTTTGGATGTGTTATAGGGACAGAACAGGCTGAAGGGAAAGGCACTTTACATGCTTGTGGAGCCGAGCGAAGTGGAAGGCTGTTGATGAGGTACAAACTCTTTCCTTTGGTTGTGCCGACAGCGTTTTCTTCCATGTCGATGGCTTTTCTCGAAGTTGTCTTCGACCACGGTTGGAAAGGCGCAGTTTTGGCGATTTTCTTGGATTTTTTAGGTAGATGGGAGAGGTGAAAAGTCTGAATTTTTGGATTTTTGTGGAGCTGTAAAATGTGAATTCATGAGATGTCAACCCTTGCAAACTGCAGTTGTTCTTGATTTCCAGTTAAAAAAGTTTTTTTTACTGCAATTTAGTGTTTTGTTTGGGACCATGTTGCAGTTTGATGAACTTTAGTGAAGAGATTGAGGCAAATTGCATGAAATGAATATTTTGTGGTACCAAAATCAGACCACTAATATGGTTTGGTGCTGTTGGTAGGTTGTGGCATATATGCAGATTCACTGTAATAAAAGCCAATGCAAAATATAAAAAATTGCAAAATAAAAAAATAAGGTTAGCACTTGCCTCAGCAACATCAAAAGGGAGTAATGCTATCTATCACTGGTTGAAGCAGATTCAGAAATTGTAAAGCATATTTATTGAAGCTGAAGCAATTAGGCAGAGATCCAAGAATTCAACAAAAACAGTGTTTGCTAAGCACATTACTAATTGTGGTAGTAACTTGTGAGAATTTGTGGTGTTTTGCCAGCTGAAATGTTGTGCGAAAGAGCCGAATAGTCGCTGGCTCGAGCTTAACTTGTTTAGATATTTGGGTGTTAAAGAGTTCAGCTCGAGCTCCTGTCTTCTTGATTGAGCTCGGCTTGCCATTCGATTATCGAGCTTGAACTCGATTCGAGCTAGGCTCGTGTGATGTTTGGTACTGTCGACCGTCACTCGTCTGATGTTCATTTAATTGATATTTGAGCTTAAGCTTGTGAAAGACTCGAAAAATACTTTAAATAAGCATTGATAAGCATGTTATTCGAGTTTGAGCTCGGATCGTTTAAGTGGCAATGGTTAATAGTTTGTATGTCTGCACGTCCAAGGCTCGATTATCGAGAAATCCGAACATATTCGCGAGCCCAACGAGCCCGAGCATCATAAAGCTCGAGTTCGTCCCGACAGTTCTATCGAATTTGAAATGAGGCTCGAGCTCGGTTCGTTTGTAATCGAACTGAGCTCCGAACAGGCTTCTTTCCTTACCTCAGTTGGGAGTTGAGTTTGGCATATTCAAAAGCTTCTATTTCTGCAATACAAGAAATCAGTTTCCACTCATAAATTTTAGGAAAAAGCAGCACTTTTGCAGAGTTTGCCACTACAAATCTGGGCTGCACACTACAAAATTGGCTTATAATCACATTCAATTTTTCAGGCCATTATAAAATCCATTTCATCACCAATTGCAAAAGCTACAAAATGTAGTTAAATAGTTAAATAATTCAATACAAAAAGACAAAATACATACACTATTTGATGCATTTGTTGAATTAAATAGCCAAAAAAGTGACAACATGGCAAAAGTAGGCATAGATGAGAAGTGAAAAGAAGTTAAAAAGAGGGCATATATATTTTGAAAAAGCATTTTCAAGAAGATCTTTTTAGGTAAATCAAAAATCACATTATACTAAAAAAGAAAAGGAAAAAAAAAAACAATTTGCTGTAAAACAGAGAATCATAGCCATTGTTATCCCCAGCATTACTATGGTGCACCCTCACTTTGTCCAAAATCTTAGTGTGAGAGAGAGAGAGAGAGAGAGAGAGAGAGAAGAGCCTTCGCAGTCTTCCCCTTACCCACATACATCTCTCTCCTTTTCTCTTCTTCTTCTCTCTTCCACACACACACACACACTCAATTTCTCTCTCCTCTGCAATTATGGTGAGTTAAGCAACATTGAAATCGGATTTATATATATATATATATACAGCTGTGAGAGAAGAGAAGAGAAGAGAGGAGATAGATACATGTTTTTAATTTTACCCCCAATTTTTTAATTCACTACACGAATTAATAAAATCGAGCTGATTTCTCAACAAAACCTAATCTTTCCATCACTACAATGAAGCACCTCCACCACCACGACGCCGCCGTATCCTCCTCCGATGCCGCCGTCGCCGCCGTTCCATCCGCTCCCCTGTCCCCTTCTCCCTCCAATCGCTCGTCAGCCGCCGTTGAGGATCCGTCGCGCGACGCCGCCGCCACCTCATCCTCATCCTTTTCCTCGTTGGCGTCTTCCTCCTCCTCCTCCTCCTCCTCATCGTCGTCGGCTGGCGCCTCCGCCGCCGCCGATTCCGTCGTGGTGGAGCGGCGGGGGGACTACTCCGCCCTCTGCAAATGGACGATTGCGAATTTCCCCAAAATCAAATCGCGCGCGCTGTGGAGTAAGTATTTCGAAGTTGGGGGTTTCGATTGCCGTCTGCTAATTTACCCCAAGGGTGATTCACAGGCGCTCCCTGGATACGTTTCTATCTACCTGCAAATCATGGACCCCAGAAACACTGCCTCGTCGAAGTGGGATTGCTTCGCGAGCTACCGTCTCTGCATTGAGAATTTGTCGGAGGATTCGAAATCGGTGCACCGGGACAGCTGGCACCGGTTCTCGTCGAAGAAGAAGTCCCACGGCTGGTGCGATTTCGCCTCGCTTAACTCCCTTCTCGACCCCAAGGTTGGATTCCTGCATTTGAATAATGATTGCATACTTATCACGGCGGATATATTGATTCTTCATGAGTCCTTTTCTTTCTCGCGCGATAGCTATGATTTGCAGGCGAGTAATGTGTCGTCTGTGGGTGGTGGAGGGAATGGCGCGGTCGTTGGGGATTCCCTGAGTGGGAAGTTCACTTGGAAAGTGCATAACTTTAGCTTGTTTAAGGAGATGATTAAGACACAGAAGATAATGAGCCCAGTTTTTCCAGCTGGGGAGTGTAATTTGCGGATTAGTGTGTATCAGAGTGTGGTGAATGGGGTGGAGTATCTGTCCATGTGCTTGGAGAGTAAGGACACAGAAAAGAACTCGTTGGTGTCGGATAGGAGTTGCTGGTGTTTGTTTAGGATGTCCGTTTTGAATCAGAAGCTGGGTGCTGGTTCAAACCATGTGCATCGGGATAGCTATGGGCGGTTTGCTGCGGATAATAAGAGTGGGGACAACACGAGTTTGGGTTGGAATGATTACATGAAAATGGCAGATTTTCTGGCTCCTGAATCAGGGTTCTTGGTGGAAGACACTGCAGTTTTTAGCACTTCATTCCATGTTATTAAGGAGTTGAGCAATTTCTCAAAGACTGGTGCTATGGTTGGTGCGAGGAGCGGGGGCAGTGTGAGGAAGTCAGATGGACATATGGGGAAGTTTACTTGGAGAATTGAGAATTTTACCCGCTTGAAGGATCTCTTGAAGAAGAGAAAGATTACTGGCCTTTGCATAAAAAGTAGGAGGTTTCAGATTGGGAATAGGGATTGCCGTCTTATTGTTTACCCCCGAGGTACTTACATATAACTTCAATAGAAATCCAAAATAGTATCAGTGTGCTTAATTCTGCCATCTTGCCACTTATGTTCTTGTATCTCTGTGGCAATAGGTTGGTGTTTGTTCTCTATCTCCCTGTTTCAAGAAATGTATGTATCTTTTTTCTGCCAACTGCCAAGTATACGTGGATTGCTATCTTGGAATGTTCTAATATTGGAAATTTCTCTTAAGTTCATGTATTAAATTATTTCCCGAATTTGGGGTTGACGATGTGCACTTGCTTTGCGATGTCTAGTTTGATAATACTTCAAAGTACTTGCTTCATTGTGCCTCTGTCAGGTGCGACTAGATGCATTATAAAAAGTACTAGATATTTCATTGACATTACTTACGTCAGTGTTAAACTTTAGTAGGAACTACTAATTAGCCTGCCTTATAGGCAATTGGGTAATGGAAGCAACCTGGGTTCAAGAACTGTCCTACACTAGTTTATGTATGGGAAAACTAACATATAACTGTCAAGAAGCTCTAAAGTGCATACTGAAATTATTGTGCGAAAGGTCCAGCATTACAAACGATATTTTGAGTGCTCTGATGGGAACCACCATAACATAGTAACAGCTGCCAAACTTCCTTTGATGGCACTTGTTATATCACATCAGTCATTGCTCCTTTACAACTCCATGTAAATTGTGGCTTATGAACTTTTCCAATCAGTGAACAAGATAAGTATGTAGGAACATGTTTTGGTGACTCGTTTCATGGAATTTTATGAATGGTAATAACCGAATCTGATTGCTGAGCATTCAACCTGCATATGTATGTCAAGAGTAGAGAATGCGACCTTGATACCTGGACCTTGAAGCTAACTTTGTCCCATCTAGGAATCCTCTCTCGTTTTTGTCTCTTCTTCAGCTACTAAATTCTCTTTCACATTTTTCCTCATTTTTTTTTCACCTTCCCTATTCCTGTTGCTTCTACATCTTATTCAATCCCTCAAACTCCCCCTTGCTCTTATATTCTCTAAGTATTCATCTGCTGAGCTTTTTCCAATAGTTTTTTGGTGGTCTCTCTCACAACTGAGTCAACTGACAGCAATGGGTTGTTTAACATAGGAAAAGTGATGATGGACGAAGTAATCTTAATAGAGTCCTGAGTATATTTCTCTTTGTTATTCAAGTATTAAACTTACGTCTTGAGCTTATATGAGATCTGCTTAACTAACCCGTCCGCTTCTGAGTTTTGCACTGATAAACTCTTTTTTATGCATCTGATTTCAGGGCAGTCTCAGCCTCCATGCCATCTTTCAGTGTTTCTTGAAGTCACAGACTCGCGAAATACTAACAGTGACTGGAGTTGCTTTGTCAGCCATCGTTTGTCAGTTATCAATCAAAGAATGGAAGATAAGTCTGTTACTAAAGAATCTCAGAATCGCTATTCCAAGGCTGCCAAGGACTGGGGTTGGCGCGAGTTTGTGACCCTTACTAGTCTCTTTGATCAGGATTCTGGATTTCTAGTCCAGGATACTGTTATCTTCTCTGCTGAGGTTCTTATATTGAAAGAAACATCCATAATGCAGGACTTCACTGATCAAGATGCTAACTCACGGAATTTGCCTTCTTCATTAGACAAATCTGGGAAGAGGAGTTCATTCACATGGAAGGTGGAGAACTTCTTGTCTTTTAAGGAAATAATGGAAACTAGAAAAATATTTAGCAAATTCTTTCAGGCTGGTGGTTGTGAGCTTCGAATTGGTGGGTGGTTCTTTTAAAGCTCACATTTTTATAATTGACATTACTGTATCAGATATGGATATCTAGTTATGACTTATTCTAATTTTTATTGTCCACATCTTTGGTTATTCAGGAGTTTATGAGTCCTTTGACACGATATGTATATATCTGGAGAGTGACCAATCAATTGGCTGTGAGCCTGAGAAGAATTTTTGGGTGAAGTACAGGATGGCTATTGTGAATCAAAAGAATCCATCTAAAACTGTTTGGAAGGAGTCTTCCATTTGTACAAAGACGTGGAACAACTCTGTTCTTCAGTTTATGAAGGTATCTGACATGATGGAAACTGATGCGGGGTTTTTGATGCGTGATACAGTTGTCTTTGTCTGTGAGATCCTGGACTGCTGCCCATGGTTTGAGTTTGCAGATCTGGAGGTTAGTATGCTTTAAATCCTACCCTGCCAATTCCTTAATACCGTTTCTCAATAATGTAATAGGTCTTGGCTGCACATGTGTTGATTATATGCATAGTATCTTGCTTGTCTGCGTCAGCAGCATAATTCTGTAGGCAGTTTTCTTAGATAATGTTTTTATGTAATCAGAACGATAGACTGCATGGGCTCTGGGAAGTGCTTACAACTTACAAGTAGACTTGCTATTGATTATGGTCCTTCTGGATCTTATCTTGGTATAAATACTTGAATAGTGTATCAGTTCAAACAATATTTGGAATTATTAATGAATCCTGGAATTTGTGAAGAAGAGATACTTTATCAATATCTTGAAGACTTGAACATCGACGATCATGTTCCCGTATAACTTGATAGATATTCTGTTCTTCCAGGTTTTAGCTTCTGAAGACGATCAAGATGCCTTGACAACGGACCCTGATGAACTAATTGATTCAGATGATAGTGAAGGTCTAAGTGGAGATGAAGAAGACATCTTCAGAAATCTCCTATCCAGGGCTGGATTTCACCTTACTTATGGGGATAATCCATCTCAGCCTCAGGTCACTTTGAGAGAAAAACTTCTAATGGATGCTGGAGCTATAGCTGGTTTTCTAACTGGACTCAGAGTTTATCTTGATGATCCTGCAAAAGTTAAACGCTTGCTTCTTCCTACGAAGATATCTGGTAGTAATGACGGGAATAAAATGAATAAGGATGATGAATCTTCACCCAGTTTGATGAATTTGTTGATGGGAGTGAAAGTTTTGCAACAAGCTATAGTTGATTTACTTTTGGATATAATGGTTGAGTGTTGCCAACCATCGGAGGGGACTTCTAGTGATGATTCATCCGACGTTAGCTCTAAACCTTTCCCAGACAGCAGTGGCGCGATTAGTCCACTGGAGTCTGATGGCGAGACTGAAACAGCGGGACCTGCACAGCTTTCTGTGGATGAGAGATTAGAGCTTGGAATTGGTGAAAGTGCCAGTATGTCTGCTGTACAAAGCTCTGATATGAACAGGATTAACCTAGGTGCCAAAGCTGTTCCTGGACAGCCTATTTGTCCACCAGAGACGTGTGCTACTATTTCCAATGAGTACCACTCTCATCAGTCCAAGGTATAATTGCATTATCTTCTATATATAATTATATATACATCTCTTATTTGCTTAATTATAAATTGATGAAAGAGCTTTCCGTTCAGGCTAAGTGGCCAGAGCAGTCGGAGGAACTTCTTGGATTGATTGTCAACTCCCTGAGAGCACTTGATGGAGCTGTTCCACAAGGTTGTCCAGAACCAAGGAGGAGGCCACAGTCTGCCCAAAAGATTGCTCTTGTATTGGATAAAGCTCCCAAGCATCTACAGCCAGATCTTGTTGCTTTGGTTCCAAAGTTAGTTGAGCATTCAGAACATCCACTTGCTGCTTGTGCACTTCTAGAAAGGCTTAAGAAGCAGGATGCAGAACCTTCGCTGCGTTTGCCGGTAAGATAATCTGCAGATACTCCACATTCTGTTATTTCGTTAGTTGCCAAAACATTTAAGCTGATTTGCACATGACATGACAATTTGCTGAGTTCTGCATCTATTCAATGTTTGTGCTTGTAGCTCATTTTAGAAAATTCTTAATTTCCCAGGTTTTTGGGGCACTCAGTCAGTTAGACTGTAGCAGTGAAGTATGGGAGCGTGTGCTTTTCCAGTCACTGGAGCTTTTGGCTGATTCTAATGGTGAAGTCCTTGCAGCAACAGTGGATTTTATATTTCAAGCGGCATTGCACAGTCAACATCTTCCTGAAGCAGTAAGTGGAGAACAAGAGAGATCAATTCCTTTCATTTTCATCCTGATTTGTCTTCCCTCTGCTTGTTAGTTTTTAGTATACAATGAACATTTGCATTCCATTGCAGGTGAGATCGGTACGAGGGAGACTAAAGAATTTGGGTACTGAGGTCTCTTCATGTGTGTTAGATTGCTTAAGCAGGACCGTAAATAGTTGTGCTGATATTGCCGAATCAATTATCAGAGACATTGATTGCGATGATGGTACTAGCGATAGTATGCAACCTGGAATTTTTATATTTGGTGAAAGTGGGCCTGTTTCTGAAAAATTGAATTCAGGAGAAGAGCAACATTTTCATGTTAGTCGTCATTTTTCTGATATTTACCTTTTGATTGAGATGTTATCGATACCTTGCCTTGCAATTGAAGCTGCTCAAACTTTTGAGAAAGCTGTAGTTCGTGGTACTTTTGTCCCTCAATCTGTAGCAGTAGTCTTGGAAAGACGCCTTGCCAGACGACTGAATTTGACATCCCAATATATTGCCGAAAATTTCCAGCAGCCTGATGTAGTTACGGATGATGAAGCCATTGAGCAACTGAGAGCTCAAGCAGATGATTTTGCTTCAGTTCTTGGTCTTGCTGAGACATTAGCACTTTCCAAGGATTCACGGGTTAAAGGATTTGTTAAAATTCTGTATACTGTGTTGTTCAAATGGTATGCTGATGAGTCTCACAGATTAAGGATGCTAAAGAGGCTGGTTGATCGTGCAACAAGTACTGCAGATGCTAGTCTTGAAGTAGATTTATATTTGGAGATTTTGGCGATCTTAGTATCTGAGGACCAGGAAGTGGTGAGACCAGTCCTGAACATGATGAGGGAGGTTGTTGAGCTTGCAAATGTTGACCGGGCAGCTCTTTGGCATCAGTTATGTGCCAATGAAGATGAGATTCTTCGTATCCGTGAAGAGAGAAAGGTGGAAGTAGCGAGTGCTGCTAAAGAAAAGGCTCTTTTATCTCAGAAGCTGGGTGAATTTGAGGCTTCTAATAGTCGTCTGAAGGTAATTATTGTTCTTTACTAATTTTTGCTTAAAAAATCATTGGTAATAATGAGAATCCTTTGGGATTGCAGTCTGAAATGAAGGCTGAGATGGATCGCTTTGCTCGGGAAAGAAAAGAGCTGGCTGAGCAGATACAAGAAGTTGAGAGTCAAATTGAGTGGGTTCGCTCTGAAAGAGATGATGAAATCGCGAAGCTTAAGGCTGAGAAGAGAACTTCTCAAGACCGTCTCCATGATGCAGAAGCACAACTCTCCCAGTTGAAATCTCGAAAACGTGATGAATTGAAGGTTGGTCTGACTCTGCTATCTTTTAATGACATACGGTTGAAAATATTTCCTTGTTTCTCGACATGATAATTCGAGGACACAGCTTTCTAGCTATGATTTCTGTTTTAATTTTGCTCTGTTATTAACTGTCTGTTGCAGAGAGTAATGAAGGAGAAAAATGCTCTTGCTGAGAGACTAAAGTGTGCTGAAGCAGCACGAAAGCGATTTGATGAAGAGTTGAAAAGATTTGCCACAGAAAACGTGACCCGTGAAGAAGTACGACAATCGCTAGAAGATGAGATCCGTAGGTTGAGACAAACAGTTGGGCAAACAGAAGGCGAGAAGCGAGAAAAGGAGGATCAGATTTCTAGATGCGAGGCTTTTATCGATGGGATGGAATCCAAATTGCTGGCCTGCCAGGTTGTGTCTTTATTAACCCAAATTGCTTATTTTTGGAGACACCATGAATATCATAATTCCATAATTGTTACATCATTAGCCACTGATGTGAAATGCATGATTATATCATAACATTCAATTAGTGACATTGATTTGTTCAAAGCTTGTTTAGTTATGTAAATTTGCATAAGTGCTTTGAGTGTGTAAATTTCTAAATTCTGACAAATTCTGCTTCTCTGTCAGCAATACATTCATCATCTCGAGGGCCAACTTCAGGAGGAAATGTCGCGACATGCTCCTCTATATGGTGCTGGGTTGGATGCTTTGTCGATGAAGGAGCTGGAAACTCTATCGCGCATACACGAAGAAGGGCTGAGGCAGATCCACGCCATCCAGCAACGTAAAGGAGGCAGCCCTCTTGTAAGTAGCCACAACCTTTCTCACACACACGGGTTGTACCCTCCCGCTTCACTTCCAATGGCTGTTGGATTGCCTTCCCTCGTCCCAAATGGCGTCGGGATCCATGGCAAGGGTCACGCCAACGGTGCTACCGGACCCTGGTTCAGCCAGTAAAGCGGGAGTATAGAATCCATGCCACCCGTCCTCGTCTGGACAGTTGACATGGTGATATACACATTTATAGCACATACCGAGACGACGGGATCGTTTTCTAGTTTTTGAGCTGGCTTAGGCATTTTAACTGGTAGGCTTTTGGAGAGCCTCGAGAAAAAGATGATACAGATAGATATCCCTTTGGGAAAATATTGGTCTCTGTAGGCTGTGAATCCATTAGCAAATGCCATAATTGAGTTTTTCTTCTCTTCTATTGATTAGAGGCAGTGTTTTTGTAATTTTTTTTTTAATTTTTTTTTTCTTTCTTAGCCAAGCATTTATTGCCTAATTTGCTTTCTTGCAATACAAGCGTCGCGTGCATTAATGAAGTAAAATACGAGATAAAATATGGGGCATGTGATAGAAAATGTGTTCCCTTATTGATGAACTGATTAATTAGACTCAGATTGTGAGAATTTGCTATATAGTGAAGGTGGTAGGTTTCGAATAATATTTGAAGTTTTTGATAGAAAAATAGCTTCGCATAGACTTTTATAATATTTGATCAACTCAGACAGTGGTAAATTAGCAAGATTTATAGTTTGAAGTCTACTTATATAATGATTAAATAATGTTATGAATCATTAAATCTCATGGCCTCATGGGTACGTATAATGTCATTAATCGTGATTAAACAAATAAATAAATAAAAAGTAAGAATTATATATTACAAAGCCTAAAATAAGGTGATGACATGTTGAAAATGATAAAATTATGTTACAAAATGAGCTAAACATGTAGCCTAACATTAAGCCTCCTTAGCCAGACAGAGTGAAACACCATATTCAACACATCATACCTCTTTGCCGGCCGATTGACCACAAAATGCCTCTTCACCTCCAAAATTCTCCCCTGCTTCGCCTCATACTCCGCCGTCGATATCGCCTCCAATATCTCCTTCATCTCCGGTATCCTCCGTGGCGGGATGTGGACGGAGAAGGTGCTCCAGTCGAGAACGTCTGAGAAGGGCGGCGGGTAGCCCTCGGAGATGATGACGGGCACGCACCCGGCGTGCATGGACTCGACCAGCCTCGGGCTCGCCACCTCGTACCCGCTCGGGCAGAGGCAGTACTTGGCCCGCGACATGAGGTCCAGGTAGCTGAGGTTCTTGGGGAGGTACTCGTGGACTTGGAGGTCGGCGTCCCGGCCCTTCCAGTGGCCGAGGAGGGCCTCCCGTATGGCGCCGTGGGCCCCGCCCGCGAAGAAGGCGAGGATGGACTTGGAGTGGTTGAGGTCCGGCTGGTTGAGGGCCGAGGACGGGACTTTGATCTCCGGCAAGGTCACGTCGCGCACCGGATCGAACCCCTCCGAGACGTTCGCGTTGCAGAGGACGCGGATTAGGTTCTTGAAGAGCTTCGGATTGTTTTTAGTGGCGGACGGCCCCTGCAAATCAGATAAGATCTTTAGCCTCAGACATTAACCACTTTATCAATACATAATTTCATGTGATCGGGTAGAGTCAAAGGGGTAGGGGGGAGCCCAAGAACCCCCTACAAAAAAATGATTTTTTAACACTATAATTTTTAAATTTTAGTTCCCTTCGTGCTATAGGGCAGGGCCAGGGGTAAGGGGGTCCAAGCCCCCCCTACAAAAAAATGATTTTCTTTAACACGAAATTTTAAATTTTAGCTCCCTATGAACTATATTTCTGGCTCTGCCACTGAATACGATGATAGGTACCCAATCGTGGCACGAGACGAAGAAATGGTCGGCTCCGTCGCTCCGGTTCCAATAGGGATACTTGTTGGCCAACACGGCGATGTAGTCCTGGATGACGTGGCGGAGGCGGCCCGGGTCGTAGTCGCCGTGGGGGCGGTAGAGGTAGTGGACGATGTTGGTGACGGAGACGGGGAGGAGGAAGGCGTGGGCCTCGTCGGGGTGGGCCGCCGCCATTCTACTGCGGTCGAGCTCGTCGATGACGTGGCCCTCTGTGGAATAGATGTTTTTGGCTGGGCCCCAGTGGAATAGAGGTAGCTCGCCCTCTCTATACACCCATATTTTGAACCTCTTCTCCATTTCTATGTAACTCCTGCAAATATTTATTTATTTCTTTATTTATTTACACATTTTGCATGAAATAAATACCATGACAAATTGAAAGATCGATAAATGTAGAGATTGAGAATTAATTAATTAACTGGTGGAAAGCATAAGGATTTCGATAAATGGAGCCTCTTAGAATGAAATAATTAGGAAAATTAGTGTGATTTTGAATATTATTGAAGAGGTAAGTGTGGCTTCTTCCAGCTTCAAGAATGGCTGCTCTAGCTCGACTTAGCTCTTCCTCTCTTTTCCACAATGCACCTCTATTTTTCTGCATTAATTCAATCTCAACATTAATTAATTTATTGGACTCGACATACTTATATATATTTTTTGATAAATAAAATTATATTAACAAAACGCACGAGGGGTGCAACTCATAAACGAACATGCAGTTTCAGCAAGTACACAATTAACAACATGCTTAGAGCAACTCGAGGCAAAGAGATGGATTACGAATCCAATCTCCTAAACTATAACAAGCAATACTAGGAAGAAAATTCAAAACCCGAAACCCAAAACCAAAATATAATTAACTCTAATCAACTCAATTACATTCACTAATATATATACAAACACAAAATATTTCTCTCCATTTCACTCTATTAGTATATATACCTGTTTGTGAGGAGTGAAATCAAGAGTGGTGGGCCAGAAAGAGAGGAAATGGAAGTGAAAATTGAGGAATGAAATTAAGAGAATAAGAAAAATGGAAGGATAAACAATTGGTGCCACTCCAAATTTTGATCTACCCATCTCTAGTGATGACTTTTCTTCAATGAATATCTATGCAAATTTGCTGCAATTAATTTTACAACTCATCTATATATGTATACATAGAAAGAGAGGAAGTAGAAGAAGGCGACTTTGTTGTTATTTTCGTCCCATAATTTAGTTGGAGTGTTTATCCTCTAACTAAAATTTTGGATGACTGTTAACAGAAAATGCACACAATAGTTTGAAGAAAACTAACTAGAAGATTTGATTTGGAGTGTATCTCTTAGAAGATTTGATTTGGAGTATATCTCTCCAAATAAATACTCAAATAGTATAGAGAAGGCGATAATCTTGCGTTGAGTTTGTTAATTTGCGTAACAATTTTATGTTCATCGTCATTTTCTAGTAATTACTTTAATTAATTGATTAATCCATTCCATTTTCAACTAATAAAAGAGGTTCATAATCACAAATTTTTAGATGAGAATTGGGTTCTTCTTATACTTTTGTTTTTATTAATTTGGTTATGAACTTTAATTATGTTGTAATTGAGTCTATTATTTGGTTTAGTTGGATTTTTGAACTTTGTATTATGTTGCAACTAGAAACCGTTAACATGCAAAACCTAATTATGTAATATTAGTTAACAAGGTACGGTATGATCACTAATTAAAATAGCTATATTACGGAAAACCTTTAATTAGTTAAAACTTAGTACGTCTACCTAAACGCTTTTAAAGAATGTTGACGTTTTATTAAGAAACATAAATAATACGGAGTAATAATAATAAATAAAAAGAGTAATCTTAATTGTTGGTATATCAAGGACAAGGAGTCATATAATTAATTACAGAAAATATTCTCGAACTAACCAAGATGCTAATAAAAATAGTAATAATAAAATTGGACATGATTATATATATATGTAGATTAACAAGCTAAGAACACTAAACATATAGTAAAATTAATCAATGCTGTTGCTGCTGCTGCATAGCAATTTTCATTGAAGAAAACTTGTTAATAATGAACCATATATTGTAAAAGCATGTATTATAATTCAAGCATGATAGTATATATATCCAAGAAAGCTAGCTCTAGCTAGATATATTAAGGAAAAAATGAAGAAAATAGAAGCTAACTATAGCTTGAGATTTGATAGTTTAGCAAGTGTTGCTTTGATTCCATCAACATCACATTTCTGGCATTCCACATTACTGTTTGGATCATCGGTAGAGACGACATGTTGAAGAGGATAGCTTCTGCCATTGTTGTGAATCTTAGCAGCATTCACACAATATCCCTTTAGAGTCACAGTTTTTGGCACTCCACCAAAGCTCCCCTCGTAGTCCGAATCTCCCAACTCCCCCACGAAAACGACTACTTTCGACAACTCCAATCCCCATCGAACGTGCAGGTACCTGAAAGAGTAATAGACTCGACCTATAAGGCGTTGGTAGTAATCACAACGAAGAGGGAAGAGCATTCGTTCGTGTGCGTTGCACGTACCTAAGGGCTTGAGCTCGAGAGGCAAGAACGGGGATCACGTTTATCCTTTCCCCGTTTCTGCAGTAGACAGCGTTGCAACGGAGGGCTTGGATTCGCATCAATCTCCTCAATTCCTTGAAGGGAGGAACCTGCATCACACAAATTGATGGATCAAAGATCAAGATCAAGTTTGCTGCTTGGCATCGATGAATGGAACGAGGCTTACCAAAGCTGGATCGCACACTTTGAATCCGTAGCAATGAGTAGAGCCCGAGTCGATTTCAGTGATGACGGGCCCTTTTGTGTCATCTTTTATCTTGTCATTCACAGAAGCAGCCCATCTCACCAGATTATTCCTCAAGCTCTCTCCACCCCAATGATAATCAATGTGGTTTTGATAATCTGTATCCACCAAGTAGCATGCTTCCGAAGATTCAGCACTCGGAGGTGGGAAGTAGATCTCGCTCCCACTGTTGCAGATGAACGCGTCGAAGTCACTGGATTTCAGCTTAGCCTTGTCGAGGTGGCTGTTTATCTCGGAGATGCTGAACGACGTGGATAGAATGAAGCCGGTGGAGGGGGCATCCTTGGCCGCGGCAACGATGGTCTTAGTGATGCCTAGAACATCGGCTGCTGAATCACAATCGACCGACACGATGCAGATCAGTTTCCTCTTGCTCAATGCAGGAGACCTGTTTTCTTGCTTCTCATTTGGTATTGGTGCACTCTTCACCTGTTTCTTCCCACTTTCTTGCCCTTTTTTGACTACATTCTTGATCCCTTCAGACTTGTCTCCATCTAATGAAAGCTTCAGATTCAGTGATAGATCATGGATGTCTCTCAACGAGCCTCCGGGAGAATCGCATTCTGGATCTGCATAGGGGTTGTCTGGCCTCTGCCATTTCGGCTGCCTCTGCTTGCAGCTCGTTATCCGGGCTAGATATGTTCTGCAGTGCTCCGGCCATGAGAAACGGTGGATGTTTCTCAAGCCGTGCTCTCGACATCTCGCCCACAGATGCTTGTCAGCTACGAGCTTCAGAAGAGCCTCAGCGATGGACTGCTGGTCGTGTGGATCGACCAGCACCCCGTTGTCGAGAACCCTGTGGATGTCGACTGGACCTCCATTTTTCGTGGCGACAATTGGCAGACCACGAGCCGCTGCCTGCATAGATACAATGTGTATTTGGTCTCTAAATTAAATAACTACAACACATTTGTACAATCATGGAAATGGAATTTGCAGGCAACTCACCTCAATCAAGGTGAGACCAAATGGCTCTATAAAAGCCGGATTTATGAAAACACCCTGCAAACGAGCTCAAGCATTAGGCAGTCGTTACGGATAGCAAAGAGATCGAACTTCATGTGATTTGTACCTTCGTCTTGGCGGCTAGACGGTATATCTCAGGGACATCACATTGCTTGTGGTGTTTAGGGTATGCAACTTGGCCATACAAGTCATATTTGTCGATCAACTTGATTATCGAAAGGAGGACTGAGGAATTCGTCGCAGACATTCCATCGATATCATCCCTGTTTCCCATTATCAAAGTCTGCAACAAAGCGAAACACAGCTGAAAAACACCTGTTACAGCAGGAGTTAGGGCTATTTCAAGAGCTACAACATACGAGATTCGCAAGATCTCTCAGGGCGCGGCACTCTCCAAAAGCTTTAACTAAAGTGATCAGATTCTTCTTCGGGTCCGGCCTAGCAAGAGCAAGTATCATTGGCTTGCGCGGATTGGTAAAGAAGCGCCCGATCTGCAGCAAAGTAGAAACACTATAAATGATAAATCTGATTGTTTTACTAAAATGGATTAAGAAAACCTCCCACCTAATTCTGCATTGATGACAAACTAAATCATAATAGCAAACCTTCCGACCAAGAAGCATATTTAAAAGGTTAGGAAATGTAATAAACCTCTGACCAAATAGGTGGATCTGAAGCTCCAGAAGTCTCATTTCCATCCATTTCTCCATCAATATCCCCATCTTGAACAGCAGCAACGTTACGGAATTCCATTCCGGGAGGAATCACCTGAAAATTTTGATTTTACGTGCACGATTCGAGAAGAACAATGGTGGCAAAGCAGCACTACATCTGAAATGGAAAGATACGACATCGAGACTTACAACCATCCGTGGCATGATCCTTCCAAAGGTGCTAACATTTCGTTTGATACGGGCTCTTAGCTTGCGCTCTAAAACAGGATCAAATCCATCATAGAGCCGCCACTGCTCTTCTATCTCCTGTCTCGTGCTCGTGATTATCACTTCAGAGACATCAAGAGATATCTCCTCAGCCTCAATACGCCGCATAATCTTGTAAACAGAATCTATCTCCTCCCTCGACTGCCTCCCCTGCTTCAAGAGCTGCTCCAATTTGTCACGTCCGAGAGAGTGGCCAGTGAAAACCATCGGCACGTTTAGAACACCAGACAGAAGAGCTGCAGAGTTCCCTGCATCAGCGTAATGTCCGTGGATAGCAATAGGCCAGAGGGGGCGCTCGCTGCCAATTTGCTTGCCAAGGACCTTCGACATCTGCATTATGTGGCCGAGCGCGCCATCAACAAACTCCGGAATATGAGGCCACAGAACTTCTTTAGAGAGGTACTTATCTTTAGGGCCAAACGGAATCCGGATTATATATGCACCACCGCTCTCCCCAATTTCCCCCATTTGGCTCTCGGGGCTCAACGGATTCAGCATCTCCGTTGGCTCGCTGTATGTCCAGTCCACATCCGGTGCCATCACTTGCCTCGTGAGCAAATCAACGCGATAAACTCCTGGCATTGAGCCTAATGCTCTTGCCAGCTCCACAACATACTTAACCTGAAAAATGACAGAATTAGCAAGCTGAAACGACGAAATTTGGAGTGAGCTCGAGTCTGTCTCGTATATACCTGACCTCCCGTGTCAGAATCACGGCCGAGCTCCATGTTTTCGCCCCTGATCAAGCCATGGAGACTGATGAGGACAAGATAGAGCTTCTTATCCATATTTGCCATCATATCGACAGAATTAACTCTCGACATTCTTCCTTTCACACTACTGTCTTGATGAACTAGCATCTCAGCTACTGTATCCCCCTTTTCTCCATCTGATATGTCCTCTGACATATCAGCAGCGGCCTGCTTACGAGCTTTTTCGCGTTCCAGACGCTTCTTATTCTTACGCTGCGCTTCTTCGCCTTCAATCTACGAACACATAATTCAATTACAGCAAACCAAAACCAATTGAATTCATCAACTAGATTGAATTGAATTTCATTTTCATCGACTGACCTGTCTCTTCTTCCTTGCCAGCGTCCAAATCCTCCAACACATGTTCTCCAATCTCGTATTCCTCTCCTCCGAATTCCGTATTGCGGATGCCTATCACATGCAAAATCAGAAATGGTGAAACCCTAGCCCCAAATCAGAAGCCGAATCGCAGAGACAACAATTCATAGCTTGCAAATCTGGATAGGATCGATCAATCGATCGATCGATTGATCTCTACAGCCACATTCAACAATCAATCCATGAACAAAATCGACAGAGAGGATAATGCATTGACACAAATTTCAGAAAATGAGAAGGAGAAACCGAGGAATTTGGAGGTGGCGACGTACGCGAACCCAGGAGCGGTGGAGATCGGTCTCATTGAAGCCGGTGATGACCTCCTCGACGAAGTACTGGGCGGGGCTGAAGCGGCCGCGCTCGCGCAGGAGTAGAGACGATTTCTGATCGTTGATCCCGGTGTCGACGTCGAGGATCGCCTCCAGGTAGCTGTTTATCCAGTCGTTTCCCGCCATTTTTCAGCCAAGCTCGAATGCGCGCGATCACGCTGCAGAAAATGCTGCTGTGTGTGAAGCGAGAGCGAGAGAGAGAGAGTGTGTGTGTGTGTGTGTGTGGAAATCGCATTGAGATTAGATAGAATAGAGAGAGAGAGAGAGAGAGAGAGATGGGGAGAGAGATAGGGAGAGAGAGAGACGGTTATTGCTCGTGATGTTAGTTGATGAAAGCGCCAGGTGGAGCGGTGGACTCGCTTGATGGGTCGGGTCAAACACTCAACCCGGATCCGCTTTACTGCCAAGTGCCAATTAATTGAATATGGTTGCAAAATGAGTTAAAACAAGTAGAAATTAGAATCCAATTATGAGTTTTAAATAAAGAAATATAAATAAACAGGGAATGCTTATTATAGTGAGTACTATAATTTAATTAATTTCTATTTATTTTGTAATCTACAAATACTACATGTTAAGTAAATTGCATGCTATATATAATCTGAGACTAATATTAAATAGTGGAGTATAATAATATTATATTATTATACTCCACTATTTAATTTTCTGTGTGTGATGGTGTTTCATTCTAAATTTCAACACTTTAATTGATATTTATTGTAAAATAATATTATAATAATAAAATAGATTAATATTTATTATTAAAAACTAAAATTAGAAAATTATATACAATAAATTTTAAATTAAACAATCAAAATAATTTTTTTTTACTAACAATACAAATTAATTATAAATCTTTACACGAATTGGTAAATTCTAATTAATAATTTTTAAATTATATAAAACATAAAAAATTGAAATTAAAAAAACTAATATTAGAAAATTTTAAAAACAGAATATAAAATAGGATACCAAAAATAAGATGATTGTCATATACTTCTACCATAAGCATTATTAATGAAATACATTATATCTGTATTAATATAAAATTACCCAGCTCAACCCATTTTTTCAACACCCATTTTTCTGTACCTTTTCACAAAGACAAAATATGCAGCCACTATTTTCAGATAATTTCCAATTAAAAAAAGAAATGTGTAGTCGTGGCATATGAGAAGAATTCTGCGACAGACACGTCACTGGTTAAGTGATAAAATCTCTCTGTCACTTGTCAGCTGCAGTAAACTCCAATTCTAAAATGGTGAATACAGTTTTCATTTTGAAGCCCAAAATCTGTTGATAAAAGGACTCCATCGTCTGTTTGCTCTAGAATTTGCCCATTTTAGTCACATGGATTTTTGAGAAAGATAAAGTTATTAACTTTACATAAAATTATGTGGAGGAATGTTGCAGAAGGCAGAAGAAAGGGATAGATGGCTATGACCCTTTATTCCTTGCCACATTCCAACTCACACCCACCTACAAAGTTTCAATTTTTTTTGAGGGAGAAGTGAAAAATTACTGATCTTGAGTGAAAAATATGAAATAAAAATTTCTGGGCTTTGCTGGAATTGAAGAAAGATGGGATTTTTCGTGGGATATGTGCTGGGTTTTGCTATTGGAGTTAGTGTGCTTGTGGGTTTTGCTCGCCACCAGCATTCCAGATCAAAAAAGCGAAGTGATTTGGTATCTAAATTTCAAGAATGTTATTTTGTTTGAATTTGATGTTATTAAGGATTTTGTAGTGTTTTAACCTATGTTTGTTTAGGCGGCTGCAATTGCATCTTTTGCAAGGATGACTGTGTTAGATTCAAGGAAGCTCCTTCCAGACAAACTTTGCCCTCCTTGGGTTGTCTTCTCAGAGAGACAGAAGGTAAGTTGGCACTATTTCTCTCTTATTTGGTTATTTTTAGGTTTAATTGTATGCAAATACACAAAAAAGAAAAATCTAAATTTTGGTTTTTAACAAAATCTATTAGATTTTGGTTAGAAAATACATGAACTTTACAAAATTTTGGTATTTAGCCTACTTCAAAGTTCGTTCGCGCAATAACTCGAATCTTCAGGAGTCTCATTGGCGATCTTAAACTACAGTTGGAAAGCTCCGATAGTTTTATAACGATGCATGACACATAAATCCAAATTCTAACAAAAAAATTACATTTTGAGGAAAATGACTTTTAATCCGTTCTCCGACCATTTTTGGTGATTGAATCCTTACGACACGGGTACTGATGCAAAGGTATCGTCGAGAGCTTTCTGACGGTTGTTTCGGATTGCTAAACAGACTCCAGATAATCGAGTTTGACCAAAATAATAGTTTTGGTTCAAAACCAAAATTTGGGGAAAGTTTGTGTATTTATAGGCAATTAAACCTTATTTTTATGTGTGTGTTTTGAAATGCTGTTTTTTGCAGTTGAATTGGCTCAATAGCCACATGGACAAAATTTGGCCTTATATTGATGAGGTTAGTCTCTTTCTTTGATGAGATTGTGCATATCTTTTATCTTGGATTGGGGTTTTGAGCAGTTTCAGAAACTTGTTTGTGTTGCTCAGGCAGCTTCTGAGGTGATAAGAATGTCGGTTGCGCCGATTCTTGAGCAATATAAATCTGCAATTTTTGCATCTCTCGAGTTGTCCAAGTTCACTCTTGGCACCGTGGCACCACAATTCACAGGTGAGCTCACTGTTTTGGGGAATTTTATAGAAAAATTGACAAGAATGAGATCAAGATTTAGATCAATTATGCTGTTGTTAGCCAAGTCTCTGTATTTGTTGTTTTATGTAGAGTTCAAGTGTGTAACTACCTTTGTTGAGATCTCCATCGATATTATTTGATGTGAATTGAATCAATTGATCATGCCTCTGGTTTTCCCAATCTGAAATAGGAGTTTGCATAATCGATGGTGAACCTGACGAGATTATCATGGAGTTGGAGATGCAGTTTGACGGGAATCCGAAAATCGTTCTTGATATTAAGACCAGTCTTGGTATTTCACTACCTATACAGGTATCTGCAGCAACTTCTACCATGAGTAGATTTCGTAGCAAAAATACGTTTAAATCATCACTAATTTTCTTGGTGCAGGTGAAGAATATTGGATTTACCGGGGTTTTCAGGATAATATTCAAGCCATTAGTCGATGAGTTACCTTGTTTCGGAGCTCTCTGTTATTCATTGAGAGAAAAGGTGGTTCCTAAACATTGTTGGATTGAACCATCTATGTTTTCTTATATAAATAGCGTCGTGTAATCATTGTTTTATCTGTTATTGGTGATTTACCGAGTGTCATGTTTGTGCTTTTTTACTTGCAGAAAAAACTAGACTTTACTTTGAAAGTAGTCGGTAGCGATCTATCATCAATTCCAGGGATATCCGATGCTCTCGAGGTTTGAAAATCTCTTACTCAATCCTCTTCACATTACTCGCCGAAGAGATCTTTAGACGAGTAATCTCATTTCCTCTAGTGGGCAAATACCCGAGCATTCACATTGCTGTAGTGACAATGTCTTAATTTGATGCGATTTTCCGTAGGAAACGATACGAGATGCTGTGGAAGATTCTATCACATGGCCAGTCCGTAAAATCGTACCCATATTGCCGGGAGATTACAGGTAAATTCTCTCTTCATCCTTAACCACGGCATAAAAGTTTTTATTTGCAAGATTATAAAGTTAATCTTGTTGATCTCTTGCTTCCTATAGCTATCTAGAGTTGAAGCAAGTTGGGATTTTGGAGGTGAAGCTTATAGAAGCTAAGAATCTAACAAATAAAGACATCATTGGCAAGTCCGACCCGTTCGCTGTGTTATTCGTTCGCCCACTACGTGACAAGATAAAAACGAGCAAGACAATTGTAAGAATCTTGGCCTTTGTGTTAAGATCAGATCTTTTTGAGTTTGTAATTCATGTTTTGTTTAGGACAACCAAACAAATCCAATATGGAACGAGCACTTCGAGTTTGAGGTGGAGGATGTGTCCACCCAAAACCTGACGATAAGAGTGTACGACGACGAGGGGGTCCAAGCTTCTGAGTTCATCGGCTGTGCTCGACTGTCGCTGAGAGAGCTCGAGGCTGGTAAGGTGAAAGACGTGTGGCTGAAGCTCGTGAAGGACCTCGAGGTCCAACGAGACCAGAAAAACCGGGGTCAGGTAATGCATTTTCTCACGAGTTTCATCGTTTATTTCCTCTTTAGTCGTGCAACTCGTTTACGTGTCTATGTCTCGTTAAAGGTGCATCTCGAGATATTATATTATCCGCTCAACGCGAGTAGCGAGCTGTACAATCCCTTCGACCCCGACTCTGGGCTGACGATGATGGAGAAGGTCTACAAACACGCCAACGACACAGCGTTGACATCTACTCCGGATACGAGAAAGGAAGTCATTATCCGAGGAGTTCTCTCTGTGACAGTGATTTCAGCCGAGAACTTGCCGGCTGCGGACCTAAACGGGAAGTCCGACCCTTACGTGAAGCTGAGGCTCAGGAAATCCGGACAGAAGGAGAAGACACGGGTGCTGAATGAGACGCTGAATCCTGTTTGGAATCAGATGTTCGAGTTTGTTGTCGAGGACGGGCTGCACGAGCTGCTAACGTTGGAAGTTTATGACCATGATTTGATAGGGAAGGTAAAAAAGCTTCCCTTTTTTTCTTCGTTGGTTCAAACGCGTGGTGCATGTTCTTATACGAGCTCGGTTTTTTGCAGGACAAAATCGGGAGATGCGTGATGACGCTCACCCGGGCTATACTCGAAGGCGAGTTTACGGAGAGTTACCCTCTAGACGGGACCGAGCAAGGGAGGTTGAACGTGCGCGTGAAATGGACGCCACAGACGATTATTCGATGAAATGGACGCCACAGACGATTATTCGAGATTAATCGAGCCCAAAAATGGAGAGGATGATATGGTGTTTTGGATCATTATATATGTATTGTGTAAGCTAACCAACTTGTTATAGCTGTAAACGGTTTTTTGTTTTCTGTTTTTTTGGCGGGAAGGGAAGAAAACTGCTTGATTGTGCTATTTTGCAAATAGTTATGTAAATTTTGCATTCACTTGTAAATAAAAACCACATGCAAGGTATGTATATCTTGTTAATTCAAAAGGGTCACAAAATTTGCCATCATTTTTGTTCATTTAATTCATTAATCAAGCATAGCATATGATATGAAATGACATATGATATGCGACATCTTTGTTATTTCTATTGAATTATAACACAAGTATCAATTTTTATGATGAAATTATTTAATTTCGGGATCATTAAAAAGATACATAATCAGGCCACATGTGTAGGTGACATAAAGGGCAAATCTTGTGTGAGAAATGATACTAAATAGTTGCAAATTTTGAGGAGTCTTTGCCTTGAGAAACATAATCCATATTCCATCTTTAATCAATCTCTTTTGTAGGAAAGGGCAAAAAAGGATCAATTTTTCGTATCATTAATCTGCATATTGCATTATCCTCAAACCTAACAAATCCATAGGCATTTGATTTTATGATTTTTTTTTCCTTCGAGGATCTGACAAATTGTCAAATTTTGGGCAATTAGGACCAACAAGATCTCCAAACACAAAATTAATTGACAATTTGTGTTAAAGATTTGATTTTGTTATCTGGGTTTGGTTTAATTTTTTTTGAAGTTGTGATGGATTGGAGATACAAGAGTGGTCTGATGTTAATTGGTGGGGTTGTCTTCATTTGGGTCTCATCTGCTGAGGTCACTCAGGTTAATTAAGTTTCTTTTCTTTCTACCTACCTTATTTTATCTCCTCAAGTTTGAATCTTTTTCTCATTGGCTGCTACCCTTTATAAGTTTTAGTTTCATGAAAATATGAAATAATCTCACTATCTTCATTCTGTCAATTATTGTGAAACAGAGGATTTTTAGAGTGTATGAGCAACCATTTGCAGTGACATATCTTGGAGCTTCATTAATGGTGATTTATCTCCCTATATCTTTCTTCAAAGAGTGGATGTGTAACTGTGTGAAGCGACGCTCGCCCGAATCTCCCATGAAATACGCTGGAGGAGCGAAGCTCTTTGAAATGGAAAGTCGAGAATCGTTGAACAGAAAAGGCAGCGACTTGGACCTCTCCCAGCACGAGGAAGGCCTAGCCGGCTTAGTCTCCGAGCATGGCGTTAATCGATACAGAAATGAAATGGGAATGCAAGAAATTGCTAAGTGTGGATTTTGGATGGCTCCTCTTTGGTTCATCACTGAGGTAGATGATTCAAGATTGGTTTTTATTTTATTTTATTTTATTTTAGTTTGAGTGATCATAATCCATTGTTCTTGAATATGCAGTATTTGTCGAACGCTGCACTTCTAAGAACGAGTGTGGCGAGCACAATGGTTTTGTCGTCTACGTCGGGATTGTTCACTCTCTTGATTGGTGCATTTTTGGGGGAAGACTCCATCAATGTGGCAAAGGTGGTTTCTGTGTTGGTCACCATTGTTGGTGTTGTGATGACAACTCTAGGAGGGACTTGGGCTTCCGATGATGACTTGCAGCTCGATTCTTCGTCGTCGTAAGTGAAATTCTTGGGAAAATGGTGTTGTGTTAGTTCAAATAAAGCCTTTTTTGAGCATACATATATGTATATATGATGTAGGAGAAGAACACTTGTTGGTGATGTTCTTGGCTTGCTTTCAGCAGTAACATATGGCTTATTCACAGGTTTGAATTGATCAATTCTCAATTTAATGATGTTTTTTTTCTATGTTTTGATTGATTAATTTATGCAGTGCTGCTTAAGAAATTCTCAGGGCATGAAGAGAGGAGGGTGCAGAAATTGTTTGGCTACATTGGTTTATCCACACTTGTTTCACTTTGGTGGCTAAGTAAAGAT
This sequence comes from Salvia sclarea, assembly GCA_036873715.1. Taxonomy (NCBI): domain Eukaryota; kingdom Viridiplantae; phylum Streptophyta; class Magnoliopsida; order Lamiales; family Lamiaceae; genus Salvia; species Salvia sclarea. Next base: position 1,535,955 of record JAYJMF010000073.1, read on the forward strand.
TGAATTTTGGTTTCTTGTGTTAAATTCTTGATGTATGGTGTGTTGTGTTTGATGGGTTGATTGGTTTGATTCAGTATGGCCATTGAGAGCATTGGGAGTCGAGCCGGAGTCGACGCTTCCGGCTTCTACTAAGGTGGCGGAGCTCGTGGTGGCGAATGGGCTCATCGGGAGCGTGCTCTCCGACTACTGTTGGTAAGTGGTTGATGCTTTGTGGGTGGAACTCGACTCTACTCGACTTAAACTGTGATTTATAGGGCGTTGAGTGTGGTGTGGACGACCCCACTGGTGGCCACGTTGGGGATGTCTCTCACCATCCCGGTGGCCATGCTGGCCGACATGATCATCCACGGACGACACTATTCTGTTGTTTATATCATCGGCTCTGTTCAGGTATAATACTTCCCTCATTCTCATTCGAAACGTCTCATTTCTTTTGGGTACGATTACTTAAGAGAACGGTAAAATTGGACCAACTTTGATTTTTACCAAATACTTCTTTAATTTTCAGGTATTTGCTGGATTTGTAGTAGCCAATCTTTCTGATTGGTGATGTTGGAGCACATTTTACATGATGTGAAATATGTAAACACTATGTTTAAAGATGTTAAATGTGGAACAATTGCTTTTTTGTTTATGGGTAATCTTCCCTTAATTTAATCTTGGGTATAATTGAGATTACATCATATATATTACTCCCTCCGTCCACAAAGAGTGTTCTACTTTGTGGACGACACGGGTTTTAATTAAAAGTAAAATAATTGTGTGAGTGGGAAAATGGTCCCACCATGTGATTTAATAAAAAGTGAAAGATATTGTGTGAGTGGAGAAATGGTCCCACCACTTTTTTGCCAAATAAGGAAAGTGGAACACTCTTTGTGGACATCCAAAATGGCAAAAGTGGAACACTCTTCGTGGACGGAGGGAGTAATATATTATGGTCAAATATTTTCCAAATCCCATAAATTGATTTTGTAAATCATTATAATTATCATTCAAAAATGTGTATAATGAATAATCCGAATTCACAAATCCAATAAACTATAAAAATAATAAATAAATAGAAATAGAAATAGAAAAGTAACTGCCCTCTTTTTTCCTCCAAACAAACTCCTAACGACTGCGCAAGTACACACTAGCATTCATTTTCAAACCAAAATTCTTCCATTTTTCTCCTATTTTTTCTGCGATTTACGCGAAATTCGATCGAATTCGGCGATGGAGAGCAGCTTGCCGCTCACTTCCAAGCCGGAGAGACGATCGAAATCCAAAAATGTGCAGTCTACCTCAAAGTCTTCTGTTGTTCTCGTGTTTTTCTCTTGCCTCGCGTGGCTTTACGTTGCTGGCCGGTTTGTTTCTCTGATTTTTTCCTTTTTGTGCAGGAGATTAGGGTTGATCGAGCAATTTTTTTTTTAATTTTTAATTTTTCTGTTTTCGTTTTTGATGATCATGTCAGTTTGTGGCAAGACGCGGAGAGCAGAAAGCTGCTGGAGAATTTGTTGAAGAAGAATTCTGTTCAGGTTTGAATTCTGGAAACATGGGAGATGAAGCAGTTGTAATTTTGGTGTGTTGTTGCGTTTTTTGTTTTTTCTCTGTTTAGCTTTGCTAATGATGGAATTTGAATCCTATTCTATTTGTAAACGGGATTTTCATAGTGAAAGTAGGAAAATGTTTAGGGCATGCCAACTGTTTGTATTGCTTTATATTCATGATTTGGGAATTTGAATAGGCGAATTAGAGACTGATACTGAGCTAGAGAGTGATACATGGCTATTCCTTGATTAATTGAATTTGTGGCGTATGAATTACTTTCTTCTCAGAGAAATGGTTTGGGGAAGTGAAATTGATTGTGACATTCTCACCCTAGGGTTAATCAATCATCTGCTTTGAACAGGTTTACTTCAGGCAAAGTCTTTGGAATTATCGTAGATGTAAGTTTGTGATTTTGGTTTTGAAAATGCGAAAGGATTGACGAACGAACAGATAGTATGATGATGAAATACATGCTACGTGATGCTATTCGGAGAGAAGGTGTATAGCGATCTTATGCATGTGTGCTGCTAAAAGTAGGCCGAAGTTGGCTTTAAGGTAGCCACAGGAGTGAATGCTACCTAGCGGCTAAACCATGGGATCGTTTGTATCATTTAGTCTCGAGAATTATATACATAGTCTATGTAATATGAGGTTAAGTCAGTTTTGCGTATACAAAATCTAATCATATTAATGCCTATATTTGTGCTTTTATTGGCAGCGACCTAAGGTGCTCACAGTGGAAGACAAGCTAATGGTCTATGGATGCAAGTACATGTTATCATAACTTCAGTTCTCTCTAATGTGTAAACAGTCTACTATTTAAGAAGATGAGGCATATTGACCTTATATATCATGACAAAACTGTTAGGGACTTGGAGCACAAAATTGTTGAAGCAGAGATGGAGTTGACATTAGCAAAGAGTCAAGGCTATCTTAAGAACCAAGTGCAGCCTTCTTCTGGTAAAAAACTGCTTGCTGTAATTGGTATATATACTGGTTTTGGGGGCCGATTGCGACGCAATGTCATCAGGGGGTCTTGGATGTCAGAAGGTCAGTATAAAGTTCAATTTTGATTACGTTTCTCTCATTCTAAATTACTTTGTGAACCATCTTCGAAGAGCTTGGTTGGATGTTTCTGGTGCAACTATAACTTAAGGTGTAAAGCTTATGAACTTGGTTCTGGTTGCAGCTGACGCGTTAGCAAAACTGGAAGAAAAAGGGATTGTCGTAAAATTTGTCATTGGGCGCAGGTTTCCGGCAGCACTCTTCTCTTAATGGAAACTATTTTCCTTGATCTTCTTGTCAGTTGGCTATTTAATACGATCCCTTCACTAACCAAAAGAATTTGTATGGATCTGTGTGTTTTATATTTTTGCAGTCCTAACCGAGGTGATACCTTGGACCGGAATATTGATACGGAAAATCTAAGAACGAAGGATTTCTTGATTCTCGTGAGTCATTAAATTCATACTGGTTACTTTCTCAATTGTGTAGTGAATCATACAATTAAATTAGTATAAGGGGTTCTCCCTTGTTGGATTCTAGATGCCGTATAGATCTTAATCCATGGCAATCAGCTTACTCGACCTCATCGCTCTTGTCAAGATATTGGAAGTGGCTACGGGATTAGGGTCCAAAAAACGGTTCTAGCTCTGAGAATAGTAATAGCTTAATTTGATATTCTTGAATGACAGCAGTAGTTGCATTTTTCTTTGTTGTTAGGATCTTCATGAGGAGGCTGAAGAGGAATTGCCCAAGAAAGCAAAATTTTTCTTTAGTGCAGCCGTGCAGATGTGGGATGCAGAGTTCTATGTCAAAGTTGATGACAATGTCAATCTAAAACTTGGTAAATACTGGATTTGTTACATAGAGATTTGCAACTCAGCCTAGATTTCCTGTGATTAATAAGGATATTGTATTTAACGTTCACTTGGCAGATGACTTGATCGAACTTATCCTGAGTCGCCATGATCAGGAGAGTGCTTATATCGGTTGCATGAAGTCCGGGGAAGTAGTAACCGAAGAGTAATACATTTTCTCTTAATTCGATTCAATTTGAGTTGCTATCCGTAATTTATGTTTCATATGAAGCTCTGCTCAAAATATTGTTTAATTTGCAGGGGTATGAAATGGTACGAGCCTGAATGGTGGAAATTTGGTGATCAGAAATCGTAAGTAAAGCTATGAGTGTCGTTTTTAGATGGGACGAATGGCACCGGGTGACATCTTGTATAGTATTGGTTCCAAATTGTGATTAGTACATAACCTCCTCTACGTATCGTTCAGGTATTTCCGCCACGCAGCTGATTCCATCTTCATACTCTCGAAAAGCTTAGCAAAGTACATACATATCAACAGGTGAGCTATCATAATCATGCCTTAAACCGAAATTATATACTAATGTACGACATTTTATCTCATCATCCACTCACATGTCGTGCAGTGCATCGTTGAAGACTTATGCTCACGAGGATGTTTCTGTGGGGTCGTGGATGATGGGCCTTCATGCAACCTACATAGATGACAGTCGTATGTGCTGTAGTTACTCAAGCCAAGGTAATGGAAATCCCCACCATCGACTTTTTTGCATCTCTTATTGGTATCGTTTCATTGGTTTGTTTCGAATTGTAACGCTGCAGACAAGGTTTGCTCGTTGGCGTGAGAAGGAAGGGACGGGACGGGGGAGGGACGAGCCTTTGCAGCGCTCGGATACATTTTGTGCAGAGGAGCTTTTAGCTATACAATTCTCATTTTTTCTACCCATAGTTGCAGTTCTTGGTTGAGTTTTGGGTAGTTGATAAAACATAGGCTTTTATACCTCCAAAGGTTTTAAATGCATACAAAGATATATCTGGATTAGGTCTTGCTATTGTCACACAACAGGCTGATAACAAAATTAGTTTTACATTTTACATCCAATATATATTTTTGTCTATTTGCCTTGTCACTGCCATCATTTCATTTGTGATGAGCATTTATTATGGATGAAGATGAATTAATTTGGATGCAAATAATTCGATTGATATTATGGAAAGGCATTATATGGAAAGATGAGAAAATAAGTCAAATGACGCAATTGGGTGCGTGACATGAGCTGGAGGTGCATAATTAATTAATTTAATTAATTACAATTTAATTAAATGCGATACCAAAGTCAGAAATTGAAATTTTTCTAGTGTCTATAAATATTGAAGAAGAAAATCCTGCAACTGCATATCATATCCAATCAATCACCATGGCGATGACAAAATTCCTTTGCTTCCTTGTATTTGTTTGCCTTGTCTACAAAGGTAAATACATAAATATGTTTATATATGTTGATATGATTTGAATCTATCTTCCGTATCATAGAGATAATTGGGGGTTTTATTATTCGTTTTGAGCCTTTGCTATAACATATGGTATTTGAAATTTGTAATTTACATAACTTGCTAATACAATTTGTTCTTCTTTTTTCGCCCGTGACATAGTAACTCATTGTTAGTAGGGGCGGAGGGACTAGGGAGGGCCGGACATGCCGCCCCACCAATTTTTTTAAAATAATGTTACAATACTTATACTCCCCCGTCTACAAAGAGTGTTCCACTTTGTGGATGACACGAATTTTAATAAAAAGTGAGAGAAATTGTGTGAGTGGAGTGTTGGCCCAGCATATGAGGGTGAACTATGAGTATTTTTTGCCAAAATAGGAAAGTGAACACTCTTTGTGGAGACCCTAAATGGTAAAAGTGAAATACTATTCGTGGATGGAGAGTGTATTATAGTTTGTATGTAAATATATAGTTTCACTTGTACATGCTTGTTTCCAAATACAAAAACTAATTTTGTCCGTCCATTTGTAAAATCCTAGCTTCGCCCCTGATTATTGGTAAACTAAACGTAAATATGTATCTTCTTTACGTTTTTGTCTCTTATTGCTCAACAACCATAATCCATTATAACAATATAATAATATAATTAAGCGATAATATTATTGCTAATATTATTAGTTATTGATTAATGCAGGTGAGAGTCAGACAGAGGATTGCCCTAAGTTTGCTCTATTCATCAATCAAACAGACACTGGGAGAGAAATCAAGTCGAAGAAGGAATGGGACGTCACTATCAGACACATCTGCGTAACATGCGAACTCTCCGAAGTGATTGTGACGTGTCCGAATCTTGAGGAGTCGCTTGTTCGGGTCAACGCAACCGTCATCGCCAAAACGGCAAATGGCAATTGTCAACTCTTTGGCGGCAGACAGTTTGATACAGACACAAATTTCCATTTTACTTATGTTTGGGACCATATCGATTTTCGGCCCATTCAATTCGACACTTCTTGTTTCTAGCCCAACAAATCATTTACTATTATTATTATTATTATTTTGGTGACAATGAATAGTATCATCCACCAATAAAATAGTTATCGATTTAATTATAGATCATTGGATCGGAATATTGCTTCATAGATATTGATGAGTAATTTTGAGTAATATTTCTTCTTACTACTTATTTGAATTTGCAATTTTGCATATATTCTTAAAGAATAAAAAAATGGTGATAGTGTTACTTTTATATGAAATGAATTCACATTTGAACGAGTTTAACCAAAAAAAAAATTGAGAGGAAATTTAGCAGAATTAAGATAGGATTTTTGTATATAAGCCACTATCACTACAGTTACTGCAAAAACACGTACAAAAACTAAACTGAGACGAATTTAACAAAATTAAAATTCGATTTTTTAATATACGGATAACCAATTGTTGCAAGAAAACATACAAACACAAAATTGTGAGGAAATTCAATTCAAGATTGAATTTTTGTATATACACATAATCCATGACTACTACAATCACTACCAGAAAACGTACAAAAACTAAATTGAGAGGAAATTTAAATCAAGATTGAAATTTTGAATATATAGAGAATCCATCAAACAGTACACACTACAAGAAAATATTGAACTAGCGATGAAAAGAAATTTAGTAAAATTCTCGAATTCAAAAACGATTTTTTAATATTTTTTTAATTCAGTCATTATTTTTATTTTTTTAAAATTTAATTTTCTGTTAAATAAATAATAAAGAAAAATTAAAGAATAATAAATAAGCAGATTTAAGAAGAAAAAGCAAAACACAGAAACAAATTTCCGCCAAGATTAATCGTCGTCTCCCGAGAAATGGACTCGTCGGCGAAATCGGAAAACCACGATCCGCCGCCTGAGGGCGACGGCGCGGCGACGATCCTGGATCTGAGCAGCTGCCAGCTGCGCGATCTCAGCTCCGTCGACCTGCCGCCCACTCTCGTCGAAGTGGACCTCACGGCGAATCGGCTGACGGCGTTAGACCCCCGTCTCTCGCAGCTCTCCAATCTCAAGAAGCTCTCTCTGCGCCAGAACCTCCTCAACGACGACGCCGTCCTCCCCTTATCGTCGTGGCACTCCATCTCCGCACTCCAAGTACTTCCCCTCTTATTCTGCCCCCTTTTTCTGTTTCTGTTGATTTAATTTCTTTTTTAGGTTAACTTGATTTCCCCCTTTGTGGTTGTTGGTTTGAGATTGGTTATTGTTTATTGTTTCAATTTGATTCTGAAATACTCGAGCAGAATCCTAATTCCTAACTTTGTCTAGTGCATATTTTGATTGGGGAAATCAGGGTTTTTGATTAACAGGATTGAGTTACATTTCCTGTTTTGTTACATTTCTCCAATGGACCTAACTTTAGCTCTAATGGACCTCATTGAGTATGCTTGAATTTACATTAATTTCAGCTACATTGAAATATTTTGAGCTGTTTATTTATGTACATTTTTGTGTTGATTTAATGTGATAACACTATTTCTTTGAAAAGGTAAACAAGGGCCAGCAATTCTACTTATGTGGTAGACATTTAGTTAGAGAGTGGAGTGGAGTTGAGTTGTATGCTATGATTAGAACGACGGCTTATAATATTTGGGACAACCTTTTTCTTTGATACCGTTTCATCTTCTTTAACAGTTTCACCCCTTTTAAAATGCGTTTTTGTTATGAAGGGGGGAAAGATTCTGAGAAAGATTATTAGTTGTTTCCATCTTTGCTTATGTTTAGCATAAATGGCTTTTCCTATTTCCATTTGGCACCATAATTTCTTAAATAACCCTAACTTTAGCTTTAGGCATGTGTTGTCACATAGTTAGTACTTAGTAGTTACAGAGAATGTGTTCTTTCTCGTCTTAGGAGAGCTAGTGGGCTTCCTCCAAAGCATGTGATTTATATCTAACTTTTAACTGATATAGTAGAGGATCTGTTGAGTCTTCGCCTAAGAATAAGCATATAGTACCCGAATTAGTGAATGAAATATCACTGATACAAATATGTTTCTACTGAAGCATGCATCGGATAGTTTTGTTATTTGATATTTCAAGGTTTTGTTTATAAAATCCAAAATGCCGCATTCTTTTATGAGAAACTACACACGAACTTCTTTGTTGATGGGTATATTGATGTCGATGTTGTTTTTCTGCAGGAGCTGGTGCTGAGGGATAATCAAATGAAGAAAATTCCAGATGTCACCATATACAAAATGCTTCTGGTCTTCGATGTTTCATTCAATGAAATATCTTCACTCAGCGGGTTATCCAAGGTTTCAAACACACTCAAGGAACTATATGTGTCCAAAAATGAAGTGGCAAAGATGGAGGAGATTGAGCACTTCCGTGAGCTGCAAATTCTTGAGCTTGGGTCCAACAGACTACGGGTTAGTCCATTTCTCTAAGTATATGTTGAACTCTTTTCTCACATCTCTGAACAGTAAAGTATGCCTTGTCTGCTCATGGATCGCACTAAATCTTATGTGCGAAAGTCTGGTAAATTGGAATCATGAAATTTGAAACAGTCAGAAATTTGATTCATCCGCTTTGTTCCTGATTTGGTTAGATTGGAAAATAATCTGGTTGTCAGGTAATGGAGAACCTACAAAATTTGTCATCCTTGCTAGAGCTATGGCTTGGGCGCAATCGTATTCGTGCTATTGACCTCTGTGGACTAAAATGCATCAAGAAGCTGAGCCTTCAAAGCAACCGCTTAACATCTATGGCAGGACTTGAGGTAAGCTACATGGACTTGATGATAATACATTTATCAAAATTCCTTAAATTCCAACTTGTTTTGATCAAGTTTGTATACCACATTTTACTTTGCCATGATGTGTAGGAATGCGTTGCACTGGAAGAATTGTACTTGAGCCACAACGGCATTGCAAAAATGGAAGGCTTATCAACGCTAGTCAACCTCCGGGTCTTGGATGTGGCATCAAATAAGCTCACAGAAATAAATGACATCTCCAACTTGACAAAGTGAGTAACTCAATCCAAAAAAAGCCATTCATGCATATTCATTAATAGATTCTTTAGGCACCAATTTGTTACATTTCCGGGTATCAGGTTGGAAGATCTGTGGCTTAACGACAACCAAATAGCATCGCTGGATAGCCTAGCCGAAGGTGTTGCCGGTTTCAGGGAGAATCTCACAACCATCTACCTCGAGCGCAATCCTTGTGTATGTGCTTATATATCTGTACTCTCCTTTATTCAATTCAATGTCAGCATTTTTGTCACCGTAATTCTTGTGATATCGATATCGTGTAAATTTTTTATTGGCGTTGCAGGCAACCACTCCCAACTACATGACTAGGATGAGAGAAATATTCCCCAAAATCGAACAAGTTGACTCTGAAATGTTTGCATAGAGCTCTGCTTACATGATTTTTGTTTTAGTTCGAGAACACAGGCTAGTTTTTTGGCAGGTGTTGATGAATTTTGACTGATTGGTTTGGATTCATATTCCCCAAATATAAGTTAAGAGTTTTGTGCAGTTATTGCTATTGTTTCTGCTTGTAAAACGCCTACTTATTACACACAAAATGTTGAAGAATGCACCGTGACACAATCCAACATTTCAATAATATGAATTTTGCACACAACGAGAAACAAAATGAGTAAAGATATATGCCAAAACGTCGTACAATTTAAAGGTTTTGGTAAAAAAAAATACTACTACCAACTTTATGAAATTTTGGAATTTGACATAAGCTTAAGGTTTGTTAGGCAATAACTTGATTATTTCGAGTTCATTTACCAATTCAAAACTACTATTAGAAAGTTGTCTACGATAGTTTTCGATCACAAAAAAAGTCAAAAAAACGGATTAAAAGTCATTTTTCTGAAAATTTATAAGTTATCGTTGAGAACTTTCTAACAATAGTTTAAGATTGTCGATCAGATTCCGAAAAATCAAATTATTGCACCAATGAACTTTGGAGTAGGTTAAATTCCAAAATTCTGTAAAGTTTATATATTTTTTTATCAAAATAATAGATTTAGTTAAAAACAAAAATTTAGGAAAAGTTTGTGTATTTACAGTGAATCAAACCTTTAAATATATACATGTAATTTGATGGATTGAATTATATTAAATACTAATAATCGAAATATAAGAGACCGTGATTCTACTAGATCGGGCCGAGTACGATTGAGGCCCAGTCAGTCTGCGAGGCCCAATAAGGCCCATTAATGAGCAGTTAGAGAAGTGAGCGAAAATGCTGAAATATTTAATTCAACGCAGTTGCTCACTCGCTTCTGCAACTGCTTTGAAAATTACTTTTCATTTTCTTCCCAAATCTCACTTCCTCACCATTAACACTACATTCACTGCTGCTGCTTCTCTCTCTCTCTCTCTCTTCCCCTTTTCCTTTTGCCCAAAAACTGCGTTGCTTAGTCAATGCGGTTTACCTAATCCGCCTTTCTTCACAGAGGTAACTTCACTTTCATTATTTATCGCCTTTTCTTGTAATTCAATTTTTTGTCAGAAGTTATGTTAATCTTTGCTGTTTCTCTGATTGTTTGGTGGTTGTGTGCATCTCTTACAATTAATCCGCCAATTTCTGGGTGAATTGTGTGCGAATGTGGTCAAACCTGATAATGTTGGAGGAAGAAGGCAATCCCCCTTTTCTGTAAATTATTAGCTAACTCAGATTGAATTTTTCTGCTGATTTTCACTTTGTTCTTAGCTCATGTTTCTTTTTCGACGCGGATTTAGTTTGTGATGTGCTTTGATTGATTTTTGACTGTGAAAGAAGAGATATTTTTGTTCTATTACTAATGTGATGAAGTTGGAGTACTGAATTTTGTGTGCTATAAGTAAATTGTGCTAAAAATTCTTGGTCGATTGCTTGAATTGTATCTAATAAGCATCTAGGCTCCGATTCTTTGAGGATTGTGCCTTGAATTAAGTAGTTCAAGTGTGCATTGGAGAGATCGGTGTGTGATTAATCTCGCCTGGGTGAGGAGAATTCATTTTGGACTGCCTTGTTTGTTTCTCATCGAAAGACGAGACATAGTAGAAAAATGTACAAGGGATGCTTCTTACTTCCCACTCAAACACCTAGCTTGTTAGGCCACTTGGTGGGTTCGAAGTGGAATTGCACTTTCACTACACTAATTTGCTGATTGTTCTTGTCTTTTATGTGGTTAACTCTTTTAGTATGTCATTGTGGCTGTCAGTTGCTAAATTCAGTTTGGATTCTTCTTTTGTAGGTTGGCTTTCTCCTGTGTAATTCATAGACTTGTTGGAATTGGTTTTTGATTTTTGATGAGACATCTGTAAAGAAAAAAAAGGGGGTTTCGCCATTCATGAAACCAGAAGAGGATGAAGAGTAAATACATCCCAAAACGTTATGTGATTGTCATTTTGACATTCATCTGCACATCTGTGTGCTACATAGAACGAGTCGGCTTCTCCATTGCATATACTGCGGCTGCTGATGCTGCAGGAATAGACCAATCGAGCAAGGGCATGATACTCTCGGTATTCTATTATGGTTATGCCTGCTCACAAATTCCTGGTGGTTGGGTGGCTCAAAAAGTTGGAGGAAGGCGTGTTCTTCTATTTTCATTTCTCTTGTGGTCCCTGACTTGTGCTTTTGTGCCACTGGATCCAAATCGAGTTGTAATTTTGGTTGTAGCCCGATTGCTCGTTGGGGTGGCCCAGGGCTTCATCTTTCCCTCCATTCACACTGTATTAGCACAGTGGGTGCCCCCACATGAAAGGTCCAGATCTGTATCACTCACAACTTCAGGAATGTATTTTGGTGCAGCTGCAGGCATGCTTATCCTCCCTAGCCTTGTAAGATTGAAAGGTCCGCAGTCAGTATTTCTTGTTGAAGCGGCTCTAGGTATCATGTGGTCTCTACTTTGGTTGAAGTATGCCAGTGATCCACCTCGCTCTGAACATCCCAAGGCCACAGCTACCGGTTTTGGTGAGTCATTGCTTCCGGTAAAAGGAGGTCAAAAGGCAAAAGTTGAAAATGGAGTACATTCCACGAGAACGCAAAAAATCCCATGGAAGAGAATAATTTTCAGCTTGCCAGTCTGGGCAATAGTTGCGAATAATTTCACTTTCCACTATGCTCTTTATGTACTCATGAATTGGCTGCCTACATACTTCGAGTTAGGCCTCAACCGCAGTCTTCAAGAAATGGGGTCCTCCAAGATGATGCCTTATCTAAACATGTTTCTCTTCTCAAATATCGGTGGGATTATCGCGGATCACTTGATTACCAGGAGAATTATGTCTGTGACCAAAACAAGAAAGCTTTTAAACACGCTGGGGTTCGTGGTGGCTTCGTGCGCATTGATGTCTCTTCCCTTGTTTAGAACCCCTAACGGGGTTGTGTTCTGTTCTTCCGTGGCTCTTGGTATGCTGGCACTTGGAAGAGCTGGATTCGCCGTCAACCACATGGACGTGGCTCCGAGATACGCGGGGATCGTAATGGGGGTCTCTAATACAGCTGGTACCTTAGCTGGCATAGTTGGGGTCGATCTCACAGGTCGACTTCTGGAATCTGCCAAGGCTGCGCAGTTGGACCTAACGAGCCCGGAGAGCTGGAGAGCGGTTTTCCTTATCCCGGGGCTGCTCTGTATCTTCAGCTCAATAGTGTTCCTTGTATTATCAACAGGGGAGAGAATTTTTGACTGAGGTGTATAGAGCTGCTGCCTATTTAGCATCAGCAGCCATTGAAAAAGTATAGTTTTTTTAGTGGAAAATCAATCATTGCTTTGCTGGTTGCTAGTTATTTAAAAAACTGGCACTGGCTACTCTAGAAGTGGCAGAGAGTTGATATATTCTTATAGCTGAGCTGCTGCATAACTTGTAACATTTGAATATACACATCATGGATTCAAACATTTATTTTCCTCCCTTTTCTTGTCTCTCGTTTTTCATTATCATAATGGGATTTATTTGAATATATTCATGCCTATGATTGGATCTGCAGCTGAGAAACACTTTGAGCTAATTTTTCTAGTAATAATCCCAAAATCAGCACAGAATCACAGATAACGCCTACAATTATCTCATGTTTACATAAACTGAAAAGAGTAACTGAAATTGCAAAACAAGTTTATCTTGTAAAAAGAAAGATTAGAGATGCTTATCACCATGACCATGACCATGACCATGACCATGGCCATGATCATCATCTCCTGCAGTTTTGTCTTTGCCATAGACGAAGCCTTTCCGGTTGGCATGGCGCCGGTGGCGCCTCTCTCTTCCATATATAACCCAGAAAACGAGCGACAGCATCACTGCAGTGGCCACGATGACTAGCCCAACATACACCCGGTGGCTATGCTTTTCCAGCCCGGGACAGTAGTTGGTCTCCACGTCCATGAACGTCTGCTTCGCGTAGCTGCAGTCCTCGAGCTGGATGAGGAAGGGACTGTACTGGTACAACCCGTTGCACACATCCACAGTAGCCGAAAACTGAGAGTAGAGGTTCGGGCTCAGACGCCCTGTCGTGAAGCAGATGCCACTCGGAGACGCACGACACGTGTAGCCACTCCACACCTTCAATAACTCGTGAGAGTTAGATTTTCTAAAACAATTGGGAGAAGGGTCTCTCTCTCTCTCTCTCTCTCTCTCTCTCTCTCTCTCTCTGATAGTCGTACCTGAGTAGCGTTGTCGAGACTGACTTCAGAGGGAGAACACGGGCGGGTAGAAAGGTCCGGGTGGAAGGGGTTGCAGAGAGTCGGGAGAAGAGGGCCGGATTGGTTGAAATAGAGCTGCACGAAGTTGGAGGCGAAGTTGATGTTGGAGACATTGGTTATGACAGTGTTGATCAAGTCCACTAGCTGAGATGTCACTTGCTTGCTCTTTGCTAGGGTTTGTTGGGCCGTGGCGTGGTCGACGCAGGGCAGGATCTCGTCCAGCGCGGTGTGAGGGGTCGGGTTTTGGATCCATTGGCTCATTGCTCTGCAACTGTCTCCTGCTACACTGCATCTCATCACCAACATTAACATGCATTCTTGTTTCAGAGGGTTAATTATAGTTTATGGCCTCACCTACCCTTTGAGCCGAGTTGCGACTCGTGCCCAAAGGTCCGGCGTTTTTTGCAGTTCCTCGAAGGTCGGACTTCTTTTGCAACTCGGCTCAAAGATGAGACCATAAACTATGATCAACCCTCAATAAAATTGGGCATTTTATTGAAGCTAGTGTTGTGTATATACTTGTGGAGAAGTAGGAAAATGCCACAGAGAATGAAAGTTGCTGTCACAAGAATCCACCCTGCTGTCACCACTCTGCAGCAAGAACAACACAAACCTCATTCAAGAATTGCATCAGAGAGAGAGAGAGATCATGGTTGAGTTGCAAGAACAGATAATCTTCACTAAAAAGGGTATATTGTGTATTGAAGAGAGCAATTTTCTTTGAAATCAATTGAAGCAACAATGGGTGTGAGGTGACTGTCAACAAAGTGTTGGCTTTTTTCTTGAGGGGTCAAAATTCAAAAAGATTCAATCTTGATGTCTATAAATTGATTGCAGAAGATGTTGGAGAAACTACTGTGTAATAACTTTTCAATGAGCTATATTTTTGAAGGATTCTTTGAATGGTGATGAAAGGGGGGAGAGAGAGAGAGAGAGAGAGAGAGATGGCTTACATGTATACAGGAACTGTCATGCCAAGCATTGAAAATGCTGAAACAAGAAAGTTTCAGATAGGTTGAAAAAACAAGAGAGACACAAATTGTAATGGAAAATGAATGCAAATAGGCATACAATACCAGATCCAAGGAGAATGAGAATCAGCATAGCAGCAGTGATTAGGAGAAGAGCCAATCTCCTGCAAGAAATCAACATCCATTAATGTTATGTTATGCACTCATCAACGAAGCAACCCGTTGATTAGAGAGGCCGGAGGCATTGGCTTACACCGTATCTGTCAGCTTCTTGATGTCCCTCGAGTTCTCTTCAGCTTTCGTGGTGAGCGTTGTGGCTGAGGCGTCGATCATCATGTGGAGCTGGTCGATGTCTGCTTGGACGGTCTGAGGTAGCGACACTTGCACGACGGTGGTCTGCTTGGCTGCAACGAGATGCTCAGACACATTCCTCAGAGTATCGGCCGTGCCATCTGCCTGGCTCACCACATAGTCTAGAGTCGTAATTGTGCTTCCGTGGAACTTCTCCTGCCCCGTGTACAACACGAAGCATCCGATTCTGCAAACGCACATCCATCACAGACTAGCTAAGCTTCACAATAATGCTCAATTTCAATCAAGATAGACACAGAGAGAGAGAGGGAGGGAGGGAGATTAGTACATTGCAGCAATGGAGAGGAGAATGAGGAAAATGAGAGAGACTGCATAAGCAAGTGGAGAATAGCCATAGGGCTGCTTTCGACGGCAGAAGTAGCAGACAAAGATGATAGACAAGCAAACACCAAATGCAGCAAACCAGATTGCAGCAATGGCAAAGAAAGGAGCAGCGGTGTAACCCACAGACTGCAAATTCACAACATTAAGGGTTGGGAATGAAAATGACGAACAAGAGCATAAAATCGATGAACAAGCGCACAAAATAAACGAACAAGAGACGAGCGAGATAAAAATCAATCTTGGCCGTTAGATCAACATATAAGTATTCTCACGTGAACCTCTTCCACGACATAATTCAACAATGAGACAAATGAAGGCAATCAATCATATATGAAGATTGAAGCTTAGTTTGAAGACTAACAGCCCAGTAATGGCGGCTGGTGATGTTCCAGCCAGCAGTGTACATTTCAAAATGGTCAAGAGGGTCTTTTCTGTAAGTCCTCTTCGGAGCCAAGACAACCGAATCTTCTCCATTTAAGTCGTTGGGAGCGTCGTAGGAAGCCGGAGACAGAGACGGCTGAAAATCGTCGTATAAAGGCGAAGACGGAGGCAAATCATCCTCGTCTAAGTCTCCGAGTGAAATAGGAAGCGGCAGCAGAAGGGTGGCTGTGACAAGGGAGACATAGAAATACACTAGTGGCCTCATCAAGAATGGTGACATTGTAGTATATTTCAAGCTTCTGTTTTTTTTTCCTACATGATATAAGATAATCTTGATGGAGAAAGAAATGAAGGGCTTGCAGCAAAATGTAAATGATGGCTATATTTTCTTCACTTATTCTGACATACAGCTCTAAAACCAGAAGCAGCTTTCACACATAGTATGTTGTGGGAGAAACAATGCAATGCAGCTTTGAAGCTTCAAAGTCAACAAACAAATATGAATGGAATCCAAAATTTTTTCTAGCTTAATATTGATACTTGTGCTCCTATATAACCTTAATAGTTTTGCACAAAAGTTTAACATGCATGTTTAGAGCAAACACTAAATTAATGGTGGGTTTTTCATATATTTGTCAAGAAATGCAATGCAAAACAAGAAGGATGCTTCTCTATCTGGAACACATAGTCCCACAATTAAGGTAAAAGTTGCACTCTTCCACACTGCCACAGCTTTTTATAAGAGAAATATAATAATCTTGTCTCCAAATAAATAAAATTTAAAAAAAAAAGAAAAAAAAAAGATAATAATCGGCTACAGCTACAATTCCGTGATTTTAGTTTTACCTTTTTGACTCTTACACTCATTACTTTACAACCCCTTTTCTTTCTCTTCCTTTTGAAATTTGGGTTCACCACCATAGTGTTCCTCCTCTTTTTTCCCACTTCTATATTTAAATATTTAATGATGTGTGATCAAACAAAACAAACAGGTGATTCTAAGCTTTTGGTTCAGCCATTTTGGGGCAGGAAATATTATTTAGAAAATCTATTTATTGGAGTAAAGGAAACTTTGGCTTTAAATATTTGTATGACATTTGAAATTACTAATCTAAAAAATAAGTGCAAGATTTACGATTCTTGCTTGATATTAGGTATACTAATGATAAAGGAAAGTTCGTTTCCATAATGGGACAATTTTTTTTTATAGACTGAAGAAAATTACATTCGAGGATACAAGTCTTAAACATATGTCTATCGAGCTATTCTTCTTCATATTAAAGAAAAATGGCAAAAATATTATCCGCTTAAACTCTTATCCAATCACGATTAGGATATCAACTCTTGTATTATTAATACATTAATAATGCCAATTGCCAATCCAAATTCTACTGCTGCGTTTTTTTTTCTGAAATAAAGCTAAAGAGCTTGATTAATCACCTCAATGATACCTCAAAACTAAAAGGATTTCATCGGGTATATTTACCAACAATTTAGCTGAATTTGAGGTTTTTGGGGGGAACAAATTCTGCAAGAAAATTATCTTTCCCCATTGTTGTTTTATTTGATTCAACAAAGTGTTACCAAAATCAAATTAATTTCAATTCAAGGACAGTAAACATTTTATGATGAATAGCTAGAACAGGAAAAGGAGCTCATTTTACCCATTTCAAATTTATAAGACTACAATTATCTCCATTCTTCAAAAAAAGGACTACAATTATCTCCATAACAAAACAGATTTCCAAAATTGAAATGCACAATAAATTCATAAAGGTTGAAAACAAGACTGGTGTAGAATAAAAAATGGGCAGGCTGGGAAAATTTAAAGCCTCCAAGGCAAATCCTCAACTTACATTTCAATCCGAAACCAAAAAAACTAAACTCATGTTTCTAAAAGCACTAACATAGTGAAACATATGCAATTTCATAGCTCACATCGCGGTAAAGGCCTTCTTCCCAAGACCAGATGAACCAGCCGGGATCACCTTAAGCACGTTAAACCTCACAGTTTTCGACAAGGGTCTGCATGTTCATAGAGAAACCCATCAGGAATACTCGCTCGTCAAATCAAAATCACAGATAAATGAATGTCACAAATGCTAACCTGCACTGGCCAATGGTGACATGGTCGCCTTCTTTCACACGAAAGCATGGAGAAATGTGAGCCGGGGTATTTGAATGCCTCTTCTCGTATCTACGGATAAAAAGACAAATTCAATCAGAAAGATGACATAGGCAAAGCAGCAGCAGCTACATTACCAGAACATAGATTATACCTTTGATATTTCTTCACCCAATGAAGGTAATTCCTTCGGACGATGATAGTTCTCACCATCTTAGCACTGTGACACGTTCCAGCAAGAATACGGCCTCTAATGGAGACATCACCAGTGAATGGGCATTTCTTGTCAATGTATGTGCCTATGAATTCAAGAAATAAGCATACTATTATAGCCTAAATCATGAATCCAAGATAACCATCATATCAATTACACACACTCCCTCCGTATTTTACCTATAATTTTACTTCTTCTACCCCTATTTATTGCATAGAAAATTGAAGAAGAAAAGAATTTGAAATGATTATAGGAAATAATATTGGTAAATTCACTCTATTTTTGCATTGATAACCGAAATAGAACACTTATTTACATACAAAGGAAAAGGTAAAGTAGGACATTTTAAAAAATACGGAGGGAGTAAAAGTGTAAAACAAATAAATTTCCCCAATCCTAATGGCATCAAACATTAAACATCATGATAAATAACAACCATTAAAACATACGAATCAAAGATGCAATTTTGAACTCAATAAAGACATCTAAACAGAGATAATGGTGATAAAATGGGGGGAAAATCTCCAATGTCACAACAATAGCATTTTCACTAAAATTACATATAATCAAAGATGTAATTTTGAACTCAATAAAGACCTCTAAATAGAGATAATGGTGATAAAATGGGAAAAAAATCTCCAAATGTCACAACAATAGCATTTTCACTAAAATTATATATAATCAAAGATGGAACTTTGAACTCAATAAAGACATCTAAATAGAGATAATGCTGATAAAATGGAAAAACAAAATTCCCCAATGTGACAACAATAGAATCAACGAATCAGAAACAAATTAAAGCAACAATAGAAATCAAGTAATCAGACCTTCAGTAGCCTCGCGAGGGGTCTTGAAACCTAATCCGATGCTCTTAAAGAAACGGTTACCTCCTTTCCCTGGCCGCTTACCCTTCCCAGTCTTCTTCGAGCTGGAAAATGAAAAAAAAAAAAAAAAAAAGGATTTGATTAATCACAGATTAACAATATCATCTAATCTCAACACAATTTTATCACAGCATTCATACCATAGGAAAACCTTGGGCTGCTTCAGAAACGCCTTTTCAGTCTGAATAAACAGTTAAAATTCTCAATTAGTTCGAAATTAGGCAAAATATGAGATGCTGCGGAAACTAGGTTTACCTGCTCGGCCATTGTAGCTCTCTCCGGTGTTGAGCTGAAAATGCGGGAAGCGGCGGCGGCGATAAAACCCTAGCGACGAGAGAGCTCAGACGTCAGATGTTATATCTCTTTATATATGCATTTTATAGTTCAAATTATATTTTGCCCCTCTTCAAATCTACTCCCCCAATTTTGCTAAAATTACATGGCACCCCCTCAACTATTGCCTATTCATGGAACTGGCCCTTCAGGTTTCAACCAATCAAATCGATTTATTAATTTTCGAAATAGATGCAGAATTGCATATTCCTTTCAAAAAAAAATATGAAAGGTGTATAGTTTATTCAATTATGTTCCGTACTTTGATAATTTCTTTTGTTTTAATACAAGCAATCTACCAAAATAGCATTAGAATATTTAATTAATTAATATAGCATAGATTATATATTTATATGTATTGTAATACGATGAGAATTAGGAGTCCTAAATCCTAGTTAGGATAGGACTTTGTGATGGAGAATGGCTATAAAAGAAGCCCACCCCAATAGCTAGGGTTGTACACAATTTCTTTTCCTTCCAAGAATATCGATCAAAATCGTAATATCGATTAAAATCACGATGTACATAGTGGCTTCCGCCTCGGAGTACCTCGTGATCACGGGAGGATGGATCGAGGATATGAAGCTGGCCCGTAACTCGTGGGTCCTCCCATGGCAGAGGTGCACCCGCATCGACCTCATCCCGGTGAACTACACCTTCGAGGTGCAGGCCATGTCCGCGGAGAAGCTCCCGTTCGTCCTCCCGGTGGTCTTCACCATCGGCCCCCGGGTGGACGACCATGACAGCCTCCTCAAGTACGTAGTGGCAAAGCCAGGGGGAGCCCAAGCACCCCCTGGCCAAAAAAAAATATATATATATTTACCTTTATATTAAAATTTTAATTCCGACTAACATTCCTGATTCCGCCCCTGCAGGTACGCCAAGCTGATGTTATCCCACGACACGACCTCCAATCACGTCAACGAGCTCGTGCAGGGGGTGATCGAGGGGGGGACGCGCGCCCTGGCGGCCTCGATGACCATGGAGGAGATCTTCCGCGGCAGGAAGCAGTTCAAGCAGGAGGTCTTCGACAAGGTCCAGCTCGAGCTCGACCAGGTCGGCCTCCTCATCTACGAAGCCAACGTCAAGCAGCTCGTACTTCGCGACGTCGAGGGCCACGAGTACTTCTCGTACCTCGGGCAGAAAGTGCAAATGGAGGCCGCCAACCAGGCCAAGATCGACGTCGCCGAGGCCAAGATGAAGGGCGAAAAACTAAAGGCCGATTTCCTCTCAAAGGCGAATGTCGAATACGAAACGAAGGCTCAAGAAGCCAATGCCGATTTCTACAAGAAGCAGAAGCTCGCCGAAGCCTACCTCTACCAGAAGCAGAAGGAGTCGGAGGCGGAATTCTACGCGTGCAAGCAGAAGGTTCGACGCCGAGCTCTACGCCAAGATCAAGGAGGCGAAGGCGGTGGCGGAGGCGTAGGCGCAGGCGGCGTTTATAAGCAGCACGATGGGAGCTTTCAAAGGAAACTACGCGGCGATTAGGGATTATTTGATGATTGAGAGGGGAATTTTTAAGGATATCGCGAGGATTAATGCCGACGCTGTGAGGGGGCTGCAGCCCCGCCTCAGCGTCTGGACCGGCGGAGATGGTTCCGGCGTGGCCTCTGGTGGTGCGATGAAGGAGGTTGCGGGGCCGTGTAAGATGCTGCCGCCGTTGATGGCGACGGCGCACGAGCAGACGGGGATGATTCCGCCGCCGTGATCCGATCAACAGCCGCTCACGCGATGAAAAATTCATTCATTCATTCATAATTTTATTAGCTTTTCAATTTTATCATACGTTTACTTAGTTTCGAGCTTTACGATTTATTTAGGCTTTGGTTTGCACATATCATCTAATTTTGATTTGGACGTGTGATTTTTTTTATATATTAGCTTCATTTTTCTACCTCAAGTTTGTTATTTTGTTATATTTATGTATGGACTAATTATAAATTTATTGTGATGATGTTTCCCCTCCAATCGGGTTTAAGTAACTTTTTGTAATTCAGAAAACAGAATATTAATATACACGAATTATACTTGGATCTTGGTTTCTAATTGAATCTATCTAAAGTTATAAAGTTTTGAAATTTCAAAGTTTGGTAGCCGATGACTCGATGATTTGGCTACGAAACAACCTAAACCCAAATATACAAACTAGCTGATATATATGTAACGTTTATACTAAGAGAAACACAAGTGTGTCTAGGCAGCATAACCATCATCAGAAATAACAAATTGTCAAGTTTTACATTATTATTTGCAACCATGAAAATACCACCTTCACTTCTCCATGCCATGCCCTCTCTTTCCCTCTCTCTTTCTCTAAAAGCTAATGAATAAAGAATAGCATAAGGTAACAAAGTCGAATCGAGGAGGATCACCCAATAATAGGAAAATGTTCAGCCAAAAAAGACCAAAAGAAGAAGAAAATTATGTACGTCTCTCTGTTCGACTCTCTTATCATATAACGTTAGCTCCTGCCATCTCCGCATCATCTCCCTGGAGTCGTATCATATCATATCATATCCCGTCTCTTCCACTAACGCTTACTCTGCACACTTCACTCTCTCTGCACCATTACGAAACCAAACAACAGAATGAGAAAGATACATCAATTGTGCTCATCAAACGATTCAAGAATCTAAGAAATGGTTGGATTTCTTTGCCTAATGTCAAATATGCAATGTTATAATGAATGCCATACCCTCTGACGTTTTGGATTTGCTTGCGGCTGAGAGCCCCTCCTGCGACGAGAAGAGTCCTGATCTCTGTTGTCATCAGCCTGCACAGAATCTCTCTTTAGGATTTATCTAGTTTGAGCTACAATCATTCAAAAGTCGGTCCTTAACAAGAAAGCCGACTTTACCTGTGATTCATCTGCATTTGCTCCTTCCGCAGATGTTCTGTTATCCTCAGCTCTGGTGTTCTCGGAGAGCATTGGCATTATCTGGCGTAGAATATTAGATAAAACTACCCCTTCTTCACTCACAGTAGATGCCGAGTCCTGAGAGTTGTGAGCAGCTTCAGCATGACTTGGAGCTGAAACTGAGTGTGGGAGCTCGCTGCTTTCACTGACAATATGACCCCCTGGAAACATGCTACTTAGCAGTTGCTCGAGTCCTCTGACCTGGGCCGAGAATCCGTGTTCGTTAAGTGCTTCAGAAGGTAAACTGCTACTCCCTGAAAAGTTTCTGTAATTAGTATCACTGGTTTGGTTATCACTGCTTTCGACTCACTTACTAAGAAAATGAGGGGAGTACCTTTCATCAAACAATCCACAATAATAGATGATCAACATTGGACTAAAGCAAAAACAAAAAAGTTAAAGACTTATTTACTTTGGCACTTAACGGTCTGTTTCTATCGTATGTGGACTGCATAGTCGAATTTGTCATAGTGTTAGCTCATACTTCAGTCATTTTTATCCACATATGACAAAATCAAGAAACATCTCAGTGCATCTTCACATAAAACACATTTTATAGCAGTCACCATCTTATTCACACTTTATGGCAGTAACGACTAATCAACAATAATAACGAATTTTAAATGGTTGCAAATTTACCATTTCCTCCAGGGATTGGAAGATGTATCTGTTGTGTTGAAGAACCAGGAACAGGTTGTTCAGTATTGCCATTATTATCTTGATTTTGATCTGATGCTTGAGAAGTTCTTGCATTATTTGAGCTTCCTGAAGATAGATGTTGAACTCTAGCCAAAACTGGATACAGGATTCCTATTGAACCACGAGATGAATCTGTACTACGCCCAACGGAGGTAGGAACCGCAGCCATTACAGTTCTAATGGGAATAGCCCTCAGTTGTGGTTCCCTGTTGCGCGAGCTTGGTTCAGCCGTCGCAGCATCTTGTTGACTAGGAGTTGCACTATTAGATGACGGTGTACCAGTTTGCCCTTGAGATGGCGAAGCAGTAGGCTCTCTTCGAGGAAATAATGATCCTGATTATAGAAACAAGAGATAACGGACTAAGATACCATCCCTTCAAACACGAAGGCAGCAATTTACTACACACTCATCTTATATTGGATGGATCATCAGCGTGAAAGAACGAAAGCTTGACAAAAGTCATCAAGTTGAACCAAGAATTACTACAGCACCTGCTCGTATTCTGATGTCAATATTTCTGGGCATGAAACCTGTAGCAGCAGAACTTCCAGCTGCACCAGAGCCGTGTTGAACAGTACCCACAGGAACTGAACCAAAACTTGCCCCTGGTTGGAAAGGCAGAGGCTGAATACATAAAACAGCAGAGTAAGTATACATATCTGGTTGAATAAAGTGGGGAAAGTTAAGTGAAAGATATGACCTGAACCATGATAGGATTGGGCCCGGTTGAAGATATGAAGACCGATGGTCCAGCATTCACCAATGCTTCAGCCTGAATAATAGAAGCATTATAAACTGCTTACAACTATATTAAGCAATATGGTATTTAATACATTTGAGTGAATGAACATACCGGTAATTGACCCATTCGCAGGGTCATCGTAGCCCTACCAAGCTCTAGCAGCAAAGCACCCAAATTTTGAAAGAGAGCTCCTGATCTTATAGCATAAGATTGAATTCTTGACCGCTCCAACGCATCCGTTATGCTTGAGTGAGATTCGAGATCTCCTGTCAGTGCCTGCAGTGAAAGACAGAATTTTATTCCCAAACAGCATTCTAATTGCAAATAACTTATTAGATAATGTGATGTCCTATGTAAATTTATCAGGATGCAGGATTCTCCCGGCCACAATGAATAAGACTGAGTTAGTAAGGGTATGTAACACAATTTTATGAACAAAATAGTAAATCAACTAAATGCAATTTTATGATTGTTTTCATCAATATATGCTCAACTATCTGAACAAAAGAGTAAATCGACCTACTTGATGCCAAATATATAGTTTGATAACATACCAACAGACACTCAGCGACTTGTTGAAGAAGAAGTTCTCTGGCAGATGACATCACCTCTGCCAATGACTCGGGATTCAGAAGCCCTCTTGGCTCACTAGAATGCACAACGGGTTCTGGCATTTGCCCATCACTCCCATTTTGAGTTTGACCTGAAATTGGCAGTCCAGAAACAATTTAAAAGTCAGCAGACTACAATAGAAATAGCAGATCAAGGAGAAAGGTATTTCAAGTTTCACCATACCAGAAAATTCTTGTCTCAAATGGCTCAAGTACTGCAACAAAGTAGTCAATGAATCGGGTATAACCTGCGGAGAGAAAAACTGAATATCTGACTGAAATCTTAGAGAACAAATAAAAATATAGGACAGGAAAATAAATAATCTCAAGGGATATTAGAACATTTTGACATTCTATTGTGCAGAATGCCAAATAATGGTACTGATTTTCATCCTTACATAGAAGTTCATGGCTTTGAATTAAAAAGAAAAAAAATAATGTTAAACTCAGAAGCTACCGGTGGCTGCAGAGGTTCTACAGGTACAGCAACTGAAGCTGCTGGGTCAGCTTGTGGTCTGCTAGAATATCTGGCACCACTGAGTCCAGGTGTAGTTAAGAGACGTTCTAATGGAGGTTGCTGGTCAAGAAAACCACAAATGGATGACTAAGAAAGTAGTCCACTACACTGGCAAGCATACAAATAAAAGGCCAACTTGGTCCAAACCTTTAGAAACTTACGTTTAGATCAATCCCTTCACTGCCACTTCCAAATCGTGTAACACCAAAAGAATTAAGTACAGCAGAAACAATCTGCAACATGAGTGTCACAATCACAAATTTTTAACCAAGCTCACACACAGTTTTGACTTTTGATAAGTCATATCATTACCCTATTTAGATCAGGGAAAGCTCCATCTCCCTGCTCTGATATATTGAAGGTCCCAACCACCATACCAGGGCTTATCCGACCACCTGTACCAGTACCTGATGTTGGATCGGTTGCTGCAGATAGAGAAAGCTTTTTTAGCACAATCTTCAAACATTGCATTAAGAAAGGTAGATAAACATACTAAAGGTACAAAGTTTCATATACAATCATAGCAGACAAGTCAGAAATCTAAATCATCACATAACACTTGGTACAATCATGCGAGCATTGTGCTTCAAATATTAATAAGAAGCAAAGATTAAGAAAAAGAAAGAATGAACGAGGATATAAGTGGATCGATTTCTTTCAAGAGAGATATTTGGCAGTATTAATTAAACTAAACCATTCAGAACAAATTTGAAAGCTCAAAGAAATCCTAAAGCAAATCAGACCTGGCTGATCTGACTGCTCTACTGAGGCAGCAATGGGTTGTCTCACAACCAGATGCAGAGTGTGCCCATCTTCCACATCTACAACCATAAGGATTAAGGAACTCAACAAAATAAACAGCTGAAAGTTAGCATTTTGACATTACCGGCCATACGGGACTAAGAGTCTAAGACTATAATAACCATTTCTGTAACTTCAAAATAAATGGTAACAAAACTAAAAATACAGAACAAATGAAACTAATAGTTAGATCAAAAGTCTTAAAAGAGACCAAATCTAGGGCAGAAAAATCAAAGGATACGATAAGCTGAGAGGAGTTGGTCATCCTTCAAAACTTTTCCACGGCATATAAGGCGTTGTTGCTCTGACAGGACACCAGTTACAGAAGCAATCTGTTCTTTCAGTTCTGGCACAGGCACCTGCATTATGAAAACCAATAATCAAATATTATTTTTTTAAATGAAGAGTGCTACTACAGTGCCACTGGGAACTCATCGAAAGTTGGTTATTATTGTCAATAACTCTTCCAGGTACATCAGATATTCCAACATTAACAATTCTACAGAGAAAATTGGCTCGCACCTCCTCTTCCTAACTATTTCCTTCTCTTGATGGAACATAAACAGCCAGTGGACAAAATTGTTCTTCGGCCAGTAATGAAGCTACAGCAGTTGCAACCCTGGCCTTCAATTTTGGACCACTATTCTTAAAATCCTAAGATATATTTTATGCCAATCCTCCTAAACTCCAATTACAGCTAACCCTACTATATCAATGTGTCCACCTTCACATGAACCCACTGGCACTGCCACAAATATCCCATTTATGTGGACAAATATAAGAAAGAGAAGTACTATGGCATGGAAGTCTTAAATAAGTAGATTTCTGAACAATTTATAAAGACATTAAGATATGATTTTTAGAGTGTATGCAAAACATCATTTTCTATTGAAAAGAAAAGGTTTTAAATATTGGAGAGAGTGAGTGATTCATCCTTTGCTAGCAGTTGTTTAACTTAGCTTGCAATGCAATGCAAGCAAACAAACAAGTAGTCCAGTACGAACTTCTTAGATAAGAGACTAGTAACATAAAACTAATATTAAACAGAATATTTTTCAATAAGTAAGCTGGGATAGCAGAAAATCGGAAGAGAAATATATATTACACATTTATCCACCCGCAGAGTGAAAGTTTGAGAATCCAATGTCTTGATCTTGATCTGAACAGTGGTTTGAGAACATTCAGCTGCATCCCTTCCAGAAATCTTTAAGTGCTCTCCACCATTACTCCCCATCGTTCAAGATCGTCAAAGACTGAAATGGAGATAGCTAGCATGGTTGAGAAAGCAGAAGAATTTGAGCATTATATTAAAACAACCCTGCCTATTATATGCTTTTCATATTTTACAGACTACAGATAAACATTCAATAATGTGGGATATCAAGAAGGTGGGACCAAGCTCTCAGTTGATAGTAGGCTAGTAGCATACAAGGAAGGGGTGTGGAGAGCTTGATCTATTATATTTCCTTTTCATCTATAACCTTTCCTTTTCATCTATAACCTTAGACTCCCAATCCCAAGAAGGAACTTGAAATGAAAATCACCCTACAACAGGAATTTACCTTCTGCCTAATGGCAAATAACTTAATCGAAGCACATTTGAGTGGACTAATCCAGTGAATTGCTAGTTTGTTACTTTCACCTAATGATCTTAACTTCTATCAAACCTCAACCTCGCTGAGCACTTCTCAAGCATAAACAGAGAGGCCCAAATGTGTTCTCTCCATTTCTGGTTAACTCCTAAATGCCAAGGATCACAAGCCACCATCATTATTCAGCTATACATGTCCATGCTTAGAATGCAATTATAGCCACAAAACCTAAAACAAGTTTGACAGAAAAGGTGACGCTTATGTTACCAGATTGTATTAGGGGATAGCAAGTTCTGCCATTGACCACGAAATGACAACCCCGGAGCTCCTACCATACACTATGTATCATGAACAAAACGAAAAACCTTGAGCTGTTTGCCAACAAAAACCTTAAAATTTGACACAAAAGGAACTCATTTCTTGACTAGTGCATCCATGTGAACAAATAACACTAAAAAATCAACTGCCACGAGCAGTTTTCCGGATAAAAATGTTCAGCTTGAAATTGAATTCCGCTTTCTTCTCCCCAAAACACTCCGCCAAACAAAGAAAACGCAGAAATAAAAAAGGGGGAAATTTTTTAAAACCCCTGAAACTGAATCAAAACAATAAGTAGAGATCCATCCCCTTTTTTTTCGGAGCCACAAGCAAGAAATCGTCTTCAACAATCGGTAAACCAAGCCGGGCGATTAACACTAGGGCATTTCACATATGCAAGGAACAAAACAGAAACAAACAATTTCCCCAAATAAATACACAGACATAAAGGATTCAGATTCATAGGGTAAAAAAAAGAATACCTGTGATAAGAATCGATCGAGAAGGGCAATTGTAAAAAAGAAAAAAAGGACAACCCAAGTGGGAAAGAGAGCAGTCAGCAGCGGAGATGAAGCTTAAAAGAGAGAGAGAAAGAGAGAAGCAGAAGGGGCTATTGCTGTGCTGATGTGTGTTTGTTTCACTATTTTCTTGTAGAATTCTTTTGCCTTTTTCGTAATTTTAAATAAATTTGTTGTATTATTGTGTGTGATTTTAGTGGCTGCATTTGATTTGGAATTCTTCACTATTTTTGCCTCTTTTCAATCATTTTTAGCCAAAATTAGTCTGTATGTATCAACCACGGCTGAGCACAATCATCAAGTTCCCTTTTTTTCCTTTTTCAATTAATATATGGACCATTATAACAGTTATATCTGCAACTGTTGTGAATGAATCTCTTCGAAATAATTATGGGTTGGACTCTTTAAGTAAGTTTCAATTCAAGATGTTAAATTAAATAAAAGTATTAGTGTTGCATATATTTGCATGATAGGGATTACGGGCAATTAATATTAGATTTAATTGACCGCAGATATGCTAATTATGCTCAAATTTTGGCTATTAATCAAATACAAGGTTTTGGCCAAGAAATACACCGATTATAACTTTGGAATTTAATATGAGTCTAAGGTCTTGTCAAGAACTCGATCGTTTGGAAATTGATTAGCAAAGTTCCCGGCGTACCTTTCGAAATATAGCTTTTGATTAGCAATCTTAGTTTGACTTAATATAACTTTTCGAAATAAAGCTATTGGAGGGGATGTATCATCTTAATAAATTTATAATTAGTCTTAATTTTCGCAGGCATAAACATAACCAAATAACAAACTTGACGTACAAAAAGGAAGCAGATATATTAAAAAACAATAAGTCCAAATCAAAATGGGTAAACAACTAAACATATGGAAACTAAAGCCTAAAGAAAAATACATGAATCATAAACCTAGCAACTAAGTAAACGTATTAAAAATTGAAAAGCTAATAAAATTATGAGTGAATGAATGGGTTTCTCATCGCGTGAGCGGCTGTTGATCGGATTGCGCTAGCTGACCCATCCACGACGGCGGAACCATCCCCGTCTGCTCGTGCACCGTCGCCATCAGCGGCGGCAGCATTTTATACAGCCCGGAAACTTCCTTCATCGCATCACCGGAGCCGGCGGCGGCGGAGGCATCGCCGGCGCCGGTCCAGACGCTGAGGCGGGGCTGCAGCCCCCTCACCGCGTCGGCGTTGATCCTCGCCATATCCTTAAACAATCCCCTCTCAATCATCAAATAATCCCTCATCGCCGCGTAGTTTCCTTTGAAAGCTCCCATCGCGCTGCTTATAAACGCCGACTGCGCCTCCGCCACCGCCTTCGTCGCCTCCGCCTCCTTGATCTTGGCGTAGAGCTCGGCGTCGACCTTCTGCTTGCGCGCGTAGAATTCCGCCTCCGAC
>JAYJMF010000073.1:1565327-1607124 GCA_036873715.1 Salvia sclarea
ATAATAATAATAATAATAATAATAATAATAATAATAATAATAATAATAATAATAATAGTAATAGTAATAATAATAAGCTTTGGATTTGAGAGTGACTATTTTCTCTTTTTGAAATATTGAAAAAGGATGCAAGTTTTATTTTAATGAGTTTTATATATGATAATGAGATTATGAATTACTTTAAAAAGAAAATAAAGGTAAAAGTAAATGCTAGTATATTAAAACTAAGTCTAAATCAAAAAAGGTAACATGTGCAAACTAAAACTAAAGCCTAAAGGAAAATAACTGAATTTTAAAGCGAGCAACTATGTAAACGTATGAAAACTCGAAAAGCTAAAAGTAAAAGAAGCAGAGGAAATTATGAGTGAATGAATGAGTTTTTAGCGGGTGAGGGGCTGTTGATCAGTTTGCGCTAGCTGACCCATCCACGACGGCGGAATCATCCCCGTCTGCTCGTGCACCGTCGCCATCAACGGCGGCAGCATCCTGTACAGCCCCGCAACTTCCTTCATCGCATCACCGGAGCCTGCGCCGGCGCCGGCTCCCGTCCAGACGCTGAGCCTGGGCTCCAGCCCCCTCACGGCATCAGCATTGATCCTCGCAATATCCTTAAACAATCCCCTCTCAATCATCAAGTAATCCCTCATCGCCGCGTAGTTTCCTTTGAAAGCTCCCATCGTGCTGCTTATAAACGCCGCATGCGCCTCCCCGATCGCCTTGAGAGCTTCGGCTTCCTTCATCTTGGCGTAGAGCTCGGCGTCGACCTTCTGCTTCTGCGCGTAGAATTCCGCCTCCGACTCCTTCTGCTTCTGGTAGAGGTGGGCCTCGGCGAGCTTCTGCTTCTTGTACAAGTCTGCGTTTGCTTCTTGCGCCTTCGTTTCGTAGTCGACGTTCGCCTTTGAGAGGAGATCGGCCTTTAGTTTTTCGGTCGTGGTTAGCGCGTTCATCCGTTCGACCTCGCGCTGGAGCTCTGCTTCGCGGATTGCGACGGCCTTTCGTGATTCGACTTGCGCAACCTCGGCCTCCTTCGCCCAGCCGGCCTTCTTCATGGCGAGCGCGGTCGCGGCCTCGGCTGCCACCGCCTCTTGTTCAGTTTTGTAGACAATGATTTCGGTTTCGACTTTGAGCTCCTGTTTCTTGCCCTCCCCCTGGCGCTGGGTGGTGTAGATTTTGGTCTCGGCGTCAATTTTCGCAGCGTTTTGGATTGTTTTCCCTTCTTGGGACTTGGCCCCGACCTCGCCCTTCGTCTTGGCCTCTGCGACGTCGATCTTGGCCTGGTTGGCGGCATCCATTTGCACTTTCTGGCCGAGGTACGAGAAGTACTCGTGGCCGGGGACGTCGACGAGCTGCTTGACGTTGGCGTTGTAGATGAGGAGGCCAAACTGGTTGAGCTCGAGCTGGACCTTGTCGAAGACCTCCTGCTTGAACTGCTTCGTGCCGCGGAAGATATCCTCCATGGTCATCGAGGCCGCGAGGACACGCGTCTCCCCCTCGATGACCCCCTCCACGAGCTCGTTGACGTGGTTGGAGGTCGTGTCGTGGGAGGACAACAGCTTGGCGTACTTGAGGAGGCTGTCGGGGTCGTCCTCCCGGGGCCCGATGGTGAAGACCGCCGGGAGGATGAAGGGCAGCTTCTCCGCCGACATGGCCTGCACCTCGAAGGTGTAGTTCACCGGGGAGAGGTCGATGCGGGTGCACTTCTGCCACGGGAGCACCCACGACTTGCGGGTCAGCTTCATGTCCTCGATCCATCCCCCCGTGATCACGAGGTACTCCGAGGCGGAAGCCACCTTGTAACTCATGATTTTAATCGGTATTACTCAATTGTTTGGGAAAAAAAAAAAACAAAAAAAAATTGTGTGCAAACTTAGGTATTGGGATCGGGTTCTTTTATAGGCATTCTGTCACACATTCCTTACACTAATTTAGGACTCTTTCCATCTCAAACTAGTGTGAAATATTTACACATAGATCCGACTCGGATTGATTGCCCTTTCCTAACTAACAATTATCTCATCATATTAATTAAAATTTAAAAAGGAATAAAAAGGTGATTCTGTAGATATCTCAATTCATACACAATCGCAACCCGCGTGATACATACATACGTATCTTAAATTAACTTGCAAAATCTAAACTTAATGTATATAATATATATATATCGGTTAATACAAAATCACTTATTTATGCACTATTTGAATATTTCATCTCTTTGAATGTTTACAATCTTTTCATATTTGTGTTTAATTATAGGTCGTATGTGGCCGGCCACATTTTTTTCTTTCTTTCTCCTCACTTCGATTTTCAGTGATATATATATTTGTAAAATACGTTTAATTAAAAAAAATCTAAAATCTAGACGAGATCTGATGTTCCACATTCTTTCTGTATACAACAGTAAATAATATATAAAATAAAATTTAATTATGAAAGTTGTGAATCAGTAAGCAGCAGCGCCCCAGTTTGGTAGATTAGCAGTCGCTTCGTTCACCATTTTCACCAAAGTAACCTGCACATAACATACGTATTTAATTTTGACTACTTATTAATTCAGAAAATAAAGCTTAATTAATTTGATAATCTTGTTATTAATTAATTTAATTATACCACAGTTTGTGGGACCCCACGAGGTGGCAGAGAGAGATTTCTTGGAGGCCAGGAATTTGCATACGCCCTTTTGTCAAATCTCCATTTTCCAATTTTTCCATAAGTCAACCTACCCTGAAATCAACCATAAATATATTATATATAATATGCTTCTGTTGACTAATTCCACAAAATTAAAATAGAAAATGAACCTGCAAATTCCAACCATAAGTTCAATGAATTATGTAGACATTAAATTATATAATATGCTTCCGCGAACTAAATTTCCACACCAATTAAAATAGAAAATGACCTGCAAATCGTAGTCGCATCCATAAGTATAATGAATTATGTAAGCATTCCCGATCGCTGTATCCCAAGGAGGCTGTGAGTCAACTTATATTAAATTGATGGTGGTAAAATTAAAAAGGTTTAAGTGCTTGTAAATGTGCAAATCATGCCTAAAGTTTGGTATATAATTAAATATAAAATTTTGGTAAAAAATTACCAACTTTATATAAATTTTTTGAATTTAGCCTAAATCAAAAGTTTGCCTGTCAATAATTTGATTGTTCGAAGTCCAATGGACAATTCGGAGTTACCGTTGAAAAGCTCTCGATCATAGTTCTCTAATAATACACGACACTTGAATCCAAATTCTGATAAATAAGAGTAAAAGATATAAATTTTCATGACAATGACATTTAAGCCAATTTCGGAAATGATCAAAATCCAACAAGATACGTACCAATACAATGGTACAATCGAAAGTTTTCAAAATTTAGCTTCAGATTGCTAATAAGACTCCAAACAATTGAGTTATTGACCATCAAACTTTAAACTCATGTCAAATTCCAAAAGTTTGTAAAGTTTGTTTTTTTTTTCCCAAAAGTTTGTAAAGTTTGGAAAGCTCTCGACTATAATTTTCGAATGGTACATGGACACCTAAATCTAAATTCTAATAAAGACATAAATTTTCATCACGATAACATTCAAGCCAATTTCGACTATTTCTGGTGATCAAAATCCAACAAGATAGGTACGATCGAGAGCTTTCAAAATGTAGTTTCGGATTGCTAATCAGACTCCAAACAATCGAGTTATTAGCTAGCAAACTTCTGACTGAGGTCAAATTCCAAAATTTTGCAAAAGTTCGTGTATTTATACCTGAATCATGAAATCTTTGTGCAAGACATTGGGCACATCATGTGTGGCTGATGCAACTGCATATGCATACATCTCAAGAACCCATCCAAAGGCTTTATCTGCTTGAGAATCCTTCTTCATGGCAAGGGAAACATTCATCCAAGTGGGAGCAATCCTTTTCAAAGCATCCTTTCCCACAATGAGAGGTGAATTTCCAATAGGTTCAATGTTAGTAATTGGCCCCAATTTGTGAGGGAAGAATTTTCTTAGAATAGGCTCGTGCATCTTAGGTTCAATGTAGAAGAAGGGAAATGCAGCTCCATGCCACTCATCTTTGCACAAATTTGGAATAGGTTTGAGTATGAGGTGGTCTGGCTCACACATGAGGATGTAGTCCTCCTCGATCTCCGCCTGCTCGAGCCACTGCACGAGGGCCCACGGCCGGTTGAGCACCACGTAGCCCCGGTGCAGTGAGGCCGGGAGGGGCTGGGCCACGAAGGTCGGGATCTCGTGCATTAGCCCGTCGGGCTGCCCCGAATGTAGGACCCTCGTGAACCCGCCCATCTCGTCCCCGCCTCGTTGCCTCCTCTGCTTCTGGAACCAGTAGTACATCACCCGGCATTGCCACGTGTTGTACACGGAGTCCGATGAGGTCACGGCCGTGTGGAAGAGCCGCGTATTCGAAGGAGGTGATGGGAATTCTTTGGTGTTTGCAGCTGATAGGATGATGATGAATAGAGTTGGAAATGCCACCACCAATGCAAAGAACAATTTCCCCTTCTTGCATTTCATCCTTCCTCTTCCCTAACCAATGCTACACTACTAATTCACTTCTTATCCTTCAATTTAGGGCATTGACTTCTTTTATTCTAGTAAGTTGAAAATAGTTGGTCATAGCTAGCTAGGTAGGCACTTCTAAGCTACTAGGTTCACTTAATTTCAAGATGCACTTAATTCAACTTCCATTCAATTTCCCATCAAGTGCATGATAGGGTGAAGGGAATCGAGGTAAACGAGAACAAGAAAACGTAACGAGTGAAATATTTAACTATAAGAAAAATAAAAGAAACCCTCCTCTCGTGAGGCCCGGCAACAAGATGTTGTCCTAACTTAATCCTAACTCACTAGTGTCTATTTAAAGACCTAGTGTAGTCCACACAGAAGCCTGATCCATTACTTAAATCTAGCCATAAACAACTTAATCACAAAAAATTAACTAAATAAATTAAGAAATAAAAGATAACTATTTATAAAAGATAATGTATTATACATCACAACCTAGCTAGAGCTATGTAAATGAAAACTTGCATGAAACAAACTTCCATTGTATACACTAATTAGGCAGTTAGTTTTTGTTGCGTTTGGTTTTGGAGAGCAAAGAGGGATGAGAAGAGGTGTGCCAATTCCTCTTCCTTTGATTGATGAACCAGTTGTTTATCTGCTTCAGCTGCAACCCCGTCTCCGCCACCAATCTCGCCTTATCCTCCTCCTGCATAACAAACTCGATCAATGATGGATCTCGAAGAAATAATGAATGAAATAGTTATCTAGTTAGTTACAGTGGGATAGGGCCATTTGGAATGGGATTGCCACCATGCTTTTAGCAACGAGGTCGTGTCACCGGGGAGCTTCCCTGCCCGTCTCTTTCGTATGATTTCTTCCCTTATATCCACCAGCTTCTCCTTGTAGCCCTGCACTTGCAACATAGATGCTTCTTAATTCATTAATTCACATGTTTAGAGATAGCAAATCAAGTAATTAACAGCATATCATACATTCTTGAGTTCATGCTTGAGCTCGTGTCTAACGCGCTCCACCAATGATCTCTCGCTCTCTGTAGGGATCAACGGGCCGACTCCCATAACGTACCCACTGCGGCCTATCTGCACCTCATCCTCGTCCTCGTCTTCATCAGACATCGTGGCCCCGTTGCCTTCTCCTGCTGAAACGCCTGCTCCATCATCGAACAAGACTTACATTGCCTTCAACCATACACATGTATACTTTAAGGTAGCATTTACTTTGATGGATATATGATGGATTGCTTCATTTTGAACTAGTTTTACAATTTTATCCTTCAAATACTCAATTCTATGTTTTATGAATCTAGCTTATCACTCAAAGTAAACGCTACCTAAGTATGACCACCTGTTAAGCTTTGTAAGGATTGCTCAATCTCCCAGCAGCTCATAACTGCTTCCATCGCGTGAACGCGAACGTGCTGCTGCAGCTGCTCTTTGAATGCACACAGCAACAGCACATAATTTGACTGCATATGTATATAAACAAGGCAAAATATGTTCATTTTTTCAAATGTTTTCATAGCTGTATGTTTAAAATGTACATTCCCACATTTGATTACTTAGTTGAGCATTTTCTGCTCCAAACAATTCAAGAAGGTAGAAAACAGAAACAGAAATAAGTAGTGGATTGATTGTTGATACCATGAATTGTTGGAGGTGGGAATTGTTGGCATGTGGGAGAGCGGCGTAGGTGGCGAGAAGCTGGTGCGAGTGGGCGAGCTGAGCGTCGATTCTGGGCAGCTGATCAACGGGGGTGGCGATGCGCAGGCACGAGACATGTGCCGACAAGAGCTGCTCGAACAACGGGTGGCACGCAATCTCAGCTTTGAAACTCTCCTCAATATCTTGAGCTGCTGTGATGTGATGATCATTGGATTTAGAGGAGGAAGGAGGCTCAAAGTAGTGCATTTCTTCATTGGGAAAGGCCATCACTCATTTATTGTTATGTCACAAAATCAAGAAATGTATATCCCTCTTCTCCTACTCTTCTCAGATCTCACCAACACACATGTATAAGTTTATAAAGAGTGAATTTGAAATAAACTCCATTGCATATACTATTACTATACACAGTTGAAGGCCGACTTCTCCCAACATAAAACAGCATCATTAGTGGGATCAATTCCAATTATAACAAAGGAGAATCAAACCAAAGATGATTACTATTATAATAAGTCCAAGTGATTGATTGATTGGTGGCTGGTGGTGGGCCATACTTCCATTTACAGATCAATCTAAATCTAAATACCCAATAAAGCAAGACAGTTGGATTGAAAGCTCAACTCTGTGTAACCACTGCACTAAATGACACACCTTTTTTCCATTTCATTACACTAAACTTCATGCATCTTACTACAATTACCACCAATGAAGTGCTTTGCTTTTGCCTACAGTTAAAGCAGGGAATTAAACTAAGCTATAACAAATAGTGAATTCCTTCAGTGAAGGTAGACATTGTGAGAAAAAGTGAAAAATGAAAGAATATTTCTGTAAGGGATAAGGTGGAGGGACCCTACTAGCACCAAAATTGGCTTTGTTGCAAGGACCACATTACCACCCAACTCCTTTGTCGGACCATAACTCAAACATTCAACTCGACAACGGTCTTTTCTGAATTCGGTGCTCCCTGCAGCTCAATCGATGTTTTTTACTATGTTTCGTATCTGTCCAAATTTGGTATGTGCATTTCTATTAGGATGGACTGTAGTTTTCAACTCAGAATGCATTGAAAATACTTATACATATATTGAGATGGGCCTTAATAAACAGGGCATGTTAATGCTCTGCTGTGATGTTGACTGAGCTGTGCATGCCACTATTTCAGAGATTCTTCAGCCAAGAGCCTTTCTTTTTCTGTGATTCAACAACTTGCTTCCTTGCCATCTCATCATTCTCAAACATTACTTTCACTTTCATCACAAAACAGAACAAGACAAATCAAATATTTCTCATCCAACGACACAATCGGATGAACAAGAAGAGGGCAGATGACTGGTAACTACTTACAAGTTACAAGATAAACACATGATACATCAATTTCCACAAATCTCTTGATGTCTGCATTATAATGAAGCAATGTGAAGTTCCTAGCCTCCTTTCAGTTTTGTAAGTGAAAGCATAATCGCTAATATAACTAGCCAAGTATTATCCAACAAGGAACATGTGGTGTCGGGTTTCAACCTCCCGTGCATAACAAATGAAATCATGTAGTGCCATTCACTCGCACATGATATGGTGGCCCACGACAAAAGATTGGCTCGTCTGATGCATTAGTTCTGGCTCGAGCTCTAAGAACATCGTTAGGATCATCGATCATGGCTGCCGCCAGCATTGTGTACTCCCCTGGAATTAGGAAATAGAGGGAGAAAATGTGCTTCATCTCTTGAAGAGGAGGAACCTCCATGGTAATACCAGTCAAAACACCTGAAAAGGAACAATTGGGTAAAAAGCAGACTCTGAGAACAAAGAATCATTTTCCACGAGTAAGCACTAAGCAGGCATAAAATCAACATTACATGGAAACTTGGGCCATACAAATACTACTTGGCAAAAGGAAAATATATGGAAAAAAGTAATTTGCATATGTGAGTACCTTCCCATAGAACGGTTGCCTTGTCACCCTCGATGCAGTTCTCACCAGCCACATCTTTGCATGCAATACTAAGATTAATCCTAATAGCTTCCTTAGTATTGTTCCGCACTAGCACCTCCATTGCTGTCATTTCATGTGCAACGATACAATCTGCAGATCCACAAGAGTTGACCTCATTATCAACTTGTCTTGGCGAATTTATATCTGCAGAATTCTCTGAACTATTTTTAGCCAGCCTAAAGCCAAATGTCAGTGGGTCAGGCAGTAGGACATCCATAACAGATGCCTGGAGGGCAGCCTGTATTGCATCCTTGATATCTAGTTCTCCCGAACTGTTGCGCCCAGATTGCCACCTGACTTTAATTTTGGAAATCAAATTCTTAATTGATGCATTCAGCTCGGTCTTAATATTCTTTTCGGAGAAGCTAGAATTTCTCCTGCCAGAAGCCCCATTAACTTGAGAGCTGTTGACAAGGAAGGAGCCATCGAGAACAGGTAATTTAAAATTTTCAAGTGGTATTAACACTCTAGCAGTATAATCCCTGTCAATCCTTGTTTTTGGTTCACCATATTCCGCAGAGATATGATGACACAGGTTTTCTTTGTTGCTAGTTTTCTCCATGTCAACTGAAACACTGGCTTCAAAAACTACATCAGTTGGGTTATACAACTCCAGCTCAAGTAAGCGCAGACCCCAGCTTCCCCTATAGGGATCAATTTTCATGAACCTATCAGCCTGTCTTTCAGAACTATTGACCTGCTCAGTATTGCCACTTTCTAATTGTGCTAGCTTGGCACATGTTTCACCAATGCGGGCTGGAATTTCCATCGATAGCAAACGGGCTTTTACAAAAGACAAGCCCTGCAAAACACATATATTTAGGGGGATGACCAGACGTCTTCCAGGAGGTGGAACAGACACTATTTCTGGTTCTCCAGGAGTTGTCCATGGACCTAAATAAAGAAATTAAATATATCATGAATAATATAAACCAACTGCCCCATCAAATCAAAATCTAGGAAACCACAAGCACGTGCTAAGCATAAGTTCTTGTTTCTCTTGACATCACCACACTCTAAGGTGGTCACATTAGAAGTAGTAATGCAAACATTAAGACATAGGATACACTGCAAACAGCAATTATGTAACAACACTAGAAATATGAGGCATTGGCAATGGCCATTATATATCCTTATTATATATACCTGCATAGTGGATCAACAGCAATGGACTGCTTCCATCTTTAGCTTGTCTTGCTGAGGCTCCATGGTTGCTCTTGCTGGCAGCAGCATCAGAATCTGTCTTGCTAAGCTGCCAGGCTTTTAAGGTTACACGTACAGTAACCTCTGCACCAGGTTTCAAGGGGAGAGCTGACCTCAGAGTTTCAGATGCAACTGATACAACAGAGTCCTGGTTTTTTCCTGATAATGAAATGTGTGCTTGCTCAACAGGCACAGTGCCAGCATTCGCCAGACTAATCCATACATCACGTATCTCACCTTCATATAGCATGACAGATCCATCCCCACCTGCGATATGAGAAACTAACAATGGCAATGGTGGTACCACTGTAATACTAGGTAGAAGTACATTTTTTAACTTAGCTGCCCCACAGCTCCGGAAAGGGTCAGAAAGCACAAGCCCTTGAGTTGCCCCAATAAGTAAATTATCAACCTCCTTGAAAAAATGTTCGGTAATGACTCCAAAACAGTGAACGATGCATCCAGGAATTGAAACCAGGCCTTCCTTGGTTGGAATCCCAGATAAAGTTATCACCTTTGAGGAATTGGGAGGAAGACTCACACTTACAGGAAAGGCATCAAGGTTTCCAGAATGCACTGATAGATATATGCTTTCAACCATAACTTCAAAGCCACATGGATTCGCTAATTCTACTAGCACTTGGACTGGTTCACCAACCACCCAGGTTAGCTCCTGCTTATTGCTCGGGTTCGGCTCTCCTTTGCTGAATGGTGTATAAATGAACGGACCTGATGGAGCAGCGCCTGCCCACCAATCTTCTCTACCCGGATTGCGTTTAACAATGTCCATTTGTGATGAATGTAAAGGAAAAGAATGTAACCTAAGGAAGTTCCGAGTCAGAAGAGACTAGTTCGTGATGCTAGTGCTAACAAAATAACCAGAACCATAAAACTGATGCATGAAAAATGCAAAAGTACATCCCCATAAACATGGTCATTATATACAAAAGGTAGAGGAGGCAGAAGACTAGGTATATCTTTGGTCTATACATATAGATGATCATTATCTCATAACTCATAAGAAAAACTTTTCAGTGTAACATAAAGCTGCCCATATCCCATCCTTATGCATGTTACACATGAACAAATTCATTAAGATTCATTAAGTTTTAGCAGCTTGCCTAGAAATATATGACACCAGAACTAGGAAGAAGGAGCACTCATGTAAGCTACCTGACAAAGGGCAAAGCCGGATCACTGCACCGAGTGCCTAAAGGAAGCCTCTCAGCTGAATTCACAAGTGCATTGAACAGACCATTTTGCCCAGCAGGAGTAATTAGAGGATAATAAGACCTAAGAAGACGTGCAGCTGCACTCCAAGCAGCAAGGGGATCCCCTGCACGAACAGCAGATAGAAGAATTTCTCTAAGGACAACCATCTGCAGTGTGCTCCACTGTGACTCAAACAAGGAGACTATTGAGTGGTGATGCACTTTTCCTCCATCAGCATGAGTTTGCCCAACGTCCTTTAAACAAAACAAAGAATGACATTTAGAGAATATCATTCACGTTTGAAAGAGACAGAACTGTGACAGACTTCAAAGTTAATGTCATATTGTCATATGATAACTATCTTTTAAGATGCACAAAACTCAGTACAACATAGGGATCAATTCTGGAACTATGTCAAACAGCACTACTACTACCCCAGAAAGGAGGGCAAAAGTGGTCAAAGATTTGAAAGCATTTTGTCAAAAATATGCAAATCTCCCTATGCATATGCTTCAAGATACTTTCTATGCTTCTCCATACCTAGTAGCTGCTTATATCATAACTAGCAATTCTCATTGATACTATCACATGAAATAAATTCAAGTCACACTTAGATATAAATATATATTCACAAGGAAATTGTGTCCATCCAAAGAAGAAACGTTCACATATAAGATACTGTTGGAATAAGTATGAGACAGGCAAGAGTCTAGATGAAATTTTCATTTCAATTGTCACGCTTAATCACATCGTTACATCAAGAAGCAAGCCTAATAACTCCTATTACATGATTTACTGGATGGTTAAAAGTACTCACATTAGAAGGTCCAATAGATGCTCGACTTTGGACACGATAAGCTTTTGTTGTCATTGCCAAGACTTGCATCGCACTGATAGCAGCAAGTTTATTATCCTGTTGCAAGTACAACTGAGCCACCTGCCTTGAGAAAAAAGCAGCTTTTCGGTGATAACCAAGTTCACCAAAGAGCCTTGCTATTTCAACATATACTACTAGTTTGTCACTGGCATCAATCAAAGATGTTGCTCCATCAGCAGTTGCTGTCAACAACTCCACGACATCCTTAGCAAGTTCCCGCCTTATGAGGATACATGCAAAGGAATAACATGGGAAAATATTTCATCTTATTAAACAGAAATATTTAAATCTATGAAAGGACACCATCTCAACTAAGATGAAAGTCCTTCATCAATTGCAACAAATGATAAATATAATGGAGCACCTGCAGAGGAATCTTGCTAACTTCAATGTGGCTTCAAGTTCAAAGCTTAAGGGTGAAACCCTGTTCAAAGATAACAGCCAAGAAACTAAGAAGAGTAGGGATAATTCACCATCAATTGAAGCAAGCTATATCAGTTCATAATGTAGGGCAGAAACAAAAATAGCACAAGAGTTATCAAATACAATTAAGCAAGCTATATCAGTTCATAACTGAATGAACGATGTAATCTAGCTATATAGACGGGATAAGATACATGCAACTCGAGATGATTAGCTATATCTTCAGATAATGAAACAGTTGTGGTCTATAAACTAATAGAACCACATCCTCCACAACTTGTGGAGGATGTGGTTCCATTAGTTTATAGACATTTAAAATTGTACCTGGTAGTATTTGCAAAATCAACAGTAGACGTTTAAAAGGAATTACATTGGAGCAAAAATACCTTTGAGCATTGTCTTGTATAAATGATTTTCTGTAGTGCAGAATGACACTGTTGTAGCGAAACTTGACCTCATCCTCTAATACTGGGTCCTTCTGGCCCATACGATCCATCTAACAATGTAAAGTAAGGGGAAAAAGTCATGTTTTCGCTAGAAACAGGATGGAGCCAGTCATAAGTTCAAGGTAAACATTTCACGATCACAAGAGTTAGGTGAACAAGTCTTCAGAATCAGAATATTCAGGAGTGGCCAAATAGACTAGGATTTTGTTAAAAAAGTTGCATGCTTACCAGCAATGCACAAACGCTGCCTTCCATAGCCCCAGCATACCAGAAAAAATCTGCAGTCAATCTGGTAAGTTCCAGAGCAGTGGAATAATGAGCATTGGCATCAACAGGTGATCCAGCCAGCAAGCAGTAATCGCCTATAGTTTTCTGCGCGCGACCAAGCCTCCTCTTTTTTGCCTTAATCACCTGTGGATTTTTCGAATGAGAGAGGTCAAGTTGCGCTGCGTGAAAACAATTATTAGGGAAAGTTTGCATCAGTAGGCATAAACGTAAAATAATTCAAAAAATATTTGGGACACCTAAAGTTTAAACCTCCTCTGAGCTGAGACTGGCTTGAGAGTCCAGAGGTGTCTTGAAAATGGTCCCACCGGATTCAGCCTGGAGAACCCATTTCTCAAATTCCATCAACAAAGAGGCTGCAATATCTTGGACCATGGTTTGCAAGTGGAATTCCTGAGTTTGCCTATCAGCAGGTGGAAACAATATCAAGTTGCTCCCTTTAACACTCTCGTCTTCAAGCTGCAAACAATACCAATAGAGTCATGTCATGATCCATCAAATGTCATTTCCATTCCTCACTCACATATTGAAATTCAAATTCCAGCTGCAAACAATACCAATAGAGTCATTCCATACAATATCAGCTGGTGGAAACAATATCAAGTCATGTCCTTTGACTCATTTCCATTCCTCAATGAAGTAATTGAAATTCTAATTCCACAAATTGAGGTAAAATCCCAAGCTAGAGGAGTGAGTAACAACTAACCTGGGAATCCCCGGGGCAGAAGGCGAAGCATCGCTGAACGAGTGAGGAAGAATAGCCCTTGCAAGCTGCGGTGAATTGATCGGCGACGGTGCGGAGATCGGGGGCGGAAGGGCAGTGGCAAATGCCGATTACGGCGAGGATCTTGCGATTGGACTGGAAATCCTCCCAGGGAGAAGGCGGCGATCCGCCGAGAATGAACTTGAATCGGAGGCTGCCGGATTCCCAGGGCTGGTGGGCAAAGGGGGATTTCTGGTGCTCGGTGTAGAATGAGCTGATTGAGCTGAGCGAGACGGTGTGGTGGCGGAGGAGCATCGCGGCGTAGTCGCGGAAGAGAAGCGGCGTGACGTCGGAGATGGGGATCACCGCCACACGGATCATGCTGCTCGTCTCGATGCTCGCGTCAGGCTCCATTTTTTCCGGCGATTGATTACCAGAGAGAGAGAGTGAGAGATCTGTTATAGTGGAAGAAACGCATTTCTCAGATCTAATTTTTAGCAACAATTATAGTAATTGGAAGTAACCGTACCCCATCAACCGCAGA
The DNA here is from genome assembly GCA_036873715.1 of Salvia sclarea. Lineage (NCBI taxonomy): Eukaryota > Viridiplantae > Streptophyta > Magnoliopsida > Lamiales > Lamiaceae > Salvia > Salvia sclarea. Next base: position 1,579,208 of record JAYJMF010000073.1, read on the forward strand.
GGTTAAACTTCAATTTGGGCTTTTCAATTTGGGCCCAGCCCATTTGTCTTTTTCCCCTTTTCTTTAAATTTTACTTCCAAATAAGATATTCCAAAATAGTAAAGAGCATAATGGTTGGTTTTGGATCTAAACCCTTATCAAGATTGTCACTCCACTCTCTCAAAACCCAAAAGTAATAAAAAGTTTTGATTTTGATTTTGATTTAGGAGGAAGTCAGATTAGGAGGACTTATAAATTAGTGGTAAAGTCTTTTTCTTTGTTGTGTAAACTATAGCATAATTTTACACACAAGGTGAAGTGGAGAAGTGGTGAGTGAGATTTGGGGGATTTTGGGATTTGGGATTATTACATTACAAACAAATAAATACCCAAAAACCAAACCCACTTTTTCCTCTCAAGCCCAAGCGAGGAACCCTCGTCGTCTCAATCTCTGCGTTGACACTCTTGCTCTTGGATCACTGCTGCGAATCTGCTTCCATTTCACATGTTCAAGGTCGGATCTCTTACCTCCACCATCTGATTTTCCTTGTTTAATTGCTTCTACTTGCTCCTGATCTGTTGCTATCTCTTCGAATTTCAATCTGTGCTGAAACTATTTCTCGGCTTGTTTTAATTATATGATTTCTGCAGATTTGTGTGATTATGCTCCAAAAGTTTAAAAGTTGAAAGAATTAGGAAATGTCTGAGTTGCATAAGAATGATTCCGTTCAAATTAGGGAGGTTTGGAATGATAATCTCGAGCAGGAGTTTGCCCTTATTCGTGATATAGTTGATAGTTATCCCTATGTTGCCATGGATACTGAGTTCCCCGGCGTTGTTCTTCGCCCCGTGGGCAACTTCAGCCACATCCACGAATACAATTACCAGACCTTGAAGGACAATGTCGATATGCTGAAGTTGATTCAGTTAGGGCTCACGTTTTCGGATGAGGATGGGAATCTGCCCACATGTGAGGGTAACACTTGCTGCATTTGGCAGTTCAATTTCCGCGAGTTCAACATCAGTCAGGATATCTTTGCGAATGATTCGATTGAGTTGTTGAGGCAGTCGGGGATTGATTTCAAGAAGAACAACGAGCAGGGGATTGATGTTAACCGTTTTGCTGAGCTCTTGATTTCGTCTGGGATTGTTCTGAATGGTGAGGTGAAATGGGTCACGTTTCACAGTGGTTACGATTTTGGTTACTTGCTCAAGCTATTGACTTGTAGAAACTTACCCGAGACGCCCTCTGGATTCTTCAATTTGCTCAACACGTACTTCCCCGTGGTGTATGATATCAAGCATTTGATGAAGTTCTGCAACAGCCTTCACGGGGGGTTGAATAAGCTGGCTGAGCTCTTGGAGCTGGAGAGAGTCGGGATCTGCCATCAAGCGGGCTCCGACAGTTTGCTCACTTCTTGTGCCTTCAAGAAGTTGAAGGATACCTTCTTCAACGGCCTGACTGAGAAGTACTCCGGTGTTCTATATGGTCTTGGTGTTGAGAATGGATCTGAAAAATAAAAAAAGCATCTTGTGCATTAGTGTAGACTTGTAAGCCATGGAAATCCCCATGTGGATATTACACTTGCAAAGTTGTTTGTTAGTTTCTCTTCATTGCCTGATTGCTGCCTGCCGTATTAACTCCTTCTCATCTTATTGTGTCACTCGAGGGTGTTGTAGCTTGCGCGTTTGTAAAGTATGCCATACGTCTTGCAATAACAGATCGATGCTTCTTTCAATCATGTCTCCCCCATCTTTCTTTTGAATCCTTCGTCGGGTTGCTTGTTATGAGGTGGTTATATTGTTGTTTGAGCTATATATTTGCAGGCCTTTCTTGTATATGTCAAAACAGGTCACTACTAGCTTAGTTCTTGGCTTGCTTTGAACCATGGAGAATGAGTCAGTTGGTTGAAATGAAATTGATTTGTTAAGAAATTTGCAGGTTGTGACTTGTGAAAACCAAGCAATTTTGTGAATAATTGCATTAGCTCTCCTGCTTGAAATGAGCTTGTATTGCATCAGCTCCAAAGATTGCTAGCCTTTTGAGCTTGACTTGATGATTCTTTTCTGTGTTCTACTAAAAGAATAAAAGCCCATAAATGATGCAAATGAGAAGAGGAAAGCAAAAAACACTACACAAATAGAGTCCATTTTAAACCATCAAACTGAAAAAGGGAAGAGAAAATGGACTAATGCAATGGAAAATTTGATTAGTTACAAATTTAGTATGGGAAAATATTTTCAAAGAAGAAGCAGCAGCACAAGAAACATTTGGTTTAAAATTGAATCTTTACATTGACCTAATTAGAGATTTACACAATTCCCATGGTGGCTTAAGGCATAAGCTGCGTAGCCCTTAAAAAAAGTTTGCAACTTCATGGAGAAATTCACAAAACCCCTCAAAAATACAAAAGTTTAGCTGCTTCTCGTCTTCTTCGTCAACCCTCGCAAGATTCCATCTCTAACTCCGTTACAGGTTGGTTTCTCTCTCTATTTCTGATGAGAATCTCTGCATCCTTACATATATCAATCTGTATATGCATGTAGTCTCTGCATATATGCTCGATTACATCCAAATCCAATCATTCACATACAAATCTGCGTATCGGATCCCTGCATAAAACCAGATCCGATCTCATCTCCCCATGGCCCCAACCGCACTCTTCGATTTGGGGCTATTTCTCATTTTTATGCTTTTGATTGGTTTCTCTCATTCCGATCCGAATTCGGATTGCACTCGCACAAATACCTCTCTTCTCAACTTCACCTCTCACTTCACCTTGGAGCAACACCAGCTCCGCGGCATCTTCTCCATAATTAACGATTGCTCGTTTCGTGTTTCCCAATTCGATATGCTCGCCGGCGCCGAGGTGCACTGGTGGGGCGCCGTCGGCGATGATTTTCAAAATCTCACCAATGGCTTCCCTGTTTCCGATTCAATCCTCAATCAGACCTACAAAAACGATACATTCACCGTTCGTCTAAGGAAGAATGTCACCTGGGATCAGATGAAGCTTCTGGCGATTTGGGATGTTCCTACTGCCTCTGATTTTGGATATGTGTTGTTGAATGGTTCTGGGATTGGTAAAGAGCAGCCTACTGTTTTTGATAATTGCAAAGTTTTGTCTGATAGTTATAGGGTTAGGTGGAGTCTCAAGGAGGAGGAGAATGAGATTGAGATCGGTTTGGAGGCTGCGGTTGGAGTTGAGGATTACATGGGGTTTGGGTGGGCGAATGAGAGCGTTTCCGGGTCTCTTATGCTGGGCGGGGATGTGGCTATCACGGGGTTTGAGGAGGATGGGTTGCCTTTTGCTCACGATTACTATATAACCAAGTATAGCGAGTGTATGATCGATGGGGATGGGAACGCGCAGGGGGTTTGCCCGGATACTCTGTATAAGCCGACTGATCCTGTTGTGCTGGTGAATAATACGAAGATGATTTATGGGCACAGGAAGGATGGGGTTTCGTTTATCAGATATAGCAGACCGTTGCAGTCTAATGATACGAAGTATGACCAGAAAATTGATCCCAAGGCGGAAATGAATGTGATATGGGCAGTGGGACAGATTAAGCCTCCTGATAGTATACGCCCTTTCTACCTTCCTCAAAATCACGGTGGGAGTTATGGTCACTTGAAGCTGAACCTTTCTGAGCATGTGAACGACTGTTTAGGACCGCTGGATGCTGAAGATAAGGAGGATCAAGATCTTGTCATTGCAGATAAGAAGGAGCCGCTTGTTGTGTCGACTGGTCCAGCCTTGCATTACCCGAATCCCCCAAATCCTTCGAAAGTTCTTTATATCAACAAGAAGGAATCTCCTCTGTTGAGGGTAGAGAGGGGTGTGCCGGTGAAGTTCTCCATACAGGCTGGACATGATGTGGCACTATATGTTACATCTGATCCGATTGGCGGGAATGCAACTTTGAGAAACTTGTCGGAGACGATATATTTTGGGGGTCCAGAAGCTGAAGGTGTGCAGGCCAGTCCGACAGAGTTGGTCTGGTCACCGGACAGGAATACCCCCGATCTTGTTTATTATCACTCTCTTTATGTACCAAAGATGGGCTGGAAAGTTCAAGTGGTCGATGGAGGTTTGCCAGACATGTATAACAACAGTGTCTCGTTGGATGATCAGCAAGTTATGCTCTTCTGGACACTAGCTGAGAACTCGATATCAATTGCAGCTAGGGGGGAGAAAAAAAGTGGTTATCTTGCAATTGGATTTGGTCGGGAGATGGCCAACAGCTACGCTTACGTGGGGTGGATTGATGACAGTGGTAGAGGAAGGGTGAACACCTATTGGATCGATGGAAACGATGCTTCAAGTGTCCATCCAACAACGGAGAATTTGACATATGTGAGATGCAAATCCGAAAATGGCATCATCACTTTGGAGTTCACCCGTCCCCTGAATCCATCTTGTGATCGGAATGCAAGGCACGAATGCAACAACATCATCGATCCCTCGAGTCCTCTGAAAGTGATTTGGGCTATGGGGGCTCAATGGTCTGATGACCATTTGAGCGTGAGAAACATGCATTCTGTAACAAGCAAGAGGGCAGTGAGCGTACTGCTGATGCGTGGTTCTGCAGAAGCAGAGGAGGACTTGCGACCTGTCTTAGCCGTACACGGGTTTATGATGTTTCTTGCGTGGGGCATTTTACTTCCCGGTGGCATTCTGGCTGCTAGATACCTGAAGCATTTGAAGGATGAAAGTTGGTTTAAGATACATGTTTACCTGCAATATTCAGGATTAGTTATCGTTTTCCTCGGGTTTCTGTTTGCTGTTGCTGAGCTTCGTGGTCTCACACTCCAGTCGGTGCATGTCAAGTTTGGAATGCTGGCCATACTGTTGGCTGTAGCACAGCCAATAAACGCCTACTTGAGACCTAAGAAGCCTGACGTTGGAGAGGAGACGCCTTCGCAGAGACTCATATGGGAATACACTCACGTTATAATTGGGAGGTGCGGTATACTTGTTGGAATCGCTGCTCTTATCAGTGGGATGAAGCATTTGGGAGAGAGATATGGCGATGAAAACGCTAACAGCCTGAGCTGGGCTCTGATACTTTGGTTCCTACTAGGTGCATTGATGGTGATATATTTGGAGTATCGAGAGATGGGTAGAAGACGAGAAAGAACGCTGGGGAGAAGCGCTTGGGTTTTGGGGAATGGTGAAGAAGAGTCTCGAGACCTTCTCCGCCAAAGCGAGCCGGCGAAAGAGAAAGAATCCGGTGAGATTCAGTTAGAAGCGTTGAACAGATAAGCCGAACGATGCATTGTTTTTGAAATCTATAGAGATTAATGTTGTTTATAGGCCATAGCATTCTCCTCTTCTCTCATGTTTTATGTACACTCAGTAGATTATTAACATAGTCAAACCACATTATTATGATTCTTTTTCACAGCAACCAGCTTTACATTTCCAGTAACTAGCTCTCGATAAACCTCAAGCACTCTTAAAAGTATATTCAATAAATACTGGATTGCTATTGAATTGAATTCTGTAACCAACGAAGTTCTAATCTTATCTGCCTTTTATGTATATTTTTGAGTGTAGAAGGTTTTTGTTTTCTGTTTGTTTGTGAAGTGGTACTAACTCAAGACAGCACACAATGCAAGGACAAGCACAGAAGTTTGTAGAGAAAGAACAATTGTACTAATTTCTGGAAAAGGGCCTTCTTGTTTAGCTTTTTAGAAATGGCAAAATGTGTGTGTGTGTGTGTGTGTATATATATATACTTAGTCTCCATCTTCGACCAAGAAGAAAAGAAACACTTAAAACAAGGAGAAATGGAAGCAGATGAAGAAGAGAGAGACTTGTGTGCAGATTTTCTTAAGAATTGGAACACTCCCACACCCATAAATTCAATCTCAGAGCAAAACCCCTTTGCCCATTTTGATGTTGAAGAAGCAGATACCAAAATCTGGACATCCAAACAAGGCGATGTGATTCCGGTGCTCGTTGCAGACACATTCTACGATAAAAAACTGGGGCATGCCACAGATGGTATTGATATAGAAGCTTTGCTCAGCTCATCACCAAGCTTCAGCTTCAATATTCCTATTCCTAAACCTAGAGCTGCAAAATGTAGACGATTGTCCGGTACAACCCAACACGATTTTGTTTGCAAATTAAGAGTCATGCTTTGCTCAAACAAGTAATTTCTTTGCTAACTGGTACAATACGTACATTATTCATTTTCCACTTGATGCTATGCATATATATGATCCATCTCTTCTTGTGCTTGAATTAATGTGTGAGATCAGAGCAATAGACATAGATGATTTTGGAGAAAAGATGTGGAGGAACCCGGGAGCTGACACTGCAGACTTCTTTAACTACGGGTTGGACGAGAAACAATGGAAGGATTACTTCAAAGAGATGGCATGTCTCTTACTTATAAACTCTTTACTACTTATCTAAGGAAATCTAATGCTTATGTTTTTCTCGTTTCCTCTAGCACGCGCTTATACATGAGCAGAGCCGAGGACCAACTGAAACAAGCATACACGTAATCGAGGTCTCACCTCTGCTACTTTCTATTCTGCAGAACCATCAGCTTAACTATGACACTGGTTTTCTTTGAATTCTCTACTTCAGGAGGGGGAGATAGTGGAGCATTGAATGCACAAAACAAAGCTCATGGATTGAGAATGAAGCAAAACAGTACACGGACACCAAACATTTTCATTGTAGTAGCTATGATTTTGACAGCTTAAACTATATGTAACTCTTATGCTTTCATTCACTACCATCAAGCAATTCCATTGTCTAAAACAAAACTCAAGAAACATCAAACAAGACTAGTTAGTAATTACCCTTTAAAAGGGAGACTTGTTGGAGGCTTTCTTCCCCAAGATTGCCTCCCACACCAATGGCAAGAAGGGCCCTTTCTTATCCAAATACTCCTTAACTGCTTTCTCCTCGACGAAGAACCCCTTGAGCCTCATTCCCCCGATCACACTCTTCGCCTCTTCCAAGCCTCTCTCCCTGCAATACCCATCAACCAATCCCACAAAAGTCCCCAAATTGGGCGAATGCCCGGCCTCCAACATCGCAACCGCAAACTCATAAGCCTCCTCCAACCTCCTACCCCCGCAGAGCCCCCTGATCAGCACCCCGTAGCTGAAGGCATTAGGCACGACGCCGTTGCCCTCCATTTTCTTGAAAACCCTCACTGCATCATCCAATTTCCCCGCCTTGCAGAAGCCATCCACCACAGCAGTGTACACAACCACCTCCGGAATGGCGCCCCTCTCGCGCATTTCACCGAACAGCTTCAGTGCATCTTGCACCAGCCCGTCTTTGCACAGCCCATCCAGCATCGCCACCGCGTTGGGGATAAGCCCCGTCTCCTTCATCTTCTTGAATATCTCATCGCTATCACTTCCTTTATCGACTGCCTCTGCCTCTGCCTCTGCCTCTACCTCGATCGTGTTAGGGCTTTTTTCTTTGTTGCTGTCGCTATCGAGCCCTAGCTTGAATTTTTCGAGGAAATCGGCATCAGTTTCCGCCCCGAAGCTCTGCCGGGCACGAGATGAGTATCGAGGTTGGTTTCTGAGTGGGCGGTCGGGAATGGGCTCGCGAGGCTGATCGGAGGAAAAAGAGCGGGCGGCGACGGCGGTGGCGGTGCGCAGGAGACGAGCTCCTGTCCAAGGAAGCTTACTTCTCAGCGCCGTCGACATCGAAATTGAAAATCTTAATGTTTTCCCAAATCGTACAACTATACCTATTTATTTTCTGTTATTACTAGAAATAGTTTATTGTGAGTTGAAACTCGACGGGTATATATTATAATACATACATATTAGTACTAAGTAAACATAATACTAATATGTAAATGTAATACTAATATGCATCAAAGGATGAAGGGTTACATATAACTTTAATAGGTATTATATACGTAAGTTTTAAAGGAAAATTACAATAAATTAAATATAAAGTGAATTCAATCGCTTGAATTGTTATTTTACTAAATAATATTACTTTCTCCGTCCCTTAAAAGTATATTATTTTGACCGGTGCAAGTTTTAATAAAATGTAGTTGACTTGAGTTGTAGTGGAATATGGGTCCCACAAAAAAATATTGTTAAAGGTAAAAGTAATGTCAGTGGAGAATGTGTCCTAAAAAAAAATATTGTGTAAAGCATGAAGTTTCTTATTATTTTACAAGAATTGTTGACAATGTTGAAAATAAAGCATCAATATGATATATTCTAAAAAACATCATTATATATGGTATGTTTCATGTAAAGATTGTAATACATCGTTCTCCAAATACATTGAAAGTACAATATGCGAAAAGTGCAACGAAGAAGTTCTCAACACGTCGCCAAGATAAAGTAAATATCAAATCCATAAATGATTTATTTTACAAAACATATTAATCACCATTTAAAAAAATTCCAGATACATAATAACAATAAATGTTATATAAGGTGACTACAACGCATGTGTTAGTGCAAGATTATTTTGGTGAGCCAAAAATAAAAGAAGAAAAGTTCTAAGATCAAACAAGAAAAAATAAAACATTCGTTTACATTTATATATTGTTTATTCAATAATATTTTGCATATCCATATATATTTTCAATATGAATATTTTCATGCATTATGAATAACAATTTCTGTAAATTTTAATATATTACACATTAATAATATTACCGATTCCATTATTTAAAATAAAACTTGTTACGCGTGCAACGCACGCTCTTGCTGCTAGTACATATAAACACGAATTACCAGTCTCGCTTTTCATAAAAGGGGCATAAATTCCAACATTTAGGGTGTGTTTGGTAGCTCAAACTACAGGTCGGAGAAGATATAATTCCTATATCCTATGACATTCAAATAATAAAAAAGTAAAGCAACTTCACGTTTTTAAGGTTTTTAAGGTTTTTATTTTTGCATAAGAAACCAATACTCCAATGTACTAATTAAGTGATGATATAATTTTAATATTACACACAATGTTTAAAAAATCTACATAATAGTACATGTTTTAATTCATAATTATTAATAATAGTAATTATAATTTATTAATTATTAATTATTTGTCGAATTCAAATAAGAAACTGAAATGAGTTTAACGTCAAATTTCAAGATGGAAATAAATAAAGAATGATGAATACTTGCAATCATAATACTCAAAAACTCAAATGAGTTTAACATCAAATAGATTGCACCAAACAACAATATGTGTTTCAAGTTATCATCCTAATTTTAAAACAAGTCTAACACCAAGCCCACTAAATTTGCAAACACCAAAGCCAATTAAATGTGACGTCGTATTAGTTATCGGCCGACATTAAACACGTAGGAATTTCGAAATTCAACGTTAGTTGCAAAATCAAAATAAATTAAAAGTTGGAAAATTTACAAGCAAATTTTTTAAAGTTAGTATGCAAAATGAGAATTTACACGCTAATTCCTTTTTATACCATTTCACCAAAATCATTCCCTACATCCAAACCACCTATAATCGCCTTCTATTTTCTAACAATAATTCACTCATCGTGAATAGTCTACATAAAAAAAAAAACTTTGCACGGTTAATCAAGTAAAACTTATGAAATTTCAGAATTGCATGTCTATAGAAAATAACTTTAGTCATATTTTATGTTATAATTTATAGTATTATGTATAGAACATGAAGTATATATATTGGTTTTATTATTTATAGATTTTAATTTTAATTGGAACCATATGTATATAAATAATAATGTTAATGCACGAAGCCATTTCAAGCACCTAATATCATAGTGATTCACATACAATGAATGAATACAAACTTGAACTACACAATCTTAAGCGACTAATTCCAATAACACCAAACCAAGCTGTAACATTTCCAGAAAAACAGCCTCAAACAACAAAAAACTTGAAAAATAATAGTAGCATACCCTTCTACTTCATTGGAAAAGTTCGATTCATCACATACATGAACAATTCTTCGCGAAAATGAAGTTCTTTTAAATAAATCACATCAAAAAATATTTTTTCTTCGGTTGAGGAGGGAGAAGAGAGTTCCGAGAGTTTGATTTTGAGAAGTATAAACAGACATTTTCGGTTTCGATTTTAGGTTTAATCCCTAGAGCAAAACTTTTATGCGGTCGGCCACAACTTTGTGGCGGGATCCGCCCCGGTTTGACACGGATCAAACCGTTGATCGGGTCAAACCCGTTGATCGGGTCAATTTTTTATTATTTTTTATTTTTCTTAATTTTTTTAATTTTAATATTAATTTTCGAAACCAATGACGGAGCCGTTTGTTGTTTGCCGCCCCCTATTATTATTTGCCGCTTTTATTCTAAGCCATGAGTCGAGCGAGGGGGAGCCGAAGGCGAACCCGGAGCGAGCTCAAAGATAAAATTGTTGCCGGTCTCATTATCTATATATTAGTATTCGGAGCCGAAGGCAGAGCCGTTTGTTGTTTGCCGCCCCCCATTATTTGTTGTCGCCCCCATTATTCATTGCCGCACCCCTAGATGGTACTCCAATGTATAAATAATGATACTTAAAAAAAATTAAAAATTAAAAATTAAAAAAAAAAAGTTGACCGGGTCAAACCCACATAATTGACCCGGATCGGACCCGGCCACTACTTTGTGGCCGACTGCAGGGGAGGGTGCCTCTAATCCCTATTACTCCCTCCGATTTTTTTGTATTGACACTATTTCTATATTGGGATGATTTTTTTATATTGGCTCAATCTATAAATGTAAAGTCTACTTTAATTTTTAACCACACAAACATATGACCCAGACTTTACTTTAATTTTCAACCACACAATTCTTTCTACCAACTATTTTCTAAAAGCATGTGTCCAAAAAATAGTGTCAATACAAAAGAATAGGAGGGAGTATTATTTGTAATTTATATACTTCATACTTCCCTCTCATAAAATAATATTAATATTAATATTAATATTAATATTTGTTTACCTATTTATTTTATTTTATTTTATTTCCTTGTCCAAAATAGAGATATTTATTGAGCCCATTTAGGCTGTAGGGTTTATCGTTCCTCCTTTCCTCCCAGTTTCAGTTTTAACGGCGATGGAAGTCGAAGCTCCGCCGCCTCCGCCGTGCTGGAGCAATATTCTCAAGCAGCAACCTCCACAACAACCACAACAGAAGCCACAGCACCAAAATGACTTCATCGCCCAGAAATTGGTGGGGAGCTGCTCATCAACGAAGGGAATCGCGGTTGCGGTGGTTGACGCCAACGCCATAATCCAGGGCGGCGAGAAGCTCTTCCACTCCGCCGACCGCTTCGTCTCCGTCGCCGAGGTCATCAGCGAAATTCGCGATCCCGCCTCCCGCCACGCCCTCCACTTTCTCCCCTTCACCGTTGATACTCTCGAGCCTTCACCCGATGCTCTTAAGAAAGGTCTATTTCTAGAATTTTTGGTTTGTTTATTGCAGTTTTTAGGGTTGTTTGTTCCTCTGGGAGCATTCTCTGTTTTAGTAATTCCTGAATTACTGTTTAGTGTATATCTGTTTATTGATTAATTACAGAATTTAATGTTGATCAATATGTTTTTCTAGTCTACTGGTGATTTCATGCTATGCCTGTGATTTCTAGTATCACTTAGAAAGGGCTAAAGGAGGAGAAACAATTTTATTTTGTTAATAATTAGTTGAGCTTCTTAGATCCTGCAAATTGAAATCATAGTGTATGCTAAGTGCTTTAATCTTATCTATCTCTGTTTTTTGTTTTAGATGAAGAAATTTGCCTAGGTTTGAAATTGCATAGTTATAAGGTGCTTTGGGGCTTGCAACCACAACTCATTCCCCTTACGACTAACGAGTAATGGTGTTAATCATCTTACATTTAAAGACTCAATTTGGAGAGGTTTCTTTATGTCATACTAAGAGTAGTTTCGGATGAAGGTTTTGAACTAAAGTAGTTTTCTTAATTGATATGATGTAATGCAGTGGTCAGCTTTGCAAGGGCGACTGGTGACTTGCAAACACTTTCAGATGTGGACTTGAAGCTCATTGCTTTGACATATATGTTGGAGTCGCAAATCCATGGGACTCAGCATCTTAGAGACAGCCCGCCTGCTATTAAGGCAGTTAACGTTAAAAGGCTTCCAGAGAAGGAATTGCCTGGCTGGGGTTCTAACGTCCCTAATATTGAGGAGTGGGAAGCGCTGGATCATGCCGACGACAGTGGATTACATGCTGATTCTAGAATTCTACCCCTCAGAGATTTGAGCCTTGGTGTTATTCCGGAAGGTCAGGCTTGTGTGGAGGAAGGTTCTACTAGTCAAGATGGCAGGTCATCCGCTGGAAATCAGGAGGATGGCGATGCTGGTTTTGGGAAATCCAAGAGATACTATCCGAAGAAGAGTGAGGTCAAAATTGACGGGAAAAAGATGGTGGCTGGTGGTATTGATGCATCGCTAGGTCAATCTGACGAGAACTCTGATGATTGGCGGCCTGCAGTGAGCCGAAGTACTCATCGGAGATTTCTCAGGAGAAAAGCTAGACGTGAAATGAGCGATGCATCTTCTGTACAACAAGACACGTCGAGTAATCTGGGAGATGAAAACCTTGATGATGATGCTTGTCCGGAGCTTCTTGTGGATGAAAGCTATGAAGAAACGGTAAATGGTATCTGTAAGGATGGTATGACAAGTACTCAGCAAAATGGAGAAGCGAATATCTCTGAAGGTTTGAATAAGATGAAACTGGATGAAGAATGCTTGATGTCTTCTCAAAATGGTGAGAGGGAAACTCACAGAGAAGAATTCGGTGGGGTTGAGGCAATGGATTCTTCCAGTGAAGGCGAACTAGAGGACCTTAATGAAGAGCTGGGGAACTCGGAGATGACGAGCCAGACAAATGGAGATGCTGATACATGGCATACAGATGATATAAGCAGCGAGCAAAGCTGGACTCTTAGATCCTTATCCGAGTCTAGTGTCGCTTGCATAACTGCTGACTACGCAATGCAAAATGTGCTTCTTCAGATGGGTTTAAGACTTGTAGCACCTGGCGGGATGCAGATTCGCGAGCTTCGCAGGTATACATATGGATATCTCTAGATTCCGTTCCCTAAGAATTATTCTCTTTAGTCTGAATAAGTGGAGAAAATAATTATTCATGTAAAACTATATGTTTCTAAAGTTACATGGTATCTTTTTCATTTTCTACCCCATGCTTCTAATTTTATAATGTTTTCATGAATCAAAGTCAGCAGATTTTAGAATGTGTTCTATAATTCATTATATTTATGATATGAGTCTCAACCTCTTACTCGTTCACTTTCTCTAGGTGGGTGCTCAAATGCCATGCTTGTTATAAGGTGACTACAGAAATTGGCAAGATGTTCTGTCCCACTTGTGGGAACGGAAGCACACTACGGAAAGTAGCTGTTACAGTTAGTGATAATGGAATCATGTTGGCTGCACGACGACCACGTGTATCCTTACGTGGAACGAAGGTAGTATTAACTTATGCAAAAAACCATCTTATCTGTTCTATGCGTTGTTTGCAATGAAATTTTACCAAACTTTGTTTCATGGCTCTTTTGCAGTATTCACTACCTTTACCTCAAGGAGGTAGAGAGGCAATCACGAAGAACCCTATATTGCGTGAAGATCAGCTTCCGCAGAAGTTTCTGTATCCCAAGACAAAGAAGAAGAACAAGCAGGTTCGTAGTTTAGTCGTCTATTTCATCAAATACAGTATTTTCTTGTGTTTGAGTGTAAGATGTAAAATGGTGGTTCGATCCATAACTCGAATGTGGGGATTATGCAGGAAGATGAATTCTTTATCCCCGACCACGTTTTCCTCCATCACAACGATAAGAAAGCTCCTCTCCAGCCTCCGATTAGAAAAGCGCTCGCTATCTTCAGCGGGAAGAGGAACCCTAACGACATCCGTTACGCTCCTCGGAAATGTTGAGTGGCAGATTCCTATATTTACTTGTTATAATCTTAAGCTAGGACTTTGATGCATCAATTTTGTTGTGGCAAATGTTTGAGACCTTGTGATGAGTCGTGAAAATTCTTTTGCTTTTTACCTTTTCTTTATGGTGATGTATTCAAGTTTTCGTCCGATAAAGGTTTTGAATTTGATTGTGATTTTGGAACATGTCACTGATGTATCACTTTTTGCTAATTCTCTTATAAGTTTTGGATAATTTGAATCGGTTCATTGCATTAGCAAAATTAATTCCTTTTTTTTTTCTCCTCTTTTTGCGTAATTCATTCTATTGTAACAAGTTCATGTTTAACGGGCTCTGGCACTGAAATTCGACACTCAAAACGTTATTATAAGCTTTTATAAAATATCATTTATACCTCAAGATTTGAACTTTTCTAGCATCCCAATGTAAGATTATAACTATATAAATAACATAAACCAATTTGATCGTCGGTAATTGGAATTGCGACCATGATTGGAATTCCTTACATTTTCTTGGATCTTGGCTCGTTCAATATTCTATATCCTTACGCATAAAATTTATATGCATATACATCTATTATCCACATCTTTCACAGGCAAAATGATGATTGTCACAATATGTTAGAAACTACTATATCAAAATCTATATCTCCTGTTATACAATGCCCACAACCATCAATGGAGGCAGACCTCGATCCACAACTTTAATGGCCTCTCATCCGAGGGCCGAGATATACAAAGAATGAGACCTTCTAAGCCACGTGCGACGACTACACGTCGCACGGGTGATCTCCCAACAACTCACATACGTGTCGGGTGGATCACGGGACCTACAATTACACATCACACGCACGCAATGATATCGATCAGCAAAGGTTAAAAATCAAGTATCGGGGGCTACCGTCCCTTTTGACATGTACAGTGTTAGGGCGGCAGAGCCCGTCACGAGGCAAGCGCGAGCTCGGCCCAGGCCAGCGACGATGCCTTCATCTCTGCTGATATGGACGTGTCGATCCCGTTCTCCAGCGTCGAGCACAGCTCCCGCATGGTTGTCCTCCGGCTCGAGTTGGGATGGATGCACAGGTTCACGACCTCGCATATCACTTTGAGGTCCTCGTATCGGAAGTGCTTCAGCTCGCGATCAACTACGTACGACATTACATCCGGGAATTCCAAGAACTCCTTCGCCTGCAGTGGAAAGCAATAGATCCCGTGTTCATATAATCGAGACAACATATTATATTTTATGGACGAGAAGTAGAAAAGTCGGCCGTCATCACTCACCCAATCGACTAAGCAGCCTTTCTCTTTACAATACGGAGGCCGACCACTCACGATTTCGAGTAAAAGAATCCCAAACGCATAGATGTTCCCTTGTACATCTAGATGTCGTCCCTCCAAGGAACTCGGGAGGATGCAAACAGCGCCTTCATTGCTTATCATGCCTGAGCTTTTCTCCGATCTGGAGATGATCGTCTTCCAGCATTCAAAATCAACGAGCTGCACGAGTTGAGAGAATGTAAGCACAATTATGATATAGGTAGTTATGTAGGTAAGTAGGTAAGTTTCGTAGCCTCACCTTCGGGGAAAAGTCATCGGTCAGATAGACGGAACTAGAATTTAACTCTGAGATAGTAAATGGAGGATCGAGCTGTGTGTGGAGATATTTCAGCCCCCGAGCAATGCCAATGATGATTTTCATGCGCCGTGTCCAAGAAAATTGGCATCCTTCTCCATCTGCAAAGTTTTAACAAGATAGGTTCGTCTAAAGCCGTTCTAATGCAGGGTTGTTTCCCAAAGTTGAGATAGAGCGAAGGAACTCACAGTGAAGGTGTTCGTGAAGTGTCCCGTTAGATGCATACTCAAACACCAGCATCCTCGTAAAAGGGCTGCTTTCCCTGCAATAGCCAAGCAGTTTTCCAGTGTTTGGATGATTTACTCTAGCTAAATCAGCCACCTGAAACCGTAAAAAGTGTTTGTAGTCGATCAATCTCAAAAGCGTCGTAAAATGATTTCATTATCCAAGAAAAACATACCTCTTTTTGAAAGTAAAGTTCAAGATAACCTGTCCATTGCTCTTCTTTGATACAAAAAGATATCACTGCAATCTCGGGGCCACCTTTTACAGTGCCTTTGTACACCACGCTATCCGGAGATGAACCGATGATGTTGCTGAAATCTTCACAGGCCAACTCGAGTTCTTCCCGGCTATATCTCACGACATCCTTCATCGCTTCAGAATCTGCACGAACAATTGACTTAATAATTTCAAGGTCCAACACCTCTTTACATAATCATAAAATCGAGGCAGAAACTTTCCACGAATTTGGCTAGGACGGAATCAGTACACTGAGACGAACCTATGTACATGGTCATGTAATCTTTTGTACTCGAAGACTTCTTCCACGGAATAATGATGGAAGGCCTTCTCTTCCACTTGTGGGCAATAGTAAACATAGCAACAACAAAGAGCAAACCAATCATGAATCCCGTAACTATTTCAAGAACCAAGATCCACACTGGTTTCGAGTTCTTCGATTGATGCCTTGACGACCTATCCTCAATAGTCCTGTGCTTCATGTTATTTCCTGCATGGGTTTTATTAAGTGGGGCAGCACCTGCACCGGTAATGGAAGTGTGTTGTTAAGAGAGTTACTCAGATTCAAAGGCTTTCACATGATTTATCACACCAAGTATCGATCCGACAAAAACTCCCATTACATTCTTGCATATCAAGAGTCACACTATACTATCATCAACTTAAGAAATTTGGAAATTTTAATCATGTATTTTATGCCATTTCAGGGTAAAGCGGACATAAGTTCAGCTATGTGCAAAAGCTGCGACGTTTACCACATTGTGAAGCAGGACGCTGTTTGGGATCTTTATCTTGAAGGCAATTTCCCATAAAACTTGATCTATTATAAAAAAGAAGAAGAAGTTAAAAACGAAAAATAACGATATACGGTAATATAGAAGTTAAATACCTAGGGATATAGTCCAAGCAATTGGGCACACTTCCAACGAAATAGTTGTGTGATAAGTCAATCACTTTTAATTGGGAGGCTCCGCAAAACCCCAATTGGCTGGCATTTGAAGCATACCTAAAAGAAGCATGTGAGGAACGACTTTATGAGACAAGTCTTGGAACAAAAAATGCAATCAGTTGAAGGTTGCTTTCACCACCTAAATCCGCCCCCACAATTTTGACCACTATCATAATTTTAGTCTAGTAAATGCAGTGACAGATTTTCATCGGCTATGAATTTGCCAACAAACATGTTTATTGATTTAAAACGCAAGCATTTACAGAATTTTGGAATCGATAAATACACAAATGTCCAGTAGTTAGTATTGGAAGAAACTGACTTTGACAACCTAGCAAACATATTGCAAGTTTGCTCGCTCTTGGCTCAACAGACATAAAAAAAATCATATTAGTAACTTTGAGGTTCAATAAAGCTCCTACTTACATTCCATGCTTGACGCCCGAAAAAACAGAGCTATTTGCAGCAGGGATAGTTCCTAGAAACTTATTTCTATCGAGCCGGAGTTCCTCAAGGTATCTCAGGGTACCAAGTTCATATGGCAATTTTCCAGTTAGCACGTTCGACTGAAGGTTTCTGCAACATGGGAAGAAAAAGGAAAACCAAATAAACCAACTACGACATGCAAATCTGCAATGCAACTTCATATTGAGTACTAGTTTCCCACGGACATTTTCTGGATGCCAGTTAAGTTCCCAATCTCGTGTGGGATTGAACCTGTCAGCTGATTCGACCCCAAATCCAATACCTTGAGGTTCGTCAACAAGCCAATCTCCTTAGGTATTGTACCAATCAACAAATTCCCATGCAAAATTCTGTCAATGAAAGAGGGAGATCCAATCAGCAAACTCGCCAAGCCACAATGATCAACACATAGATAAAACTAGTAACGGGATAGAGTGCTCACAGCTCTTGCAGGGCGGAGAGCTTGTGAAATTCGGGTGCAAGAAACCCTTTTATAGATGCCTCAGATATATTGCTGCACAAGTACAATCAGCCACCAACACCATTAAACTTCGACTTCACCAGCAATGTAGCATATCCAAGCATCACAGCTTATTACAGAATACATGCTGAAAATCGAAAATCTTACATCTTTATGACATGGTCTCCGGCGATGGAGCAATAAACGCCAGACCAATTACAAGGATCTGAGACCAGAGGGTTCCAATTTGACAACACCAGCAAAGGGTCCTCAAAAATTGCTCTCTTGAAAGCAGTCAAAGCCTCAACTACAGTAACACAATCCATAAATTTTATTCGAGAAATCATGCATATAAACACTACAGTTGGCTACATTCACTTCATATATAGAAGATTCAAAACATAAGAAATTTGCAAGATAAATTCCAACAGCCCAACATTGCTACAACAGTTCTAGCTACAAGCACACTTCTTGAAGAGTAACTCAATCACAAATCAAGATCTGTGGAGCCAGATATAACCCTTGGAAGCTAAAAAGTGTACCTTCATTGATGGGAAATGCCAAGCAATCTGCAAACAAGAGTCCTAAACCGAGCAAAAGAGCTTGAATTGAAGATAAAGATATCATCTTTCTATCACGCGTCGAACACACACTCCCCACACTCAAGAACTTGATGAGCCCATCTATAGCAACAACAAAAATTCAAGAAACCCAAAAAAAGCAAGAAAAAAGGGGAGGAAGAAGGAGAAGAAGATTTGAAAAAGTACCAAAAGGGATGAAGCTGAAAAGA
The DNA here is from genome assembly GCA_036873715.1 of Salvia sclarea. NCBI lineage: Eukaryota > Viridiplantae > Streptophyta > Magnoliopsida > Lamiales > Lamiaceae > Salvia > Salvia sclarea. The sequence continues at coordinate 1,597,875 of JAYJMF010000073.1, forward strand.
AGATGAGTAAGTGGGTTTATGAAAGAAGAGAAAGAGGGATATAAAGAATGAGTAAGAAACCCAGAATAAGAAAGCCAAGATTCTATCTTTATTTGCAGTGAAAATGTGAGGAATTAAAGAAAACTAAAGAGAGTAAGCTTGATAGCAAATCTTGAATCAAAATCAGTAACAACCGATGAAAGCAAAGGCTACTGGAAAATGAGAACGAAGTTCCACAAAAGAGGAAGACTTTGATTCAAAGAGAGGTGTTTGGTGTCAGAGAGAGAAAGAGAAAAATGGATAATTGAACAGAAAAATCGAAATTGAATCCACACGGCTGCAGAAAATGTCTATAGCAGGAAAAGGGAAGAATGTTTTTGTGTGATTTTAAAGAGTTAAAAAAATGGTATATGAAAATGGATGCATTTGAATGAAAATTTTGTTCTTAGTTTCTGTGTGACGCTGAAAGTTGATAACAAAAAGACAAACAAGCAGGAAAATTGGGGGAAGGGGTTTAGTAGCGTAATTAGCTTTTGCTTAAGCTAATCATTGTAATTATGGGGATCAAGAAACCACCCTTTGCTTTCACTCTCCTACCTTTTGTCTTTCTTTTCTTTTATCACACATGCAATTCTATTATTTTTAATTTTTTTTTTTTGTATCAATATCATAGTAATAAATTTGAATTCAAATATGAGAGAGTATATTCTAGTTCGTATCCATATATTATTTGAATTTATTGGAATCCTTAAAACATGATTCCTTAAATTAGTAGATTTGGCACTTGGAGTTTGGGAGCTAATGTGGTAATGTCACATCCTATATCTTCACTCACTGATTAAAATTTATTTAGTATTTAATGGCACTATGTGATGGGATATAGTAAATATATTTTCCCAAACGACCTAATTTCCATAATTTAAAATTGATCCTTTAATGTTTTTATTATATTTAAGTTGGTTTATCTTGGCTTAGTATAAGAAATATTTTTTTTAAAAGCTAGCTAATATTATCTAGTTGCACACCATATAATTTTGCTAGCTCATAAAATATTTGAATTCAGGTTTTGATCTGTGTATAGCTAATTGAATTGATGAAAAAAAAAAAGTTCTATGCATGGATTAGTGGATATTTTAGTAAATCTCATGTAACGAGATAAATAAAGAAATTGTTTAATTAGCAAAAAATTAGTGACGGTGATATGCTGCTTTAGTGGATGGATAGACTTTAAGGTAGGAAAAGCAAGTAGTAGTGTGCTTCAAACAGCTGTTAACAACGTAATTAGTTGTTAATTAGGTATAGAAAATTTCAGGATCCCCTTATTTATCACTTTATTGAAGTGGGAATTCAGAAGCTCATTGGCTTCCATTTTAGGCCCACACCAAAAATTAATATATTAACATATAGTATTTCTATTTCAAGTCTTTGTTTAAAAGTTTATTATCAGTTGTATATTTAGATAGACCGAAGGTACAACTTCAAATATTACTGAATAAAATATTTTTGTTGCATAGAATTTTTTTACAAAAAATATTTGTTGCATAGATTATTGTTGAAATGGAAGCCGACTGGAAAATGACAATGAATATTAAATTTGGTGTGGTGTATTTAGTGTTTATAGTTATACTATTTGATAGTGTCTAATCTTCGAGCTTATAAACATAATCTGTCATTTTCATTTCTTTTAAGATAATTGGGGATATTTTAGCAGTTTAATTTTAACTTTTTCACAAGCACCTCTGATTTGACGCCTAGCTATATATAATTTGAATAAATGAATTTCAAGAAATATGTTACCTTTTGATCTCTTTAATATATGGATTGGATTATTATATGTCAGATGCTGATTATAACACATTTTTTTATTAATTAATAGAAAAAAAATACACAGTTGCTGGAAATGTAAATTTAGAGGCAGACAATTGGACAGGAAATGTTTAAATTAACATAAAGAGTAGGGTCATCATCAGCACTGTGCTTCCAAGCAAAATAATACAAAAAATTGTTAATTTTTAAAGATGATAAACAAATAGAACGGCTCCTGGCCCACATGTCTGGTATCAATCGGTTTAATTAATTAAATATAAGCGAATAATATCTACAATATATAAAAATAAAAACTTACTATATAATTGTTGATTGCTGTCTCTGAGGTAATAATTAGAAATCAATGCTTTGAAATTTATATATATTCTAATGAGAGCATGGTATCTGCATGATGCTACGTTTGAATGAATTAATGTTTTAAAAATGGGACAAAATTATAACATATATTCTAATACCTAAAAGTATTGTGTTTTCACAATTAAATTGATGTAAATAAAATATCAATTGACTTATATATGCGTGACACATCGAAAATTGAGTTGGATTAAATAAGAAGATTAAATAATAGTCAATTATTTAATTATACTTTTTTTTCAAGATTAACGAAGAAACCCTCCTTTTCAACTAAAAAATATTCTTTTGGATCGTTGCTCGTTGATTTAAATTCACCATCTCTTAATTATATAAGCATTTTTTTTGCTGTATATATATTATCAAAACCGCGTATCCGAAGTGCTAGTTTATTTATTACCACGTAAAGCATTCATAACGAAAATGCTCAAATATATTTGATGCAACCCAAAAAATGTGGCTATTATGATATAATTCCAGATAATGTAATATTTTGCTTATGAATTAGTAATTATTTGCGATGGCAATAAAAAGAATGAGATAAGACTCTTCGTGGTACGTCAAGTTTGAATTTGTGGATTTTGTAGTTCTTTAATACCCCTCCGCATGTGCGCTTTTGCGCTCTTTTTTCACCCTTTTATGTTTGCCATATTCTTCAATAGAATATTTTATTGATTGTCTTTATATATATCATCTTCTAACTTTTAAAAAATAATTTAGTTTTTTCATTAAAAAAAATAATTTATTTAGTTGAACTCGCTCTTTCAAGCATATATTTTGAAGAGAATTCTAATGTCATGAAGTTTGCTATGATATTCTCCATATAGGAATTAAATTAAATATAGTATATAAAATATAACCATTTTTAGTTTTTCTATTGTGAAGATATAGAGTGAATTTATTACTTAGTTGGATGTGTGTACACCTGAGTTCGAATTTCACGGATGAAATCCTACTTTTTAATACAAATGTGTAATATTTATAATGATAGAAGTTTAATTTCCAAAAAATTAATATTTCATATAGCTTTTGGATTATTTTAATCCATTTTGCTTTATCATATTGTTGAAAATTTCGTATACCTCCCACTAGAGAAATTAACTATGATTATCTTAAAAATATTATATGGCAATTAACATTAGTTGAAGATCGATTAATTAGTCCAAGAGACACATGAAACGCATACGAAGTGCTCTACCATCTGAGATATATAGTCCTTAGTGCGTGTGTGATACATATATATTTCATCATGTATATAATTTATTATGAAGATGAATATTCTATGATCCAACATCCTAATTAAACGCATAACTCGAGCTTTATCATTTATCAAGAATATAATCAATCAACTTAAATATGAATAAATATACCCAATTAAATATAAGGGAGGTAAAACTAATTAATTACTATTAATTTACGCAGAGTTCCTTCAAACATCTCGAATCCCTAATTACCATCACTTATAATATTAATTAATTAATATGTGACATAGATTTGCTGATCTATATTGAGATACGCTTAATTAGTACCTAACACAAATTTAAACATGCATGCATACGATTTACAAAAAGGGTTCGACCAACCGATTAATTGACTAATGCGTATGTCCAAATATTCTTCTTGTATATATATATTAATTATGGTAAACATCATATATATGTACAAACTTTAAATAAAGAGGCACACCCATACTTCAGAAAAATTTGAAGTGGTTGTTATGCTGTCCCATTCAAAATTTAACTAATCAATTGAGGACCCAGAAATTAATTTACAAGTATCCCACTTTAAATTTTTTGAATTTTCTAGGTCAAAGTTTTCTTGGCCTGCAGATGACGCCTTTCTCACACCAATACATTTTTTTACTTCTTCTTTTTTGTGCAATTTATATAGCAATACATGTAGTATATATATAGCATAGAAGAACTAAAAAAAATACTCCCTCCGTCCCGCCGAAATTGTTACATTTTCCTTTTCGAACCGTCCCAACGAAGTTATTACGTTTCCTTTTTAAAACACATTTATCTCTCACACAATTTTAAATAATATTATATTTCTATCATCACTTTATACTACTTTTCAACTCTTCTAAAACTCTGTGTCCAAAAGAAACGTATCAACCTCACTGGGACGTAAGGAATATATATGTTAGGAGTGATTTATGGGTGAACTTTTTTATTGTTTATAACACTGTATTGAAGGGGTAATAAGTGTACCTATAACTTTTTTTTTTTTGTTTTTGCTTTTTTTTTTTTTTTAACAAAGTCCATTGTTGCATACTTATTAGAAGTGTATTTTAAGGTTTAGTTCATTTTGATTTTTTTTGGATAAACAAAAATCTTCAGGGAAAAGTTTCAACTAATCTCTTGGTTGATTAGTTTTCAATACACGCAAAAATAGATTTGTGTGTGTTTGTGCGGTGTGTGTAAAAATAATAAATATAGGTGCAAATATGGGGTGGAAAAATGTGATCCTTTAGCTGCGTATTTCTAATTCCATTTCAACTTGTAAAATATTATTTATATGATTTTTGCATAACCTTTTTATTTTATTTTATATTAGTAATTAATTTAATTAATATTTAAATAAATTATCAATTAACTTTAATTATGAATTATTAAATCATCATTAGCTCCTAATTAATTATTAGTTAATAATTGACTATAAGTTAGCACGGACGTTTTCGCTATGTTGATAACAGAAACAAGTGCTATTATGCATTTTCACTTATTAATGTCACGTGTTTCATCGTACATGCATAAACTTTAACAAACCTAGTTCGAATAATTAATTATGGACTTAGAAGTGGAAACTCCAAATATATAGATATAATGTTATGATCTACTATCATATTGTACATTATCAAGAATGTTGAACACATTATTAAGGGTAATGAAGAGAATACTTGTTGATACAAGGTTTATTCATATGTTATGTGTGGCTTTTGTGACTACTGCAACCCTATGGTGATATATCATAACAGGTTCATGTGCCCTTAAATGCATTAATACCTACTCATATTTAATTATTTCTACTACGTACTATTTTTGTAATTAATTCATCAATAACTCTGAGAATTAAAAACGTTTTGGACAAGGGGTAGTGCGGCAGTCGCCTTGTATTAAATTTCTAATAAAAAAAATTAAATTTTTATTTTTTGACATGAAAACATTAAATTAGGTTTCTATATATGACCACCATGAAGAATCATTCCTGTGCAAAAGTTGGACCTATTAAATTCACGTTTTTTTTTATCATACGAACCTCGTCATAATTTTGCGTGGCTTGATTTAGATTAGTGATGGCCTGCTTAGTTAGAAATACATTTGAATATATATCTAATCATGAATAGTGGAACTTTCATTAAAATGTGTTGCATAAATAATACTAACAAATGGTGATGATGAAAAATATAATACTTAATATACATTTTAATACTTTATGATAATAATTAAACAAATTAGGCTGTGCATTTGGTTATTTAAGGCAGACACGAAGCACAAAAATAAATTAACACGAAAACACATGTATGGTATCCAATACGCGGTAATGTGATTAATTTAGGATTATTCACATGTAGTTAAGGGAAGACATATTTCTACATCAATTTAAAAACTTTGTTGTTGTTATATAATTTACTTATTACTTGACTTATATAGCATTCTCTCGAGAATAAGAATAAAAACAATATTCTCAGGAGATGCAAACAAATCTTATTTGTAGAAGAAGGAAAAAAATAAAGAAAATGAAGATGCCAACGTAAATGGGGTGGTCCAGCTGCATCAATTATTTAATATTTATTATTATTGATGCTACTATTATACGTGTTTTCAAAGGCAGGAACAAATCACAATTATTGTACTTCCCGATTTCATCTTATTCATAGTTATTTTATTAGCAATACCCTAAGCCATGTTCTGAAAAAAGGTACTTTTGAAGTAAGTGATAATAAGAATTAATTTATTTTATAAAATTACTTAGTAATAATGTATAGTATTTAATTGAAATAAGACGTACGGTACGAGTGTGAGCAATTAAAGAGAGACAAATGGGGAATAGAGTGTTAGCTAAAAAAATCCCATTTAATACAAGTAGTTAGTTTAATTGAAAAAATTTAATTGTCCCACCCAAAGTGAGGAGTACTACAATTTAGCTAGCAGTTATATACCTTTGTTTATTTTGAAAATTTAACGAGAATTTCCAAAGTTGGGTTTGTGTGTGTGTGTGTGTCTCTGTGAGAGAGACAGTTATCAATTTCAGTGTAGATTCCTTTCTGAATAAAATAAAATAAAATAAAATGAAGTGTAGATTCCTGCAGCAATACCAAAAACATAAACAGAACTCGAGTTATCCTAACTAGAAGTGAACACTTTTTATGAGAAAATAAAATATTACTGTGACATGATAAAACTCTCACAGCAATTAAAAATTTCAAATTACCAAATGAATCGGTTGTCGATGGATTAATTAGAGATAAATTAGTTTAAACTAATACTTCGGAGTTCGGATAAAAATATATTATATTTATCGAGCCGAGATGCCTAATAAAATCCGCTGATATTTACTAAAATGGGCCTTCTTTTACTATTTACTATAAACTGGTTTTAAAAAAATATATTTACTGTGAAATGGGCCTCAACAATTTGGACTTAACATAGATATATATTAAAAATTAAATTTCTCATAACTGTGTGTAACTCAACTCTACTTGAATAGGGTACTGATTTTGTAGGTGGATATAACTTGAGCCTTAATTTAGCAGTTTCCAACATAATGCATGTGAGTTGTTCAGTTGTAACAAATCAATTTTATAATTTTGTTAGGTGAAGACTGGTTGACCATTTTTTTTTGTCCACATGTATTGTATTTGTTGTAAAATGAGGGGGACAAAAAGGAAACTCCAAATTTTGACGCTAATAAAACTCGGCCCATTTTCATGAAATAAATTTTTAGTGTTTTCCCTCGAAAATCTTATGGGCTTTGAAGTGGGCTTAGTACTCCAAAAAGGTACAACTAGTTTTAGCTTTCTCCAAATAAATGGGGAGTGGGTTACATGACACGATTATGAATACTTGTTTTTAATTTATGGCTTGAAAATAATGTTACAGGGAATTTTCAGGAAAATAATGTTAGAGAGATACATCCACGAAAGCATTAAATCAAATAACCAAAATAATTGCACACGTTATAGTAATTTTCAGAATTTTCAAAAAATGTCCCACATAGAAAGTCTGGGGGCGACGGAATGATTTATCTTGCCGGAATATTAATTATTGGTGGATTCTCCGGCTTTAGGGTTTTTTTCGGCAACTTTTTTTTTTAATAATTAAGCATATTCTGGCGAGATGAGTTATTATTTCACCCAGAGATTATTTAAAACGTGACATGGATCAATTTTTGTTCTTTCGAGATTAAGGATTTTTTAAAAATGAAAATATAAATTGGAGACATTTTATAAAAAAAACGTTGAATAATAATGTACATTATTTGTACGTGACGTTCCACTTACATGTGTAGTTTAAGTACTTAATTAAAAGTTGACATGTGCTGATAGTATGCAGCATGCACATAGGAGAGTATATGTCAATTTATAATGTGATTTTTCATGTGTAAATACCCAACTAAAAGTTGACATATGTGGTAAGGTGATTCCACTTTTAGTCGAATCAATTAGATGGTCAGTGTGTGTCTGAATATTAAAATTGTATATTCAAATTTTTAGAATTTAGTAAAACAATTATATAACCAACATGTCATTCTTTCTTTACTCCAAATTAATGTATTTACATTAAAATAAACATTATTTCTTAAGTTGCAACCTCAAATTCCTTCCCCTTTGTATGCATATGTGTCTTGTGTGTATGATCAAGGATATGAGAAAAAAAACACTATTTTTAGCCTTTTACTAAGAAAATTATGTATGTGCCTAAATTACTTTGGATTAATGTGGCCTAATCTAATTACCCACTGGGGAAGTGGAGTAATACATTATTAATTAACGAGGTTATTATTGGGATCATTATCAGCAAGCCACTAATCTCACACTAATCTTGATTAACTAGCTAACAGCATAACTTGGATAATTATTCCAATTAATTAAGTAGTGGGACCTGCCCAGCATTATGTTTGGTAATTAATTAAATATTCATTAAGTTATAACCAACACTAATACACTATGACACATACCTTTTTGACAATTAGAATATTCATAAACATATTGTGCCCGACATAGATCCATGCATTGACGTGATCGCACAAAGTCAACACTTAGAAAGAAAACATATGATAAATATTAGGAAGAATGTTTTTATTTGACCTCTTTCAAGTTGCAGCTAAATAAAAATATTTAGAAATTGTTTTCTTTTCAAAAGATATATTTATTTGGTTAGTTTTGAAAATCTATCGCCAAAAAAAAAAAAAAAAAAAAAAATCTATTTGCCAAATGTTATGTGTATCAATTTTGATCTTACGCATAAATTAAATTTTCCAATGCATGACAAATTGATAAAAAATATTTATGAAATATGAAATTTTCTGTAAATCATTTAACATATCTTATACAGTCATACTTAATTATATTTTACTTTATAGATTCCATATATATTTTAAAATAAATGTTTGGATCGGTTTTTGGACTTGGGTTCAAGTTTGAAGACTGTATGACTAGTAGACAAATAATTAACTTATTATACATATACATAAATAAACTTTTCAATTTAATCATTACTAGATTTTGCAATTCGTGCGATGCACGAAATCATTTTAATTAATTTAAAATAGAAAAATAATTATAACTAAAATTCGAAAAAAAAATATAAAAATATAAAATGTATAATATAAATTACGGTTAATATCAAATATAATCATAAATAATCATGATTTTAACAAAAGTATCATACAGTTCAATTTTGGACTATAGAATATTGATGTGGCTCGGCGAATGCCATATTTAATTAAAATTTAAAAAAATAGTCCTCATCTAAAATATGAAAGGTACAATATTGTAATACGAACTTTTTCATGTATAAAATAACTAAATAAAACTATATTTTAAAAGATAAAAACAAAAGAAAAAATTGACAAAAAAAAGTAAATA
>JAYJMF010000073.1:1612817-1646080 GCA_036873715.1 Salvia sclarea
TGTTACGTTTTCCTTTTTGGGTTGTCCCAACGAAGTTGTTACGTTTCCTTTTTAAGACACCTTTATCACCCACACAATTTTAAATAATATATATTCCTAACATCACTTTACATTACTTTTCAGCTCTCCTAAAACTCCGCGCCTTTACATTACTTTTCAGCTCTCCTAAAACTCCGCACCGAAAAGAAACGTAACAACTAGACCGGGACGGAGGGAGTATTTATTTAGCTTCTATCCCTCTACCCATTTCGAAATTCGAATGACCTATATTCCAAATCAAATATCATTTTATATTTCATATTTATTTATCTTCTAGCTCTCTCTCTCTCTCTCTCTCTCATATTCATTCATCATTTAACGTGTACTTCACAACACAAGCAAACAAGGTGTAGTAGAAACCTACAAATCTTTACTTGAAAGTGAGAGAAAAATTGAATTAATTGCAACCCAATGCAAGTAGTAAAAAGCCTAGAGAAAGAGAGAGAAAGCATTTGATTGGCTGATATAAAAAAGTGGGACCCACACTCACCGACACCGCCAAGCATGTGCAACCCCTCGCAGCTCTGCGTGCGCCCATAAATGATTGTAATTTTGTAATGCCTTCCTTTTTTTTTTCTCACTTTCCCTCTAATTTTTTAAAAATAAAATATTCCATCCCTTAATAAGTAAATAAATACTCCATCCCCCAAAAACTCTCTTTTCTTGTTTTAGTGGTTTTGAGTAATATATATAAAAAGATTACTCTTTTTGCACTTTTATGTTGGATCTTTGAAAATGGTTATGGCACCTTGGTGGATATAGAATCTCATCATTTAAAAACTACAAAAGTTAATTATGGTTTTGGAGGATTCTTGAAAAGGAGATGGGAGTTGTAAGTTGGACATATTTAATTCATTGTTATCTATCTCTTTTTATTTTTTAGAATTATCCGTGATATATATACTGCACACAGATGAGAAATTGCACCACAGAAATATGAGAAAAATACATGTACGCAAACCGAATTTGAACTCAGAACTTTTCACAAAGTAGAGTTTTTGGATATTTCAATTTTGCCACATGATTAGACCTCTCAACGTGAATGTATTTTTTTTTTTTTTATCTATATGCGCATGCACTTACATGTGTAGGGAGTGTAAGTTTAGTGGTGGTGTGCATATGATGAATAGATTTTGTGCATGGTATATATTACTATATTATATTAGTTGATAGGTAATAGTATATAAAAACCTTATAAACATGTATATATATAGATATACTATAAATTAGCAAATGTGTACTTTATTTGGATTAGGTTAGGTGTAGCTACATATAACACATGCAGAGCATAGGTGTTCCACGAATTAATTAAGAAATGCAAATTGCATGTCCTAGGTTCCTATTTCCTAACCCCATTAATTCAATTCAATTTTCTTTCCTATAAAGGTTATGATTTTTAAATGCTGCAGTGATGCTTCAATTTTGTAAAAACATTAGTACACTTTTCACCTACACTTGAACGTTCCGAGTTGTTTTTCACCAGCTTAATTAATTTCAATAAATACCCGATTTGTACACTCAAATTATTTGAAGAATAAATAAATACATTCAACATATGTAGAAGAAGATTTGCATTCTACCATCTTCTACCTCGAGCTCTAACCACACCTAATTTGTCTAATATAGTTCAAGAATATTGGATCGAGTTTCAACTAGATAACTTATCCAATATAATATCAAAAATTCAAGCGATTGAGACAAAATTTACTTGAGAGTAATCATAGATAGCCAACATATATATCCATCAAAATATGAAATTACAAAAAGAAAACACAAATTTATGGAAGCTATAGCTCTCCCAATCCCAAATAAAAGACACAAAAACACAAAAAGAAAACTTAGATTTCCACTCATTCTGTGCTATACAATGATACAACTATGAAGAAATTCTATGCAACACACGATCTAATAAAATTCAATTTTATCTATTCTCATTTCTTTTTCATATCTCTACTTTCTTGTAGCTTTCAGTCACATCTATGTTTATATATGGTTATTACATCTTGTGTTGCACAGAATAGCCGGTTAATAATAGCAACCGATAATTTTTTTTTTTTTTAAAGTAAAAAAAAAATGCCAAAAAAAAAACATATGAAAAATTAACCAATCAATCCAATGAATTGTGAAATCCGGTGCACTGATACGCCGGCCGGGAGAGCTGATCCCCTGCGCTGCCGGGGCACGCCGCCAGCCCGAGCGGCGGCGCCGCCATGCAATTATACGAAACGCACACCGCCGCCGCCGCCGGCAGCCCCGCCCCCGCCGCCAACGGGAACTCCGTGAGGTAGTTGTGCTGGAGATAAAGCGTCGTCATCGTCCCCGCCGCCACGCTCTCGCCGTACTCCGCGGCCACGCCGCCGCTCAGCCGGTTGTTGTTGAGGAAGAGCGTCTCGACTCCCGCGAGCGCCGCCGTCACCGCCCCCGTCAGGAAGTTGTGGCTCAGGTCCACCGTCGACCCGGCCACCGCCGCCCACGGCGGCGTCGCCGGAATCTCGCCGGAGAGGTTGTTCCGTTGGAGGAGGAGCGTGGTGACGCCGCGGCGGAGCAGCGGGCCCGGGACTGGCCCGCTGAACCCGTTCGAGCCCAAATCGACGTAGGCGAGCCCGCTTAGCGGGCCGAGGGGCCCGCTCAGCGGGCCCGTCAGCCGGTTGTTCGCCGCCGACAGGTACCGGAGCGCCGCCGGCATTCTCGCCGGAAGTTCGCCGGAGAAGAGATTTTCGCTCAAATCGAGGTGGAGGAGCTCCGGGGGGAGCTCCGCCGGAATCTCACCGGAAATTCCGTTTCCGGCGAGGATGAGAATCTTCAGCGCCGGCGAGGGAATCTCCGGCGGCAGGCCGCCGGAGAGGCGGTTGCGGCTGAGGTCGAGGGTGTGGAGCTCTGGCAGCCGGAGAATCTCCGGCGGGATTTCGCCGGTGAGGCGGTTGCCGGCGAGTGAGATGACGCGGAGGCGGCGGAGGGAGGCGAGCTCCGGCGGGATGGGGCCGGTGACGATGCCGGCGAAGAGGATGAGCTGCGTGAGGGCGGCGAGGCGGCCGATCGCCGGGGAGAGGGTTCCGGCGAGGCCGGGGGAGTCGGAGAGGCCCGTGCCGAGGCTGAGGATAGCGACGCGGTCGCCGGCGCAGGTGACGCCGGCGAAATTGGCGCAGGGGTCGCCGGAAAAGTCCCAATTGGAGAAAAATTGGGCGGCGCCGCCGCCGCCGGAGGGAATGTCGGTGAGGGAATTCTTGATTTGGCGGAGGGCGGCGAGGTCAGTTGGGTGGATTCTACTGTGTGACTGTGTGAAGAGAATTGCACTAAAAATTGCAAACAACAGCCATTTTTTGGCCATATTCTTGAAAAATGAGAGAGAGAGAGAGAGAGAGGGAGAAATCAAAATGGGAGGGGTTTAATATATGCTTTTAAAATGAGTGTGACTGATTTATTTGGTGAGAGTGTGAGAGTGACATTGGGGTGCCACGTGGCACCATCAGATTTCTTCAAATTGTAAGTGACATTTATGTTATGTAAATGAATGAAATTGAATTGCATTAGTTTTAGTAATATGAGAGATCTGGGATTTTGATTGTACCTCTCAAATTGTTGTTGGTTGACTATTCAACTATGACAAAAACATTTGAAATGAAATAATATAATGTGAGAATCTTGCATGTTATGCCATATAATTGTTGGTGTTTGGAGAGAAAAAAATAAAAAAAATCCTGGGCCAATTTAAATTGTTTGTATATGCAGCAGATGAGATTATAAAAGAGGAGTGGAGGGCTTTGGACAGGCTTTATTAAATTAATTGTTGCTATTTTTTTTTCTTTTAATTTTCTGAGTGTGTAAGAGATTTACAGTGTGGAATTTTTCTGACATGACATTGGCACTTGGGAGTTAGCAGCAACAGCTAACTGGATTTTGACCATAATGTTTTAGAGGTCGCAATCGCATCTTCTTTTTCCACTACTAACTTAACTATTATTACCACCAATTCAAATTTTTATGCACTTCTTTTTACTCAAATATCGTGCTCCTTCCATCCTCGAATAAGCGTCTTTTATGATCAAAGAAGTCGAGAAATTTACAATTCTTATATCGAATATTATGGAGAATATGAAGAGTTTATAATGTGATATTTTATTCATAAACACTCCCTTTTATTCTAATTATATATCGTTTTAGTGTTTTGTACAACTTTTAATGATTTTTAAACCAGTATTAATCTATAATACGAGCAAACGACAGTGAAGCATGAATGGCAGAATTTGGAGTTATAAGGAGGATTGGTGATATATTCTTGGAGTATTGGGTGCTTGACAAACTAACTTCTCAACTTCTAACAATTAACTGTCCTTTTAAAAAAAAAAACATGAATGGTAGAACGAAGTAGAAAGGAGAACAATTAATATTTCACTAAAACGATTTAGTAATTTTTTTTTTTAACTGAACGAGTATTTTGGTATCTTTGAAAAACTTATGATTTTAATTATCATGACACATTTTAAATTGAGTTCATCAAATAAGATACATCACGTGAATCTTTTTTCTCATGGTTTGTTAATAAAATGGTTATGAACTAGGGTTGTAACAAATTCGAGTTAGGGTATTAAAGGTTTGGTAAAATTTCTTGGAAGTTCGATTTAATTGAAATGAGAAGAAAGATGCATGAAACACAATATAAGGGAATGAATTTGGGCTTTGTGTTTTTGTAGCTTTTATAATATTATTGGGCTGAGCTCAAAAGCAATTTGGGCTGCTGATCACGTAAGTTCTGTTTGTTGGATTAGCCCAAATCAAATTAAAAAAATAGCTTTGAGTTATCATTATTTTAGTAATAAAGATTAGATAAAACAAAATATAGTAGTGACTTTAGTATAAATTTAATAAACTCTTTTCGGTTTACTTTGATCCTATTTCTTATTATTAAAATATGTAAATATGGCTGCCAAATGATTTAGGTTGCAAATTGATCTTATAACTCACTCAAACGACAACTATCAAGTGAATTTTGTTAAGAATTAGAAATGAAACATGTGGATAATATAGAACTACAAGTCAAGGATACATAATAAAACATTGACTAAATTCCTAGGATGATTCATTTTTATTTTTATTTTATTTTTTAATAGTACAACGTGACTACTCTTGAAGCTTTTTGTGCGTACAAAATGATCAAGTGGGCTTCAATAATTCTTGATTGTACACTCGACCGAATGCATACTAATCACAAATTCTATTCCAAAAATAAATAAAGTTCATAGTACAAATATGTGAGAATATTTCACCTTATAAGGTACCAAAACACCACATATTTATATATAGAAATAAATCCCTTTTACCCCCAGAATTAAATTCTTGATTTACAAAAGTCGATATATTATCCATTTATTTATTTATTTATTCATTCATTCATTATAATTGCTAACTCTTGCTAGATTCTAGCTAGACCAAAGCCACAAAAGATAAAATTCAAGAAAGCCAACAATTATTCAACTAAAATTAAGTAGTACGTACTCACTAATTAACATACATAAACAAGCTGAAAATCACAATCCAAAATCAGAAAAAAAAAAAAAAAATGATAAACCCTTGCACAGCCTTCTTCATTTTTTTCCCACATTAATCAATTCTTGAAAAGAAAAAGAAAAGGAAAAGGAAAAGAGGGGTTTGATTAATTAATTAATTAATTAAGCTTAAGCAGCGCATTGGAAGCCTTCTGGTGGCGTTTTGCCGCACTCGACGAGGAGTTGCAGAGCAATGGGAATGATGATGTTGATGTTGAGAAGCTTTGCTTTAATGGTGGTGCAAAGGCAGAGTGCTGCGTCTAAGTCTAGCAATCCGCCAAGAACAGGGCAGCATGCATCCTTGGCATTGCTGCCGATGCCTATGTGGATCAATCCGCCGAGCACGTCGACGCACGCGTCGAGTTTTAGCGTCGGGCACGTCTCCGGTGGCGGTGGCGGTGATAGCGGCGGAGGCGGCGGGCAGGGGGTTTCTTTCGGTGGTGGGGTCGGCGGGGTCACGACGGGTGGCGTCGGAGTGGTTGGTGGGGTCGGGACCGGGGTGACCGGGGGGTGGACGATGGGGGGTTCGGGCTCGTGGGGTGGTGGTTTGGGGATGACCGGGGGGTGGACGACGGGTGGTTTAGGGTTGTGGGGTGGCGGTTTGGGCATGACCGGGGGGTAGACTACCGGGGGCTCGGGCACGTGGGGAGGTGGTTTTGGGATGACCGGGGGGTGGACGACAGGCGGTTTAGGGTTGTGGGGTGGCGGTTTTGGGATGATCGGCGGGTGGACGACGGGTGGTTTAGGGTTGTGGGGTGGCGGTTTGGGGAAGACCGGGGGATGGACTACGGGTGGTTTTGGGGTATGTGGTGGGGGACGGGTGGTCGGGGGGTGGACAACGGGCGGTTTAGACGGATGCTGTGGCGGTTTCGGGTGTTTCGGAGGGTGGAAAGTGGGTGGTTTGGGTGCATGTGGTGGTGCTTTAGGGGTGTGCGATGGCGGCTTGTTTGGCCGACGGGGTGGCGTCTCGGGCGGGCACGGTGGCGGCTTGGCGGCCGGCGGCTTGATCCTTGGTGGGCGTTTGGGTGGCAACTTTGGAGGCCTTGAAGGGCTTGGGTAGGGGCAATATGGGCATGCAAGGGAGAGATGCAAAATCCCCAAATTGAGCACAAGAATTAGGGCTTGGATGAGATTGAGCTTGCCCATGATTACTATGAGAGTTAGCTATGAATGTGTCACAACCATTCTTTTATAGACAAAATGGAGTCACCAAAACTATGTGCTATCCTAGATGGTCTTGAAAAGCACAAAACCTAGTAACCTACACTACTTTTCAGTATTATGATATCAGAATCGAAACATTTTCCGAATCAGTACCAGTAATTACTCACCCACGTACTAAAACACTATACTGAAAACGCCGACAGTGATTTCGAGAACCATCACTGTATGAGAAGTTCGCTCGAGACTACATTACAAACGCAAATTAACATATTCGACTCGAATCGACCCGACCAGACTCGGAATCACGAAGGTGCATGTAAGGGCAAGGCCATGATTGACTAGTCACAATAGGCTTGACAAAATGCAGGTGTGGCCCCTAAAATGTGAAGCTTTGCAGCTGCAAAATTTTAACATTTTGTGACTATTGAACCCGTGATTGGTCAATATATATATAATTATTGTAAAATGAAATTAAATAAATTTTGACCAATGAAATTACCTCAAGCTCCAAAAGTATTGCTGCAGCATGTGAACTTGCAACGTTACAAAAGGGAATCATCTTTGCTCGAGGGGAAAAAATACAAAGATTTTTGGTGTCACAAGAAGCCATTGTTTCACAAGAATGCAATAAAAATCTTATCCTTTGTCGACAAGTTGTAGATAAAATAATTGCCAAAATTAGCGTGAAATGCGTCGACTCTATGCAACTTATTCTGCCCTCACGTTTATATTCAAATATGGATATTAAATTAAAACATGTAAAATTGTTCAATCATCGAGTGTTTACTATTTAGGATAATGGGTGCAAGATGGCAATCAATTATATAAATAAAAAGAGGTAACAAAGATTATACTTTAGTTGCCTCGAAAAGGAAAATAAAAAATAATCCAGAATTTGGTAGTTTTTGGCAATCGGAATAGTAATTTTAAGCGAATACAACTACTTTTTATTTGGAAAACAATATATAAACCAGGCTTTTAAAGAAAAGACAAATTTAGCAACAAAAAAAAACATAAACATAATTCAGCTAACAATGGGATAGATTTAAGGGAAACTGTAGATTAAATTAACTGTAGATATAAGATTTTCATTAGCCGACAGCAAAGATTTAGCTTCAATTGCAAAAAAAATTATAATACATGTATATAATTACCAACTTTCAAGTATCATATGTTGTAATTGTAAAATAGAGTATAATTCATGACTTAAGCCAAAATTTTACTTATGTTTTAATAAAAATAAATATATTGAATGAGAGGGAAGTTATTATTGCAATTCCAACTAAGTAATCTTTAACATAAATAAACACACACAAACACACACAGTATCAATCTTACATATAATGGTGTCAAATCACAAAAAGAGGATGATCAAAAAATCTATATAAGTAAAAAAAAGAGTGAGAGAAAACTCTCTTGTTTTGTTTGTAAAGTTGAATGTAATAATACATTATGGGAAACAACTATGGTACACTCTTGGATGAAAATACAACAAACTCAATCAAAGAATAACTTATCAACTCACCTAACTTACAAACTTCCCTAGCAACCTTCACTAGGAATAAGTTATGGACCAAAAATTCAAGCTTTGTCGTCATCGTCGAAAAACGGGCCCCGCCCGCCTAGCCACACGGCGAGACAAGCACACACTACTTCTTCTTCTTCTTCTTCTTCTTCCACTCGTAAAACGTCGAACAAAACAGTTATATCCACATTAGCTTACCTCTCTGAAAGAGCACTACTCTATGTACATTGCTGGAAATCAAGAACTGCCTGCGACCTCCGCGGCCCGTTGCCTCATCATTTCCATCACAGCAGCCCTTCGTCGAGAATCGGACTGCTGCTGCAACCTCCTCATGTGCTCCTTCAAGTCTCTGCACCGAAAGTAGGTGTGTGTGTGTGTGTGTGAGTGAGTGTCGATTTTGTGATGATGTATGAGAGTCAAGAGAAAGCTGGGGCGAGAGCTTACCTGCAACGAGGCACGTTGCACTCGGATTCCTTGCACGCCCGAGCGTGGAGCTGAAGGAGGTACCACATTTTCTTGCACAGAACGCAGCCCCCGGAGGCGCGTACCTTGCAGAGCATGCCGTGTCGGAAGAGTCCCTTCACCTTGCGACAGTTCGGATATTGGCAGTGAGGGGAACGGCATTGGGAGGCGTGCACCAGGAGATCGAGCATTTTCCTCAACTGCAAGTTCAAAACATTAAAATTTACCTCTCGTAAACGAAACTATCACTTAGTTAAATGTTCATTGGATATACCTGTGTCACTCTCAACTGCCGGGCCTCTTTGTTCTGTGCGTTGCAGTCGTTAGACGGGTGATTTGTCAGTACGTGAGGATGATCGATTCCCCCATCCTTCGAGTAACACGTGTTGCACACATCGTAGTCCGGGCACGTCTCGCAGCGCCAGCCTTGCCCCGTCTCGATATCAAGGTGACAAACGTTACACGTCGTCACGAAAGCGGGAGCGGTGGGATTGTGGAGGTGATAGAGGACCATCATCGAGGAATGCTTAGCTCGTCGGAGGGTATCATACTGATAATGGTTTCCCTGACAAAGGCTGAGGAAAGCCTGTCTGGTGTCAAAGAATTCACTCTCTAGAATCTCATCTTTGTCTTTGGTGTCATCGGGGACACCTGCAATTTCAACCTGCAGAGATTCATAAATTGCTTAGTCGAAATGTTGAATTAACGTGAAATAAACAAACGCCCTCCGGAGTGAAGATACTCGACTTACGGGATATAGTGAATGCTTGTCCTTCTGATTGATAGGGTGTCGCTCTCTGTCGTCGCGCTTCCTCTCAACATCGTAGCACCTTAAGTGAAAGATACGTTGATATATTAAACAGAACGATTTGCACAAGAAATTGGAATTTTGAGCAATCTAGGTAAAAGTGAGACTGAGGCGGAAAAAATCCTCACCTGTCGCAAAGCTGGAAATTCTTGCACTGTCGGCAAGCCCAACTTTTTCCGGAAAACATCAGAATGCAGCAATGCGAGCACGAGTGCTGTAAGTGAACCATGATAAAGTCTTCCTTCATCGGAAGTATTGTCTCGCCCAGCTACAGAAACAAAGAAATTTAATAAAAAAGAAACAGAAGCCAACAGGCAAGACTTTCACTCATATTGATATTTAGATACTAAATTAGGCGATTAGCATTTGAGGAGTAAGACATGAATGAAAAAAGAGGAGATTACCTTATGCATCAACATCAGATCCTTCGATGCATTGCCAGATAGGTCTGTTTGGCCAGATGCCTTTAGAGCTCGTTTCGTAATGGTTTTCTTTAAAGTTCCCTTCTTATGCTGTTTTCTCCCATCCTCGTCTTGTTGCAATTGGAAGATGATGTCCTCTGCAGCACCAGGCCAGTAATCCCCATCGAAATACGGCAACCTAGCAGCAGTTACCTTCGCTCGACATTCAGCGGTGGTGATAAAGAAATGGTCGTACAGATTAGTAAGTTCGACCACAATATTTTCCTTTGCAGCTTTCCTCAACATAGCCAGATACCTGAGACCAAAAAATGTGATTCAAGGGTGTGAATTTGGCTATTAGCACCATAAAATCATCGAACTTACCATTCACGGAGTTTATCAGATTTTGGCGTCTTCTGAATTTCTGGATGGCAATATAGAATGTAATCTTCTCCCTTTAACGGTGGGCAAGCCCAAATATAGCAGCTCGTGAAACCACGTTTCTTACAATAGTCCAAGTATCCAATCTGCAAAAAAGAAATACTTCTCAACAAAATGCAAACAACGATTTTCTAGCTGCAAAATGACAATTATACGGAAACTTGCCAGAATTTCATGGTACACGTATGTTCGAAGAGCCTCTCCACTGACTGCCTTGACATCTGGTCTGAAATACTTAACGGAATCCAAGTAAGAAAGGTAGACCCGCCGATGATTGGGTTGTTGACACTCTGATCCAAATTCTTGAACATACATGCCAAACAGGCATACTTCAACACCTTCAATTTTTTGAAATAATAATATAACCTGGAAAATAGAAACAAAAAGTATTAATTTATCAAACTCTGCTAGTTTTTTATTTGGTTTCAGTACACTCAATGAACTAAATCAGGTAACGAAACTCTTGCTTTGGATTATTTCCCAATAGATTCATGTACATATTTCATACCTTAGACTTATACGGGAACTCCATCGGATAATTGTCCTCCTGGAAAATTTCAAGAAATTTTGGTTTAACTTCCAACTTCTTGTCCACTGATGACACCACTCTAACAACAAGCGAATCTGCTCCCGGGACCTGGCAAAGTAACAACGATAACCATATTAGTTGGAATCACAAAAAAAAAAAAATATTGCACGACACATCAATTAAACATATCCCAACAGAAAGAACACTAAACTATCTGTCCAAGCAATCGGGGTAATCTATATCGTGTTTGTATTCAAAACATAAGCAAAATCATATCACCTCATCGTAACTCTTTCCTTGAGCCCTTGCTCTCTCCATCCTTTCTTGCTTGAGCTTTATAAATAACCGCTGCTCCATGTGATCACTTAAAATTGTTCTAGGCAAATCTTTTGCTCCTAGAACTGCACTCTGCGGTAATGGCACACGTTCTCCTCTTTCAACTTCTTCCATATAACAATTTGGACAAGTATATTCAGCTTGTCCGCCATCATTTCTTCTGCCATTGAACAACGCACAGATCTGATGCTGCCAAGCTTCACACTTGTCACATTGAACCCACTGCACAGAATACATTTTCAGTCACAAAAGGAAAATTTCTCATGGCCAAAACAGAACATGTGGTTGAGGAGATAGGATATACCCATTCTTCAGTTTCCTCGTCATTTTTCTTCTTCTCCATCCTTGCCTTTGGAATAGTAGTCCCATCAACCACAATTGTGTCTCCACGGGCCTCATTATAGCATGGGATGCAAAAGAAATGACGAGTTTCTCCAGCGCCAATGGTATAATACATAGCATTCCTTTTAATTCGGGCACCACAGGGTGTGCAATAGATAGGGGGTGGTTCAAAGGTAAGCTTCTCAACTGCGCACAACTGACAAGAATTTTCACTCATTGAATGCTCCATCGCCTGGTTCTTTTCTGCTTTTGCTTTGCTCTGTGTAACAAAAGGCGAATTGTAAGTCAGCAGAGTAGTGAATACGCATCGAGTTTCATAAGTAAAGGAGAAAGGTTCTCAGTTCAGCTAAAGATATGGAGATATTTGTACAATCTCTTTTCCAATACCAAAAGGTTGAAAAATCAAAAGGAAAGGCTGAATATAATAGAAACAAAAGAACCTCAAAAGAAATACATAATTAAACCATGCTTCTCGAATATTTTACTTATCTCCACAAACAAATAGATTAGAGTCTCGGTTTTTCATTTCTTGGATACTGCACTGTATGCTTTGCCTCATCGTCTAGTAATGATAAAATCAATTAAAATGATTCTTCCACACGTAAATGATATTAGGGCCTTATAAATATAATACAATTACGGGCCTGGTAAAGTAGACATAACAGAAAAGTATTACTCACCTGGCCAACCCAACGTCTAAGACCTGCGATATGCTGCCGGACTTGTTCAGGGGTGAACAACTCTGTCAATGATACTCCCTTGATCTTTGGCTTCCCAGACTTGGATGTACTCTCAGAAGATAACGGTGGATTTTCCATCTTAGCTTGTCCCATTTCCTTTTCATTCTTAACAACCTCATGTGTACCATATCCAACAGGATTTTCCATCTTAGCTTCAGGTTTTGGGGGCTTTGGAGTGTATTTATCATCCAAATTATCCCTTTTCATTTCGATATTCTTGGAATTCAACTGTCCGAGACTTCCAGAAATTTCCATTTTTACTTTAGTTTCATGCTTCATAGGAACATGAGCATCATGATACTGTTCAGGATGCTGTGTGTCCTGAACGGGAGATTCATTTACAGCAAAAGGCATTGCAATGGGAGTTCCAGCTTCAGAGACTACAGCCTGTGGAGCTTGTTCAATTTTCATGCGTTTAATGGAAGGTTGTAGATCTTCGGGAGTTGCAGGCATCACAGGGCTCGTCTTAGGCACTGACCTTCCAGCAATTTCAGCAGCATCATATGATTTATTGGAACCATTGACATTGTTAGGCTGCCGAGAATTGATCTCAGCACGACCAAATGCCTTCATTTGCGCCTGTTGCACATAACTCTTCACAGGAACACAGACGGGGCAGCTTGCATCACGACAGCGTCTATGATGATTGAGTAAGACTCTAGTAGCACAACAACGTGGGTAAGGACACTGAAATACGTTGCAATGTTCCATATGTTTCAATAGCTTTTGAACTGTCAAGCAGTTAGACTCTTGGCATTTGCCTTCTGGAGCAGGGCATCGACGAGCATGTCGCAGAAACAAGAGCCACCGCTGTTGGTTCTTGAACTGTCGTTCACGATTAAGATTATTGGATCGGCGCGCAGCGTTGCTCGTGCTGGGAAGTTCTGCTGATCTAGAAGCATCTGAATGACGAATTATCGACTCTTCAGACGATAAATTATTTAATTGAGCTACATCTTGACCTACTAATCTATGCTGGAATTCATCTTGCACGTTTTGATCCTGTGCGAGTCTCCCTGATGCATGAGACACATCTTGAGAATTGGAATACCATTGATTATGCAAGGCCGCGTCTGATTGAATTCCACCAGGAGGACCACCAAAATCACTTTCCGAGTTAACAAATTGCTGTGGACTAAAAAACTGTTGCATCTGATCGGAAGATTGAGTTAGTGACGAAGTCACATCCTGTGGACCAGATTGATGCGACATCATCTGACCTCTAGATTGATCTTCCATAGTGTTATGTTGGAACTGATTGTGTATATCAGAGAACTGGAAGGGTTCAGAGCCTTGTGATTGCATACCTTCATCACGATTCTCCGACCCATGCCCCAGCTTTGTCTCAGAAACCATATTTGTCGATAGGTGAGACTGACCAAAAGTCTCGTTCTTCACCGCAAGCTGGTTCTGATTTAGCCTTTGTTGGACCTGATTCTGCACAAGTTGCTGGCGCTGAAATTGATGAGACTGCTGTTGTAATTGCGGATGTTGATGAGGTTGCGCAAGATTTTCTCTAGCGGAATACTGCGGCTGAAAATTCATTTTCTCCGATTGATCAATTGATTGAGGTTTCACTGTTATCGCTTGTTGCACAGAGTGTGCCTGCGACTGACTATTAATCATCATAGGAGAGTTTGTCTTTGGCATCAACTGCATGGATACAGCATTCAAGCTCTGGTTATTCATCATCGATCCAACTGATGAATACAAGTTTCCCGAACCCGACGCCTCAGAAGCACTAATTCCATACTGATCACCTGCCACACAGAATACCTTGTATTGAGAACAAAATTTAAGAGCTCAATTGAGATCAAGTTTCTAATTATTAAAAATTAAACACAGAAGAGAAAGAGAAGTCTTGAAGTGAGAATCCATACCCTGCATTACTGGCCGCTGATGTTGGTCGAAATTTTGATTTTGATGCATGGGCTTGGTGGAGTTTCCATATATTGTCCCCGATAAATAGCCCTCGCTTGTTCCAGAACCATTCATCATGGACATTTTGTTACCCATCATGCCCATCCCCCCGTTTAAAGCCCCATTTGATAACCCATACGACTTCTGCTGCAGTGTAGATCTAATTCCACCACCCATGTGCCCCCCGATATTGTGTAGGATACGACTATTTTGGCCAATAACGCGCTGCTTTTGCTGCATAGGCTGCGATAGCATGGAAGATTCACCAGCTTGAAATGAACCAACATTATTGGACGACTCCATATTCATGAACGACTGGTTGTTATTATTATTAGCATTGCTATTCACTTCATTAGTGTTGGCATTATTAAATCCAGGAGTCGGCATCATTTGACTGGCCATCCTCTGAGCACCCATGGACGTCACCGTGCTATTTCCCCCATTATTGACAGAAAAAGAAGAAGATGAGTGTTGATATCCACCAGACAGAGCTCCTACAAGAAATAACATGTGAGATAAGAGTGCACGGGAAAGTCAAAATTAATGTCACAGATCAGAATACGAAATGTACCGTCAGCTGAATTAAAAGTGCCACCATGGACATGGTTAGAAGACCCATTTCCGTGCATCATGTAGTTCGAAGAATTGACACTGTTGGGAGCAATCGTGTTATTGTTAACCATAAGTGAGTTATCTACAGACTGAGTCCCATTTATGTTAGAATTTCCACTTTGTTGCAGTCCAGGAGTTGGAATCATTGTACCAATCGAAGGAGAAGAATTAGCATGAGGGAACTGCTGGTTGTGATTACTCATAGGCAGTCGTTTAATCAGAACGTGGAGACGGCTTTCCAAAGTTGCTAGGTTCAAGTACTCATCCTGACACAAACCCACAGGACAATGAATCTTAGTTCTTGTTAATCACAATAAAAAGATGTTAATCACAAAGTGATGTCCTTTTTCTTTTCCAAATAAGAAAAAGGAATACATTACTCGAGGAAATGATGCAGTATGCAAGTGAAGTTCAAGGACAAATAAAATGCAACATACAGTTGTCGTGGCACTCTTGAACAGAGCCTCTTCCAAACGTTTAACTAAATCGATCATTTTCTTATGCGACACCTCATGAGATTGTTGACGCCGCTGCATAAGAAAGTCCCATCTGCAAAAGGAGCAAAGCTACACCTTTAGAATCTACTGAAAACCAATGCAGCATGTGTATGAAGTGGTTTCTAGCGCTGAATTCATGAAACAATGCAAGATATCCCAAAGAAATAGAAATGATATAAAAATGAAATTTCTTACATCTTTTCTTGCATATATCTGCGTGTTTTCACATATTCAGGATCTGTATTCTGCACACTCCGGTGCATATTAGGATTTTGCATCTGGTTAGGCATAGGATTTCCATTTTGCTGTGGTAGCCCGGGCAACATGGTACCACCTTGGTTTGGTACCTGCCCTGAGAACTGCCCAGAATGGTGTTGCATATTCATTATTTATTCAGCTCAACAGAAACGCAGTCGGAGTTCCATGTAGAAACCAGAAAAGTCCACTTGCACAAATGCAGCTTTAAACATCAAAGTTCCACTGATGCAAATAGGGACGATATAACCTGTAAAACGAATCCCAGGAGAATTTCCGAGTTAAAGGATATATCAAGCTAGATACTAAATCGACTGAGAATTCAAAAAAGTATAACAACATTCAGCATGCACACACGGTGCAATCCCATCCCATATTCCTTAAGTTGCCACGAAACATTCAATTCACATATTTTCAAAAGCCACAAAATTTTCACCTTAAATTAAGTTAGGATAGAATCATCCCAGTACATTAAGTTATATAGGCGGTGCATGAGAGCATGGATTTTTCTCTTATATTTTGGCAAAGATTGCATTTTTAAGTGGAAATGTAATGCATATAGGTGATGCGCAATAAAAATCTAATCTTCAACTGATAATTACATGCTGGAGGCACTCTTAAGCATAGCATAAAGATTGGAAATGATTAATATCCATCAAGCAATAGCTAAATGAATTGCTGATAACATTAACTATTGCATAACCCTGATCACATGCATGACATCATAGATATACTGAATTGAAGCATCCCAATCAAATTCCCAGGCTCAAATCAATCGCAAACTTGGCGATCAAGCTAAACACACCATCCGACTAGGGTTTAATCGAATTGGGGGAAATGAAATTCGAGCATCGAATTTGATTGGAAACGATACCAATTGACGGATGAATCCAACAAAAGCCGAAAATCAACTGACCCACTGCAAAATCAATGGCGGCGAGCAAAAAATGCAATCGCGATAAGCAGCGGCCGAGGCGAGCAATGAATTACAGAAACAAGCAATTCAAGGCCAGCTTAGCGATGGCGGCGCCGAGGATCGAACGGCGTCGTTTGTGGTCGCGGTGGAGAGCGATGATTTGGGGAAGAAAGGGATTGATTTAGGCGATGGGTATTTTCGTTAATTGTTTGAGCCTAGTTGATGGCAATTTTCTTTTTTTCATTCATAAATTTACAAAATTAACAATTATGCCCCAAATTTAAATAATTATTAGCTAGTTGACCCCTCAAGTTTTGATAAATATTGAGTTGGTCCTTAGATATGAGGTGTTTGTATCAATTTGGTCCCAAAAATGGATTAGTAATTAAGTCCTTCAATTAAGGTTGAGTACACTCTAACCCTATTATTACTAGTTTATTCTTGTAAAGACTAGATACTATATTTGTCTTATTGTTATTTTGTTATGTTCTAATCTTATTACTTTGTGCTAAGAAGCTATTGACTCTACTTTATGGAACATTCTTATTATATTAGAATTATAAAATGTTATGTGGTGCTTCGATGTTTTTTTTTTGGATATTGTGTAATATATCGGTTCATTTGGACCATTTTGCAAAATTCTGCGGAATCAAATGTGGTTGTGATGGCAAATTTGCGGATATAGCCGTTACGAGATGCTCGCAGTAAATTGAAGGCGGTTCTTGATGGGATAAGTTTGTTTATTTGAAAAAAATATAGCATTTATGGAGATATATACAGATTCTGTTCTGGCAGCGCATGAAATTTCGGAGGATGACCTGTCTAAACGTGTATGGCGTGAAAGTCTATTTAATGCGGCCATACCAACAACGAAGACCTACCAGTCAGCCACCTCAGTCCGCGCTGGTGATTGGTGTGAAGATATATTCACGTAAATTAGGCCTATAATAGGATAGAAGTCACATTCTAAATCGAACTCTACGATGATGACAGTTCGAGAAACAATTTGAATCCGAATTTGTTAAAGTATAAAAAATCTTACATATAGATTATAAATCTATGGTATCCAAGAATATAATTTTATTCAAGACATTAAAGTAAAAAATAAATAAATGGAGAACTACTCCTTTAAGAACCAAAATAAGTAGGAATAACAATAATAAGACTAAACCAATTAAACCACCAAAGTATTATATATATTTTTTTAATTTTTCTTCTTCAAATAAAATAAAATATAAATAATATAAATATTGATAGTTTGGCCCATTAGTCTAAAGATCCCACATATAAATTTATGATACTCAAGACTATAATCTTATTCAAGACATGAAAGTAAAAGAATAAAAAATAGAGAATTATATTTCTTAAGGACCAAACCAATAGGAAAACAATTATAAGACTAAACCAATTAAATCACCGACATACTATAAAATATAATTTCAAAATATAATATTTCCCCTCAAAAAAATTAAAATAAAAATTATTAATATATTGCTAGTTTGGCCCATTATATATATATATATATATTGAGGAAATGTATAAAAATAACCATTTTAAGATAGTAAAGATAAAATTTGGCCTGTTAATATAAAAAGATAAAAAAATAGCCTCTTATTTCACGAATTTGCACATGCAAATTCGTGAAATGGTGTTTTTACACTCAATTTCACGAGTTGTACATGCAAATTCGTGAATTGGTGTGTAAAATGTATTATTTCACGAATTCGCATCTACAAATTCGTGAAATGATGTTTTTACACTTCATTTCACGAATTTGCCCATGCATATTCGTGAAATGTGTGTAAAATTCACCATTTCACGAATTGGCGTGTGTAAATTCGTGAAATGAGAGGCTATATTTTATCTTTTTATATTTACAGGCCAAAATTTATTTTTATTATCTTAAAATGGTTATTTTAATAGTTGTCTCTATATATATTTATTTATTTCTAACAATTTTAAACTAAAGATTGTCGGTCATCACATATTTTAGTAAATAAAAAACTACCATAATTATGTATTTATTTTTGTTTTACAATAAAATTATTACTGATAATTAACCCCACACAAACAATTTATCTATTTTTTAAATATTTCTTACCTTAAAAAAAAATGCATAATATATTTGGATGACGAAGAAATTTACAACTACTATTCAAACTCTGACAAAAAAAATCCAAACTTGGTTGATATATAATGGCGTTAGCGTGTGCGAAAGAGATGTGCATATGATCACACCATTGTGAGAGAGAAGAAAAATTCAATTCAATTCCAATTCCAATTCCAATCAACTGCTAAATTCCCCTTTCTCGCAAAGATTCACCACAAAAACCCTGAAAAAAAACCGTCGCCATCAAAAAAATCAGCAGCAAATTAGCATTGGATTCAGCAGCAGTTCAACCGTCAAATATGAGGAAGCGAGAGCGCGAGAATCCCTGCGGCATCTGCGGCCACTACCACAAGTTCGAGGAGGGCGAGGTATGCGGCATCTGCGGCCACCGCAGGCCCGGCGGCGCCGACAAATCCGCCGTCCAGGCCAGCGCCTTCGCCTCCGAGATCCTCCACGAGTTCCTCTACCTCGGCAGCTTCGACAATGCCGCCCGCGGCGAGCTCCTCAAGTCCCAGGGCATCTCCTGCATTCTCAATGTGAGTTGAATTTACTAAATTGGTTCAATTGAGTTGATTTTCGATCGTGTTGTTGTTGGTAGGTTGGTGTTTGGTTGCTAATTGGATTGAATTTGAATATGTGCAGTTGATTTTGTGTTGTGTTTATGCAACAGAATTTACAGATACGAGTTAGTTGCTCTGGTTAATTAGTTAAAGCTTATGATAGGTCTTGTTTTCGAGTTAGGGATAGAAAGAAATCGAGCTGTCTGGTGCCTTGTCCGTCGTCTATTAGGTCGAATTTTGGGGCATAGAAGGAAGGTCCTTCACCGAGTTGATTTTCAATCATATTGTTGTAGTAGTTTGGTGTTTGGTCACGAATTCGATTGAAATTGAATATGAGTTGATTTTATGTTATGTTATTATGCAACAGAATGTGCAGTAAAGTTTGTTACTTTGGTTAAATTTTGAAAAATCTTTGGAGTTTGGAAGCTTATGATAGGATAGGACTTGTTTTCAATTCGAGCTAGTGCCTCATCCATCGTCTGATAGGCATATAGTGTTAGTTCCTTTGGTTAAATAACAATTTGGAGTTGGGAAGCTTATGGTAGGTCTTGTTTCCGAGTCGAGCTAGAAAGAAATCGAGCTGTCTAGTGTCTCGTCCCTTTGTCTATTAATGAATGATTGCCTCAAATTTTGAGTTTTTGTGGAAAGAATCATTGTGACTTGTGAGGTGGGAACTGTGTATATGTGGTTTTCTTGTGATGCTTATCATACTTGATGAAGTTTGGGGCTGAGGGTTTTACCTCACTAGAGTAGACTGGAAGTTCATCTTCGTGGTTTAAGGCGTGTTTAACAATTAAGTTATCAAAGGGGATGTTTGTACATTGATTGGTGGTCTGTCGTGATCAATAACTTGTATAATTTTGAAATTAGTTAAGTATATCGGCTCCTAAATGCATTATGTATCTCGATTCGGGATTAGTTAGGATACTTAATTACTCTATTTAGTACTATCATCTCTTACTTTGGTTTATAATACCAAATTAATTGGAGATGGCCTGTTTTTTCTATAACTGATTTTCACCTCTTTTAATTTGATGGAAAGTGGCATATGGTAACAGTTAACTCTGTTTCTTTTCATTACTTTCCAGTTATTGCAATCGAAGAGAACACTTCTTCTAATATAGAAACTACACTTTTTCGTTTCTTTCTAGTTTCTTAAATTTGATGGTTTCAATTCAGCCAGCAGTTTCACAGACTGTGTTGATCATTCTTCTTGAGGATAAAATTGTTAATCGTTGATTGTATTAGCATTTTCTGTGTGATATTCGATCATTCTTTCTGAAGATACGATTTTCTGTGGTGCAGACTGTCCCTGCTTGTCAGAATTTGTACAAGAACTCGTTTACCTATCACTGTCTACAGTATGATCAAAAACTGCCATTCGAAGATGCCATTCAGTTCCTGGGTAAGTGCACCAACTTTCTTATTGATATCTTAAACTTATACGGATCACAGAAAGTCGAACTATATCAATCTTAGGATACCAATAATGACTTAAGACGATGCATATTAAGAGTTCTAATGTTATATAATTGTCTTCTAATAAGTTGAAGTCTGATTCGTGCATCTCAAGTTATTACGAGTTTCCATGTTTTACAGTCTCGTTTGTCTCTGTTTCTGTATGTTTCTTATTCTTTGTTCCGCCCTTGTTCCCCACTTCCTGTTTTGATCGATATGATTTAAATTTCCGAAAGCTACAAAATTTTGCAAAATCGACTACTGTTTTTTCGTATCTTCCATTGATTTGGCCACTTCGTAGCATTTGTATACATCTTATAATCTGATGGTGCCGTCATTCTGATATGTTTATGCAGAGCAATGCGAGAAAGAGAGGGCTCGGGTTCTTGTGCACTGCATGTCTGGTAAAAGCAGGTAAACTTATAATTTATCGAGGTTGTTTCACCTTATTTTCCTCTCAAATATAAGAACCCTGTCACCTTTCCCAACACACGCGCGCACACACACAGATATATATCGACTGCTCGTGAATTGAATATTGTCCAGAGTGCAGACCGTAGTCGAGATTCCTATCAACATGACATATAATTACTTCCGACAGGTCTCCTGCAATAGTAATGGCCTTCTTGATGAAAAGCAAGGGCTGGAAACTTGCACAAAGTTATCAATGGGTGAAAGAACGGCGATCTACAGTCGAACTACATCCAGGTTCGATCAAACTCTGTCTCGATGAGCTCGTACTAGCTTCAATCATCTCTAATCTATCAAGTAAAAATGTGATGTACTTGGAGAATTCTCTTGATTCTATGTAACGACGTTTTCCACTTTCGATAAATTTTCAGCGGTGCACCAACAACTACAGGAATTCGAGCAGAAGATCTTCGGTTCGATAGAGAATAATGGTATGGGCATGCCGAATTTGTCTTCTCTAAGCTTTGGCTTCTCAAGGCCAAACGACACTCCGCTAGCTCCAGCAGCAGCTCCGGTCTTCACCAACACGAACAGTGCCTCTATCTTCACCCGTCCCTCATTCGACGCCCCCCCTCAAGAATTCACGTTTGGAGCCTGCCCGACTCCAGAGGCCACGCGAAATAACACCGGCCCCGACACCAGCACCAATGTTCCCCCCGTCAACGACGTCTCCATGGACGGTTCTTGACCGGTGGGGATTTCAATCACACGGTCGCTCGGAGCTAGGCGAAGCTGGGATGCAAAGTATTGATTTTCAGCACTCTTATCGCTTTGGATGAATTGAACTGAAACTAATTGGAACCTAGCCACCCATCTCTCTTGTGAATCCATATAGATGAGAATTTTCCTGGTGTTGAATTTGGTTTCTTTTCTATATATACATATTTTTTTATTTTGTTAAGAAAAAGACAACTAGCTTGCTATACGATGCTTTCTAAATCTATATATAGGTATGTTGCAGATAATTGAATGCAATGTGCACATTTTAATTTAAATTTGGTGATGCATATTATACATGAAGTGACTCTTACAAACTTGACTACAACAATGGTGATGCTAATTTATTACAAACCATTCTCTGTGATCAAATTCTGTGTATGCATATGAAAGATGCAGCTTCTACGAAATGCACGTCTCGAGGGATGATTTGGCAAGCCACAGCAAACCAGGATCGTTTCGTTTTAGCATGAAATAAGGTTCGGAATTCCCTGATTCGACAGGGACGGATTCTTCGTGGAAACCGATCAATTTGAGTATTTCCACAGCAGCTGCAAGAAGCAGAAGTAAACGAGTTCAAAATCAATCAATCCATCAAAATAAACGGTGGATTAGCCTTATATTATCTTTGATCTATCCATCATATCACCTAAAGTAGACAACATGCTGGGACAGAATGGAAATAAACCCGAATTGTAGGTGAAATTGTATCATACCTTTGTAAGTAACAATATTTCTTTGGATCAATGGATTAGCCTGCAAAAATCAACCAGAAATATTCAAAAACAGAGTTAGAAGGCCAATCTTCAGGTGTAGGATCGAGGGTACTGCACGTAACATACCTTTCTGAGTTTTCTGAACTTCACCTCGTTCGGATGTTCCATAGCATTACTGCACACAATCAAAGAGAACATCGCTGGTTGGTTTTCAATGTATGGCTATATAAAAGAAGTCGATGCTAGAATAAACTAGGCATACATACCCGATTATCTTGATTAAAGTCTGTAGAACCCTTTCAGAATTTGAGGGAGTAGCTTCTTCTCTCAATGACTGAACAGCATTCTGCAGACGACCACAAAACACGGTAACAGTGTCTTGAATTATCTGCAGCTCAGGATCATCTGGAACAGGTTGGGTGCCGTGGCTCGTTGGTGGCAACCCACTGGAATCAGGCTCTGTTTGCATCTCGTCTACAGGAGAATCGCTTACATCATGCGCTTCACTAGCATTCTCACTCACGTCGCTTGGTAAATCTATACTCGGGAATGAAGTCAAGTCCATTTGATCAGACGGCTCAGGGTTCTGATCTCTTGGATGATTTAGGTCTCCTTCAGCATCATCGAGTTCGGGTTCTAGTATGGCGAGCCTTCTCTCAAAATCTCCATTAAGGTTGGGTTCAACAGGACTAGTCCCTAGATCGTTGGGATCGGTTTGTTCATCTTGGGCAGGCTCAGGTTGTGCGCATTCATCTCTGTGACAGTCATGTGGAGGGGATGAGTCGGCCAAACGAGCAAGAGCTGCATTTGCTGAAGCAGCGCGAGCAGTAGGAAGAAAAGAAACTCTCCCGCCAAGCTTGTGCGACGTAATTACATCACTGCTCGGGTCAAACTCCTCATCATACTGGACGGAAGGGGCACCTCCACTCAGTGTATGACCTCCCGATTTCGTCCAGTCGAGAGCAGCAGCTTCTTTGTTAAGCTGTTGCACCAGATATGCGTCAAATGAGTCATTCGAGCACTATATATATTCAACTTCAAGATGATGTATCTCAATAGCACATATAGGAGAACGGGCATGAAATAGGCTATAGACACTCGGAAAATACATGAATGGGATTGAAGAAAAGCAGAATCTACTGTCTCCATACCTGTGAATCCAGAGCAAGGAAATTCGAGTCATGCTCGGAAAACACCATGTGCGCCTAAAAGAAGACACATGTCCAAAAGTTAGCTTCCCATAACTAGCAGCTGCAGAACATAATGAAAAATACTTCTATTAAAGAAAAAGAGGACGTACTAGCTCGTGAAGAAGAGTCTTCTTGATCGATGCATATTTCCTGAAACCCTTGAGGTCATCAGTTCGAAGTCTAAGCGATATCTCTTCTCCGTGATTCTACACATTCA
This sequence comes from Salvia sclarea, assembly GCA_036873715.1. Taxonomy (NCBI): domain Eukaryota; kingdom Viridiplantae; phylum Streptophyta; class Magnoliopsida; order Lamiales; family Lamiaceae; genus Salvia; species Salvia sclarea. The sequence continues at coordinate 1,636,787 of JAYJMF010000073.1, forward strand.
CACACAAGAGTAACAACTGTCATGATACATGAAGTTCGAGAATGGCTGATGAGAACAGAATTATAGATAAATAATCCTCTAATGACAAGCCTCACCTTGTTGAAACCAAGTATGCACTCGGGACTAACTCCAACATAACCCTCAGGTGCCATCTCAGTCAAAATTCCTACCCGCCAACGATGCTTTAAGAAGGCAGCCATATCAAATAGATTTCGTCACAACTGAGAGTTTATAAGGAAGAGAAAGGTGGAAAAAGAGTATGAAACAAGAACGACAAATCCGTTATGGATCATATAGTACAATCACATAGTGCCTTTGATGCAGGTCGGTTTAACTGCAATTCTAGTACCTTATTCATAATTGCCACAATTCCCGGATCTGAAGCGAGCTTATGCAGCAATTCTAGTGCCTTCGATGGAGGAGGGTTCAACTGCAATCATCCAGATACCATCAGTTAGCTAACACGAATTTTCATTTTCCAATCCTACTTACTACACCCTTTAAGGCTTTAACAATAATCTAAACAAGGCTCTCGATGGAAGATGCATATTTGAAAAGGTTAAGAAAATGAGTAGCACACATAAACATTGAGTATTGTAAAATTTACCACCATGCCAGGAAGGCTGAGTGTTCGAAAATCACAAAAGATATAATTTCCTTGAGGAAGTTTTGGTGAGCTATATGATCTCCCGGAAATTCTCTGCTTCAATCTCCTTTCTTCTTCGTCAAACCCAGCTATCCTCAGGTCTGCCTTTGCGTTTTTTAGGACTTCATCGACCTCATCTTTGAGCACTCCCATCATTCGAATAGATTTTCCCTGAACACATAAGGTAGAAAACCAGTTGTCAATAATTCAAAGACTGCCTCTGGATAAAATTGAGCACTAAACAAATAAAGGAGTGGTCTCTGCACCTGAAGAATTGATGCCGACTCCAAATTCATGTGAGAATGCTCGTCAGAAAAAGGATACAATAGCTTCGAAGTTTTCTCCACGGGAACGAGTAGCCTTAGCGTATCAGGCTCAACGTGCGTGAGCTCTTGCAGCTTATCGCCTAATTCCTTAAGAGTGGCACCGGGATTCATCTCAACAACGAGATTCCGTCCCCTCCAAACAACCGAGAAGCTTTGCAAATCCGACCGGTTCTCCATGTTCTGGCCATATAATTTGCATACAAGGAAGCAAATTATTAGGAATTTGTGTAACTCTCTATAACTGAACACTCTAAGAAAAGTCACAATTTCCACAATAGATTCAACAAATGCTAAATTGTGCAACTATCTATTGGAATGAACCAATCTGACAAATCTTCAATTCCTCAGTAATTCATAATCCTAGCTAATTATTTGCACCAAGCAGAGCTACCAAAATCCCCAATATTTGGGATATCAAATCAATTAAACACCAAAAATTCAGAACTCATAACAAAATTCTCACATCACAACTTGATAAAAATGGGGAAAATACAATCAATTGATTGTTCGAGATTGGCGGTAGCTCTCTCCAGCTCCAAACCATAGAAATTAAGTGAAATTTCAGCTGAAGATGAAATCGATCATAATTTCTCAGACTATAATTTAAATTCAACACAGCACAATACAAGGAAACTTTCAAAATCACATTTCTCCACCACAATTCAACAATTTAACAAAAATCGAAATCTAAACTGAATAATTCGGTTCGAATGAGGAAATTCGAGAGAATTCACCTGAATTCTGGTAATTGATGATGTCTTCTTTCTCAAGACAGCTTTTCGCAGGTTTAAAATGAGAGGAAAATGAAAATAAATTCAATTATATACATACGTGTGGTCATTGGTCAAGGTGGAGAGGCGTAATTTAGCTTGACCGAAGGTAATCAGCTAACATAAGCGGTTAGCGCAGATGATTACATATCTGCTGACGTAATGATAAATGCCTCACGAAGAAAAAATAATAAAATAATAATAATACGCTGAAAAATCGTCAAAATAAACAACTGAGAATTTTCAAGTAGTACTATTTATTAGTACATGTTTATTCTTTAAAAAAAATTTCTAAAATGAAGACAATGCTGATTTAACATATAGTATTTCGTAACTAGCTTCCAAAACCATATGTTTGTAACTATTTAACTAATACGTTTATTATTTGTTAGAAGGAAATTTAATATGGATATGTTATATATTTAAACTTAAGGTATTTTTGTTCAAAAATTTGTTTGCAAATAATCTATTGGATATTTTATAGTAGGGATGAGAAAATATTCCGAATCGTAATAATCGAATTAAATTAAATTTAAATATTAAATTCGTTTGGAATTTTTTGGATTAGATTTCTTTTTCTCCAAAATTTGGGTTCGAGTTTGTTTTCTAGAATTGAAAAAAATGACATTTTTCATATATTGTAGTACTATATAATATTTTATTTGAATATTTACCATAATTTTAGTTCTATTATAGTAAAAAAATTTCAAAACATATTGAAATATAATATCTTATTAAAAATTAGAATTTTGGTTTTGATCTTTTTTTTGGATTTGTTTTTTTGTAATTAGGTCGAATTTTATTTCTTTCAAAATTTGGATTTTCGGATCAGTTCGGATCAGACAAAAATCCAAGCAAAAATCGAAATGTCACTCCTATTTTGAATGCAATTATTACCTCAAATGCAATTAATAGTTAATTGTTTAACAATCACAACATATAGATCATTTTGCATGTATATAACACACGATTATAATCGTTTCAATCGCAACATCACGTGTAATGATAACCTATAGATAATTTTTGCCTTATGCTTGATCGAAAATTTTGCGAGATTAATTAAAACTAGTGAGTTATTGAAGATGAAAATTGGTAGATAAGAATTGAACTCATAATTTTTTATTTCATGGAAAATAGGACTCATTACTTAAAAGACTATTTTCAAATCAAATCCCCAACTATAGAAACCCATTTTCAAGGTGTAGCAAAGCAAACATATATACATGGTTACATGGCTTTTATTTTGAAAATTTCCACCTTCTAAAAAAAAAAAAAATGATCATCTCGTTCAAGCATTTCGTCGAATAGTTTGTAGGCATCAATTAAAGAAAAATGACAGCTAATTTCCGAGAGAAATTCTCCTCTCAATTTAATAAAAAATCATCGCCTATAATGATTTGTGGCATAAATAACTAAGTTTGCTGAAGATTGAGAGGAGTATAATTCTTCAACCATACTTGTTCGATAAAATGCTCGAGAGAGAATAATTTTGGTGATATAATTAAAAAATATAGTCGAAAATAAAAATGTCTATCTGGAAATTAAATGAAAAATTGGGCGTGGCCAAGATTGCCAAAAATCAGTAGATGATGCATATATTTTCTATATTTTGAAAGTAATCAAATTATGTTATTATTATGCATTGTAATTTCAAATTTCTATGGTGTTTTAAGGCATATTAATGTTATTTAAACACTTATGGAAGCCGAATTGGAGTTACATTATTGTTTCACATAAAACATTGACCTAAAATTGAATAAACATGACTTATTTAATAATTTTATCAACATTAATTAATTATACAAAATGGTCAAATTAAATGAATGGTAAGAAATAACACAAAGAGAATAACATATCCCTCATTAATTGAATAAAATTCTATATTATAAAACTTTTGGTCTAGCTAGATGAATATCTAGACAAAAACATTGAGACCATAACCATATGAATCAAATTAAACAACGAGAAATTAATTAACCACAACATACATTGGCAATAGATTACTCAAAATAGAGAGAGAGCATAAAACTATCCCCGACTCTGGCTTTCTATTACATTTTCGTATAACATCTTATGTACAACACTGAAACACACTGAGATAAAATACTATTAAAAATAGCTTGTTACCAAAATTGTAACAAGAGCTCTGGTTCTACCGAAGCCCAACCCTATTAATTATTATCCTTAATGCGATGTTGCACCCCATGCTCGGAAACTTCCGGCAACGGGGTGAGGCCCAATAGCCTCCGGCCGCGGCATTGCTGGCTGGGATTGCAACCCCTCGTGTAAGGGTTCGCGGGGATGGGATCCTCGGACAATTTCCGACTCTGGCCTCTTAAGAGCTCTCCGGAGACGATTTTGCCCTCGGCCGGCGACGAGAGGAAAGCGCTCACCACAACTAGAAAGGCCAAGGCCACCACCATCATCCTTGCCATGTCTATATATATATTTTTTTTATATTTATTTAATAAATAATAAATAAGTTTATTCTAATTATTTTTATGCTTTTATTTGATGTGGGCTTGCCCTTTTGTTTTTTGTGGTAAATGGTATTTATATAGTGATGCAAATTCTAAATTTGGATGTTTCTAATTATTGGTTTGTGTGGTGTACATTGATTACTAGTTTAATGGGACGAATTTCATGGCCATCCTTGTTTCACTAGTATTGGGAGATTAATGAAAATTAGAAATTAATTATAATGAATGTGGTTCGAACACATTGATGGTTATAATTAATTTAACTTTTTATTCCTTTGTCAATTTTTATCACCACGAATGGGGAACTATTACAAATATTCGTGAATTAAGAAGATGAAAAAAACCTAAACCTTGTTGGATCGTTTTGCCTTTTTAATTAATTATTGCAACGGAAAATACTTCAAAACATGGTCCGAAAATTATGCAAAATAACGATGTTATAATTGAAATTTAGTAGTATGAAATTATGCAATAATAATGTTATAATCAAGCCAAAATATATGCATACTCCAAAATCAAGAATATTTACAAAAGAACAAAAAAAATCATCAACTTAATTTGTATATAAATACCTTTTTTTTTATCACCAATTTTCTCAAAAACAATAAATATATTATTATCAACTATGTACAAAAATACCTACAGTAGTATTTTTCAAGTAGTTCCAAACTCTCACTTTGAAATAAGGTTCAATAATTACAAATATAAACCATCCCTACATTTGTAACACATCTTTTTTCTTTTGATTGATTGCCCCTAGTTCTAATATGATAAATTATCACAAGATTCACAACAAGCATTTCAATTTCTAATTATTACCCCTTTAAATCCAAGTAGCAAGATCAAACTTATTTTATTAATTTCTCTCTTCAAAATAGTGATCATATCAAAAAGCAATAACATTATCACACAATATTGATAAAATTCCAACAATTAAAACAATATCTCAAGGATTTTACATTTAGTCCATCGTCAACATTTTCCGGCCGCCGTGGTTGCCGCCGCCGCCGCCGCCGCGGCATCTCAATATCTTCTCACAACCCCTTCTGTAGCGGTTTGCAGGTGGCTGCTTCGCAAGAATTTCTGCGACGCCGCCGGCCGGGTCGGGGGCGATCGCCGCCGCCGCCGCCGCCGCAAAAATGCAGATAACAGCCAAGATCACAGCCATTATCTTCGCCATTTCTTTAACTTTTTTGTTTCAATATAAATGTGGAAATATAGATGATTTTTTTCACTACAATTGCGAAGGTTTTATTTTCGTTGGAAACTCATGGCTTTTATATAGCAAATGAAAAAACAATTTGAGACTGAATTCTAGGCGTTATATATGGAATTGATTTGGTGAAATTGAAATTGAAATTATATGGTATGGAAAGAATTAATTACACATTATACTCTAGTTAAATTACTTTAATTGGTGTTGACTACCATATATATTATTGTTCCACGATATCTTGTGTTTCATGATGTTTTACTAATAATTTTTTTACCGCTTTAGTAATATTTGTTATAAAATTTTTATAATAAAAATTAGAACTTTAACAAGGCATGCATATTACCACGATTTTCGAATATTTTGACTAAAAATAATTATAATAGTTGATATTTTCAAAAATATGGTATATGATTTTTTTAAATTTTAATTATAAATGTTAATCATGATATATTATAATATAATAAAATTTTATTTTATAACAAATATTATTAAAAAGAATTAAAATATAGTTGGACACAATATGATATACAAGATTATGTGACAGAAAATTCCATCCCAGTATTTCATTGGAAACTCGTGGCTTTTATATAGAAAATGAAAAAAAAATCAATTGAGACTTAATTCTAGGCGTTATGGAATTTGATTTGGTGAAATTAATCGAAATGGTATGATGGTAAGGAAAGAATTAATTACGCATTATACTCTAGTTAAATTACTTTAATTGGTGTTGACTACCATATAAGATTGTTCTACAATATTTTGTACTGTTTCATCTGCCTTAATAATATTTGTTACTATGAAATAAAAATTTATTATTATATAATACATCATACTAATATTTATAATAAAAGTTTAGAATTTTTAAAAGTCAAATATCACAGTTTTGAAATATTTTAACTAAAAACTAATTAATCCGGTCGATTTTTTTAAAAGTATGGTATATGAATTTTTTATTATAATAATAAAATTTTATTTTAGAACAAATATCATTAAAAATAATGAAGTTATTAGCTGAACACAATGCGAGAAAATTGTGGGATAAATGATCTTTATCCGAATATTTCCATATATAAGGTAGAGAATTAACTAAATGCTTTTATTATTCTTTAATTTGATAATAATCTTTGATTTAATAGAATTTCACTAACCGATTTTAATATAGAATTTCACTAACCGATATTCACTTGTAAATCGCATATTTTTGGTTAGTAATAAATCAGTTGATATGTTTAGACAATGTCGATTAATAGGCTTTGTTGAGTTTTTATTCTTTTTAAAGTTATATGTTTAAGCATATTCTAGCTTATAGTTCTTTTTTAATGATTGAGGAGAATTTATATTGTTGTATCCAATACCACAATAAGGATTTCAATTCCTTCAATTTATTTTTTTTCTGCGATTTATTTGACTTCTAGCAATTATTTTAGTTTAATTCTAGAATTATTAATCAGGACTAATCTGATAAAAATGTTTGAATATCGTGATTAATTGTAGTAGTTTCAAATAACAGTAACGTGTGACACATTAAATTAATTAAATTAAAAACACATAAAACCTTAGGATTAGAGCATATGTAATAAAATTTATATTATTTATTGAAGTATTAGATAATATATATATATATATAACCATTATAAATCTCTCCACAGCCTTTATAAATAAATAAATAACATATTAAATAGCGACTGCAAATTTCTCTCGTAATCCATCGCGGTGGTTGGCGGCGGCAGCTTTTCTCAGTCGTCGCCGCCGCGGCACTGCAGTATCTTGAGACAACCCCTCCGGTAGCGGTTTGCCGGTTGATGCCAGCTGGCCAAACTCTCGCCGGCGCCGCCGCCGCCGTCAGGGCCGGCGGCAGAGGCGACCGCCGCCGCCGCCGCCACAAAAACGTAGAAAACAAGCAGCGTTGCCAAAATCGCAGCCATCGTCTTCGCCATTCTTGCTAGCTTAACTTTAAATTTTTGTGTGTTAATGTTAATTGCGAAGGTTTTCTTGCTTTTATATAGAAAATGAGAAATTCAATTGAGACTTAATTCTGGGGTTATGGGATTTGATTTGGTTGAATTGAAATAGCAAGTTACTTCAGTGCTTTTATTGTTCTTTAATTTGATAGTAAAGTTTCTCCTTTTGCGTTATTTTGATTTTGATTTTTTTTAGGCATGCACGTTTCCAATTTTAAGGATTGTTTTTTCCCCTTATATTATAGGCTTTATTTTATAGATATTGGATTTAATTTTTCAATCAATTAATATATTTTTTTAATGAAATTAAAGATTTCAATTTTTTTAACACTTAATCTACATCTTCTAGTGTGATATATATGAATTAATACTTACTAAGGTAGTGCAACCATCTGATTCTAGTTTGATTCTAAAGAAATTTGATTTTAATCGAGAAATAAAATAAAATCTATTTCTGTGATTCTAAGCAAGTAAAAGACATTAATAGAATGGCATCCTTATATGAGTTGGTGATCGATCTTTCGAAATTTTCTTGCAGAAAATTATTGTGTATATACGATGCAATTTTGTACGTTAATTACAATAAAGAGCCAACTAATATATATATATATTTTAATAATTATAACATTTGTTGTCGAATTTGACTTTAAAACTATACGATTACACCACTTTTGAACTAATTATAATTACAACAATATTTTCAATTTTTGAGAGGTAAAAGTGGGCCGGTTTATTGGTAAAATTCGGACAAAATCTGTAGAGAAAGATTGAAGATCTAACTAGACAAATATTAAATTTTTGTGTTATGATTTGAAATGTCTTAAGAGTTGTGTTGTGAGTACAAATTTTGATATACACTGTATTGTTTGTGGCAATTAATTCTAAATATAAAATGAAACACTTATTTGTACACATCGTAAAAGGCCATATTAATTATGTCACAAGTTGCCCAAGATCCCACATTCTTAGTTATTTTTTTATGTAATATCTTCTCCAAATCTTCCAATTATCTGGAATAAGCTGTGGTTTATTATTTAGCTAAATATTTATAATTCCGAGTTATTCTATCGAACATCTTCTGCGCATCATCGAATGTATCTATTCATTGATGATTGATCACCCAATTAAATACAACAAGAAATCATATGTGAATATTGAGCTGTGGGATTTTTATTGAGCCGAAGCTGTTCGATAAAATGCCTGAAAAAGAATGTGGAATTTCAATCACAGTCTCTTTTTTACAGGAAAAAAATACCACAAAATAACATTAATTAAGACTGTTTCCTTCCTTCCTAGTTATCTTCAATTCCATATTTTAATTATTCATTGGTGTTCCACTATTAATTTAATTATTTTAATTCCATTTTATTGTAATATAAATTAACATTTATTGCATAGGATATTTTTCTTTAAACATTATATACCATAATTTGGAAAAGTCAAGCAAAATGACTATTATAGTACTAAAAAAAATCAAATTAATTTTAAAAAATTATTTCAAATCCTAACATTAATTTTAAAAAATTAATAATTTGAAAATTATACTAGAAATAAGAAATTGAGATTAATCAAAAGAACAATGAAAAACAATAAAGAAATTGAAAGTAGGAAATGTGGAGAGAGACACCAAAAGTGTAGATGACAGATTCCCTCTCTTTTTTCTTTTCTCACTTTTTCTATGAATAAATTAAACTTGGTTAAAATTATTGGAACTTATCTTTGGCCCCTACCCAAGATCGAAGATAAATATTTACGTTAGGCCAACCTAACGTCAGGCCAATTGTTTCCCGCTCCTATTCTAAGCCATGAGTCGAGCGAGGGGAGCCGAAGGCGAATCCGGAGCGAGCCGTAAAAGCATAATTGTTGCCGGTCTCATTATCTATATATTAATTATC
>JAYJMF010000073.1:1646180-1675946 GCA_036873715.1 Salvia sclarea
AAATAGGAGTGCATAATCTTTGTGGACGTCCCAAAATGGCAAAAAGTGCATTATCTTCGTGGACGGAGGGAGTATTATTTTCAATGTATATTATTCTAATTTCATCTCCTTTCAAAAAAAGAAATTTATAACTCACAATTCTATGTGTATCTTATAATTCAGTTATGAAACGAGCTACAAGATTATTTGCATACGGAGGTAACTACGGTTATGAAATATGTCATGTCATGCATTAAAATGCTTGAGTGTGAGTGTTTGTTGCATTCGGAATCATAACTATTGACCCCAACTCATAAACATGTCATAATATATTAACATTATATTTATTGGCCCAAAATATGAGCATAAGTTCATCAGGTTTCTTTTAGGGAAACAACCCATCTATACTCAATGGAAAAGGTATGGGTTTTGCAAAATATAAATAATTTATTTTATCCCTGAGGAATGTTATGCTACATACCTTATGTGAGCATCTTATATAAATACCAATATTATTTAAGCCATATTAGCATATTTTTTTTTTGTTTTTTATATTTTTTATATCTCTAATAACTAAGAAAACATTACTGACATCATTAATTTTACAAATTACATATAAATCATACCTCAATTTGTCATTTTTCCATTAATGTGAATAAAAACTTGATTTGTAGAGAAAAATGACAAATTGAAGGTTGATTTTTGTGTAATTTGTAAAATTATTGATGTCAATAATATTTTTTTAATTATTAGAGAGATAAAAAATATTAAAAAAGAATATGCTAATTTAGCTTAAATAATATTGGTGCTCATATAATTAAGGTGCTTATATAAGATATGTAACATAACTTTTCTCTTTATATATATATATATATATATGATTATCATCTAGAATTTCATTTAGAAAAGTTTAATTGATCTTTACTGTTCTTTGTGGGGCAATTATTAGATTAGACTTTCACTTGCCTTGAGTAGTTGAGTTGAACTTGAGTCCATGTTATTTTAACGTAAAATATATAAATTAAAAGTACTCTGACCTATGTTATTAGTGTGACATTGTCTTTAAAGTAGGGTGGTATCAATCTATACATACCTCATGTATATATTTTGAATTTTTGATCGACAGCTACTCTTTCCCATACAAGAGAAGAGGCGTATATTCCTGCCCAAGTATGGCTACGAGGATTAGATAGGGCCCGAGGATATAATTTGTTATATTTAAGTATTGGATCCTCTTTTATCTTTCTTTTTTTTATATTTAGATTACTAGGTTTCCAATAATGCGATGTACGAGACGTAATCGTTATATATGTAGATGATGAAATACTACAGAATATTTACAATTTAATTATACTTACAAATATTTAATAAATAAATAATTAATTAACATAAAAATCACTTGTAAACAATAGATATTCATTTTCAATAGCTAAAATCATTCGCATATGAGAACTATTCCACCCCAAAAAGATTATGGTCAATGACAGTGACACATATTTGACCATTTGAAGAGAAATATTCCACTATCCTTGACCACACAAGTTTGATCCTTGAACACAAATAATATAATATTGATTCTTTAAATGTTAGTGGACGAACAAACCAATTTGTAAATTTACTTGTGAATCAAGATTATTACAGTTGACGAACATATATATGTGTAGAAGAGTTTTGGGTAGTTGACACATATCCTTAAATCTCACTTGATTTGAAAATACAATTTACGATCCTACTCCAATTTATAAAACTTATTTTTTAGGAATGCACAATTAGAGTGAGTTAATTAAATGTAATCACATGATTTTAAGAATAATGAAAAAAATGAAAATTGAAGTGAAATTATTATAAGAAACTTACTATAACTAACACAAAATTCATTATAAATAACTTGATAATTTAATCGGGGAAAATATTTTGGGAAATATCTCTTCTAGGTATGTATATAGATATATAATTTAAGTTCAGCGTGAAACAACTTTTTTAAGGTTTATCATGACCATCCAAGACATACCGTTACTTTATGTAAAAAAATAATTTGAGGTCATCAATTTTCCAATTTTTCTGTTTCCCAAATGACGACATTATGGGCTGACATGGATTATCCAATTTCCATAATTTTTAAATGTCAGCTTGCTATATACTTATCATATTGCCACTGGTATGGGAATTGAAGTCATATTACAGTTAAAACTTTGAAAGGTCATGTCTATATATATTACACGTTATTACATGATATTTATAACGAAAACTAATTGTTTATCTATTTATACACATATAAGTCTTGCTAGCTTATCTTATTTAGTTCAATTGTTGTGCAGTTGATGAGTACATTCAAGAATTTATTTTTTCATAATCAAATCTGGTAAAAGGGGCGATCCAAGCTGGTCTAGTACGAAATGTTTTGGGCTTAAACCCAATCTAGCCACATCTGGGGCCTCGGGCCACTGGCTTAGCCAATTTATAATAGGACGACTTTTCATCCTATTAAAGACTGTACTATATATATGCTTGAAAAAAAATTAGCAGAATACTTCCTGTTAAACGTAAAAGAACTGAATTAAAAATATTTTAACATCACAACCATTACACTACTTTAACAAACTTATAGATAAATTAAACATATATAATAATTAAAACTGGACGATTTTATCCCAGACCTTTTAGACCCAAAGCTCAGTCGCCCGATAGGGCAGAATATTTAGACCCGACCTTTTGAAACATTAATTTATTTTCCTAGTCCTAACCCCCGGCAGTGGTCATACAATTTGCCAACTCATATTATGATATGATTCTCTTAGAAAAAAAGGATTTATAGTCTATCAAAAATTTCTACTCAATTTGGTTTATTACCAATGCGTACTTGATGCGTGTAAAATAAAATAAAATAACAATTTGATATATAATGATAATGTAGATGAGTGCATTATATTTGCAGCAGCTGATCAAAATAGTGGGGACCTATATGCATCCAATCAAGCAGACAAGTGCTGAAATTTTCACAACCAACCCTCTCTCGCTTTGTGTGCACAAGATATGATATGATTTATGATGGAAAACTATATGAAAAAACACATTTTCATTTTATTCACTCATCCTAAATTAAATCATTTACTCACTTTTAAATTCGTACCCGTTACATGTCGGGCGGGGTTGCTTTACTTGCGGGCATTATTACTTTAATTATTTTATACTAGTTGCATGTCCGTGCGATATGCACCACTAAATTATCTTATACTAGTTGAATGTCGGGCGGAATATTGTTTTGAAGATACACAATAATTCTTTATCTTAAGCAATTTTAAATACACAATCATTCTTATCTTATATATCAATAAAAATAAAATTCATTTATTTATTATAAATTACGAAAGTATCCTTGGAATATAAAAATAAATAAAATATTTAATTATAAATATTTGAAAGTTTTAAGAGTATATATTTTTATAATTGTAACCTATATGTATTTTTTTAAGATACTCTTGATCTTCTAATTATGTAGCCAAAAATAGAATTGAAGTTTGGTTACTCAATGTGACTCAACTAGAAAGTTGAGGAGCTCATAAATTATAACGCAATATAAAATAATATTTTCAGAACACAATAAAAATAAAATGTAGTAATAATTTTGACATGAAAAAAGCACATATTCCGAGTTCAATAAGTGCATGCATGACGCGCGATTGGCTAAGTCAAAGAGCTCAGATTTTTAGCAACGCAAGCAAAGTATCCAACGGAAATTAATTAAGAATAAAAGATAAAAATCACAATAGAGAAAGTGCTAAACTACCTTTGTCACTTTATTTATTGGCTACTTTACTTTCTATCTTTTTTTACCCACTCAATTGTTGACCATTTAGGATTGCATAGGCTTTGTTGCTGTAAACGAGGCTAGACTATATGCATGGCAAAAGGTTATGACAATTTCTTTTTCCTTGAAGAAAGATATTGCTAGTAATAAAGGGGTTCAGTTAGATAGATAAACGAAAATTTGGTAGGAAATAAGAATTAATGAATTTGAGTTTTTAAGTATGATAGATTTATGGTTGAGATTTAATTTTAATTGTACTATGATTTTATATTGTGTGTGTAATATGAATTACTGTGCAACACTAAAATTTTATTTATGCTATGTTGTAATAGAAGATGTGCTAGACTAATATTTAATATATGTACTATGACATGATGAATTACGTGCTATACTAACATGTATTCCCACCGTTCCGGTGAAGTTGATATGTTTCTTTTGAGCACAGAGTTTTAGAAGAGTTGAAAAGTAGTATAAAGTGATGATATAAATATAATATTATTTAAAATTGTGTGAGTGATAAAGGTGTTTTAAAAATGAATGTAACAACTTCATTGGGACGGCCCGAGAAGGAAAACGTAACAACTTCGGCGGGACGGATGGAGTAGTATTTCCTAGGTCCGCTGTTTAAAGACTCGTATTCCTTTTTAGCAATCTCGTTACCAAATGCTCGTTCCGAAAATGAAATTTATTTCCCTTGGAAAGTTATAATATTATAGTGGGTTTCACCTATTTTACACGCATAAATAATTTCCTAATCCACGTGCTGAATGAATTGGGATTAAGGGAGTAAATTTAATTGTTTGGAATACGACGGGAAATTTGAAGCTAAATGAATTGGGATTAAGGGAGTAAATTTAATTGTTTGGAATACGACGGGAAATTTGAAGTTACGGTTGGAAAGGTTCTGGCTATATAATTCGATTAGTAAACGGTAGTACATTTGAGTTTGTTTCTTAAGAAGAAAAATAATTATATAAAATTATAGAATAGCGGCTTTCAGTCCATTTTCTGATCATATGCGGTGATCAAAATATGACAATATGTGTACTAATAGAGGTATTGTTAAGTGCTTTCCATCTGTAGCTTCAAATCAATAATCAGACTCCAAATAGTCGAGTTATTTACTATTATAAAATTTTAGGTTCATGGTCAATTCCAAAATTATAATTTTAATAAATAATTATGCATAATTCGTGTATTTAAATAAAGTTATAAATAACCATGATCATAAATTCATCACACCATACACAAAAATAATAATATTAAATTGGAAAAATGTTTACGTGGACTCAATATATTAAATGTAGTTAGTTCTCTTACGATATGCAATCACAATAATAAATAAATGCCATTTTCGAGCATTATGTGGAGTAACATTTATAGATTTGGACAGCTAGATATAGTTTTCATGTGATGAATTTATGATCGAAATTATTAGAATTTAAATTATTGAGTCTTACAATTTTGTTTTGTTGTATACTCCTTTTACCTTAAAAATGCACTTGTTTGATTATCCATCAAAGTCGAACTCGAGTAGTTTGATATTTTCATATTTGTTTGCTTTAATTTTAATAAGATTTAAATGAATTACGTCCAATATAAATATTTCCAAATAGATAGCTTTACACATATACTAAATCTCACTCCTAAACTTGGATTGTGCTTTGGGATTTACTATGGATTGATTATTAATTTATTATTATATAAGAAAATCATTATTAATAGTTAACATTTGCATGTACGAGATTGTATTTAAAAATTATGAATAATGATGTTCATGTGAATTGTGATAAATATGTATAGAGAGACACACATTTACATATATAATTCATTCATGTTCGTTGACTTGTAGATTACTTAACTTCATCTACAAGATTGGGGAATTTCATGTGCTCTTTACATCTCCTATAAAGATATCTATATCTCATTTGGCACACATATAAATAAAGTATTTGGGAATATATTCCATAATGCATCTTCCAAATATAACAAGAAAAGGTATAATATTTTGTCACAATCGTTTAACATTTTTCTAACTAATGTCATTTTTTTTTCCAATTTATAGGCATCTTCTAAATATAACAAAAAAGTAATAATATTTTGTCGTAACGCTTTACATTTCTCATTTATACCGTTTTCTTTTCCTAGTTATAAATGGAAAAAGGCACAACTGATTATTTCCGTCGAATCTCAACGGATTACTTACTAGTATTCTATAATACACTAATCGACATACACGTTAAATTAAATGCATTGATATAACAAAATACGAGTAAAATACACATCTAACACCTTATTCGTCGCTAGATTTCGATGCCCTAAGCCCTTAAAACTACCCTTTGGCCCTAAAAAAAATTGAATCATATTGGAGAAACAAGATTAGCTAGCACTAAGACTCTCAATCTAACCATGTCAACTCAAAGAATTGAGTTCTTCCAAAGGAAAAAAACTAGAGATCAATCTTCAACTACTATGTAGGAGGGAAGAACCTATTGAGGTTAAACGGCAACGTGTAGAACTCCTCGTTCCGATTATCGCCCCGGAAGGTCCGGAACTTGACCCACCACGGCATCCCCCGGTCCTTCTTCGACTTCTCCACCTCTATCGTGTTGTCGAGGAATACTGCAACAATGAGCCCCACCGTGGGCGGGGACATGAACACGGTGTTCAAGAACGCATTGAACTGCACGAGATTACAAATAGTATCATAAATTATTTAAAATTACAATCTCGTATTTTATTTAATTTTACATGGCGGGACTTACCCATCCCGCGTTCGTCTGGACTAGTCCACGACGGTGTGGGGTCCAATATTCGTCGAAAAATTGGGGTATTGAGATCCCAAGGAAAAGTGAGAGGCCGGTTATGAAGAGGTTCCTCATGGAATTCATGTTAGTGAATTGGAGAAACGATAATCCAACCGAACCTAAATTTTTGGCGGGAAAAGCGGTTAATTTCGAATTTCGAACAATTTTTTTTTTTAAAATACGCGATAAATGATATGATATCGTACCCACGAGGCCGAATAGAACGCAATACAAGGCGGCATATATTGGAAATGGGATTGAAGCGAAAACAGCTCCAAATTTCCCTGCACCAATGATCATTTTTTCGAAACTTAAACAAGAAAAATCGAATATTCGAAATGTGCATCGACTGCAGAGAGCTGAGACTGACCTAAGATGGAAAAGAAGATCATGAAGCCGGCCGAGATCTGGACCACTCTCCGGCTCCCGACTCGAGTTAGCCCTAGCAAGCCGACGTTCTCCCTGGAAAACGGGCAGCAAGATCAGAATTCTGGCACGTATACGGACTAAACTAAGCGAGAAAATTCGTAGTCGAGACGTACACGGATACGGTGGAGCCCGTCCCCGTGCCAAAGAGGCCGTCTAGCAGGACGCCTATTCCCTGCACACGAAAAAAAAAAACGAACCACATTAATCGACATTAGGCAACATTGATCACATACTAATAATGATAATCGGATCCACGGCTGCACCTGCCAACCGATGCCCCGGCTGAGCACGTAGGCGGGAGGCGGGGTGGCTATAGCCAGACGAGACGCAGCCTTGTAAGCCCCGGTCGACTAGGAAACACAATTTTCCCCCTTTTGATTAGATACTCGAAAAAAACGAACTCACCATTGCAGCAAATGGTGTTACTTAAAGAGAGTGAGAGACGGGGCGTCGTGTTGTGTACCTCAACCATCGAGACGAGCACGGCCGACATCATGGCGAAGCAGTGGCCGGCGGCGAAGGTAGGTGGGCCCCACTGGAGAGGGTAAGGGAACTTGAACCTGAAAACACATCAATTAGCCTAAAAATTGAATCTTTTTTCTATGGGAGAAGTGATTTATGGGAAAAAACGAACCACGGTGCCGTGGAGATGAGATTGGCTCGATCCGTTCGACAGTTGATTTGAGTGGCGGGTGGACGGCCACGATAGGCGCCGCTGGCCGTCAGGATGAGGGAGTATATCCAGATAATGGCGACGCAGATCAACACGGGGAAACGCTCGAAGATAGGGAAGTCCCTCATCGGCTTGATGTGCTTCAGATACTGCATTTGGAAGGAAAAAGAGTGTTACTTTCAAGAATTTCGTGATCGAGAAAGCTGCAAGGCTCAATTTTTTGCTCACTTGTGACAAGCCGATTAACCAAGAAAAGCATCGTGAAATGAAGAAATAACACTTCATTTCACGACCAAACACGTGCTTAGTCGTGAAAAGTAGTGTTTTTTCTTCATTTAACGACGAGGCCATTCATGAATTCGTGCAATAAGAGGCTTTTTTTATCTTTTTTATATTAACAGGCCAATTTTTATCTTTAAAATGGCCATTTTGATACATTTGCCTCTACTTTTTTCAAGAATGCCATGATCTGCTAGATTTTTTGCAGGATTTACTCACTTGTGACAAGCCGATAACCAAGAAAAGCATCGGCAAACCAATCTCCACGCAGTTTCCTAGCTGCAGAGCATCTGAGAGATTAGTTTACTCGGATTTTAGGAACATGTAGCGAAAAGAGTGTAAAAAATTATCATATACGAGTAACCGTCTATGCACTTACGGAAGGGAAACCTCGTTGAAATAACCCTAAACCAACCAATCCAACGACGGGGGCCATCCCAAGGGGGCTGAAGAAGCTGTGAAGAAACACAATAGAATTCAAGAACATGTCGAAAAAAGGAAGCTTTTTAGGCCTAATTGGTAAAAAAATCGAGTGTAGAAAGTCGAAGCTATACCGCGAAAAAAGGCCCCAAACTTGGCTGTAGCCAAGAATGATTTGTATGCTAGCAGCAACAATCAGTGCTCCTTGGATAGCTCTCATGGTGTGTATGAATCTCTGCAAAACATGAGAAAAAAAGGCGTAAGCTTCGTCTCTCGCCATGTTTGCTAAAGGAAGTGGAATCAACGGGTGCTCACTACGTGAGGCTCGTCGATCCGTAGCAGGGATGAGTCGTTGATGATGTATGCTATGGGAACAATGTAGGCGAATGAGCCTCCGACCACAGCAGGTAGCCTCGTTCCAAAGAGTGTTTGGAGAAGCGTGTTGATGCCGGCAACAAACAGCAACGTCTGAATAACTCGAGCCTTGTCTCCCTGTTTGTGATCAGAAACGACATAATGAGCTAATGATGTGAAACAAGTCGTTGCTAAAGGCAAGAAAGAGGGTTTAGACGTTGCTATCCATGATCTTAAGGTTCGACTTGAAAAGTATTGGTTTACTATAAGAAAAGCAAACAAGATTGAAGAACACGAAATCTTGAAAGACTAAGCAATTTTCGAGCTATTTAAACAACGAAAAATCAAGATTTAACAACAAGAAGATCAGAAACGACATAATGAACTAATGATGTGGAATAAGTCGTTGCTAAAGGCGAGAAAGAGGGTTTAGACGTTGCTCTCCGTGATCCTAAGGCTCGACTTGAAAAGTATTCGTTGTACTATAAGAAAAGCAAGCAAGACTGAAAAACACGAAAATCTTGAAAGACTCATCGATTTTCTAGCTATTTAAACAACAAAAAAAGCAAGATTTAACAACGAGAAGATGCACAAACAAGAAGAGCAGCTTCTTACATCGCTTCCACCCATCATAGGAACGAGCATTGTCGGGATCATCACGCTCGTGCCAAGTACTAAGATGTAATTCTGAAATGCTAACAAAACGGTTTCAGCTGCAGGTGAAGAAAAATACAAGATCAGAGAATTAAGACACGAAATAGTACGAAAAACGACTTCTGCTCCTTTTGAATCCCTTCGCCTCCAAACGGCTAAAACACCCTTTTTGAATTTTAAATGAAGCAAAAACAATTATAGTAGAAAAAGGCATTCTTCCAATATGTAAAGCAAAATTGAGAATGTAGTTCAAATAGTTCAAAAATGGTAAAAAAACTATCATGGCATTCATTATCCCTACTGTTTCAACCACATTAAATTCCAGCATGTTTATACCTTACAACATAGTTTCATCACTAAATGAGCCCAAAAGCAGATTTCTCAGCTTCCAAATTTGTATAGGGAAATATCAATTCTCACCAAACCAAGTACTACATTAAATTATCATCCCTAATGTCTCTCTTTTTGCAGAGCTCCAGCATAGTTCGAAGGCGAGTTCAATAAAGTCGAGCAACGGTACAAAAACGGGCGGGAAAAATGGCACAAAAATCAAGAAACATGAACTTCACCACACTAAAACACAATGCAATCATGGTACACCAAAAAAAGCCAGCAATGAGCATTTGTGATCATACATTTAGTTTAACACAAAAGAAAAATCCCATAAAAATTTGAATTGCCGGGGACCATTACACACACACACACAACAAAATCATTACAGTGAAAAATGCTTTGCAGTGATGAAAAATTGAAAAAAAAAAAAACCAACCAAATAGCTAATGTACCAAACACTCATTAATGAGGCCAAAGCCCCATTTTTTCAGTTTTCACACTAGAAAACACAATACTTGAGTTTCATCATCAATTCAATACTAATGATGCCATCTTATAGTCACAATTCTTGATTACCATTGCAAGTGCATAAAAATGGAGTCTTGAATTTAATTCTGAACCACAATTCACATTTTCTTATGCATAACCGTAAATGCAGATGCAAAGTCCATTCTTGATTTTCATTGCAAGGTGAATAAAAATGGAGTCTTGATTTTCGATTCTAAGCCACAAAATTCCCAGTTTCCCACCCAAGAAAGTTGGAATATGCATAACTGTAAATGCAGAGGCAAAGTGTCCATACACATTGATACAAAACAGAAAAAAAACAAAGTGAAAAAAACTGCATAAGTGAGTGTGTGTGGTGTGTGAAAAGAAAGGGGAAAGGAGAGGTTTGCAACATACGCCATGGAGGATTGGAATCAATGCAGTATTCGAGGTCTTGGAGCTGCTCCATGGGAGGGTGTAGAATGTCACCCATTTCACACACACACACAGAGTGAGTAAGTGAGAGAGATATATGAAAAGAGAGAGAGACACAGAGAGAGAGAGACACACACACACACACACAGTGAGTGAGAGAGATATATGAAAAGAGAGAGTCAGAGAGATATATGAAAAAGAGAGAGAGAGACAGAGAGAGAGAGAGAGAGACACAGACACACACACACACACACACAGAGACACACACACACACACACACACACACAGAGAGAGAGAGAGAGAGAGAGAGGGATTGTGAATGTTAATGGAGAGGAATAAAAGGGGGGGAGGGGAAGAAGGGGAAAGGGAAAAGGGCGGGGGAGAGAGATAGAAAAGAAAAGAAAAGAAAAGAGGGAAAAAGTGGAGTTGGGAAGAATATGGAAAAGAGAGAGGAACAAATATGCTGCCACTCACAAACTGCAGTAAAGTAGTGAGAATGGGAATATATGAGATAATGTATTTTTTTTTATCTATGTATACATACACACACTAAACACACAGTGACAGTGGGAAGTAGCACTCGGAGCTACAGCTGCTAAATGTTTGATGTTTCCTCATATCATGCGACGATATGCATTGCCTTTTTTCAAAATCATGCCGAATCTCTCTCTCTCTCTCTCTCTCTCTCTCTCTCTCGATTTTTATATGCCGTTAAAGCCCACTTGAATTCAAATAGAAGCAATAAGAATGAGGAAAATGAAATTTTAATTTAGTATGTAATTTAATTTGTTGGTTAATCTTTTCCTTTTTGGCTTTTCGGCGGTCTAATTTAGTATGTGGTTTAGTTTTTGTTTATATCTTATCATCACTAGTGGCATTTTTTTTTAATTACCATGAATTAGATTAGTGTATGTACCAAAATGTTTTCATTGGAATTGTTAATTGTGGTTGTGCCTTGATATAAAAGATAGCTTGAGTTTTGTATTGGATATTATATTATATTATATTTTGTAGGGATAGATTTTAAAATTGGTTAAATTAGCTCTTACATTTAAATAAATAGACAAACTTAACCAAATTGAATTAAGAAGGTTGTGATGGTAGGAATGACGAGATAATCAGTCTTAGCAGCATAAAGGTAATTACAAAAATGTAATCATCGTTCGAGAAACGCATCATTTATGTTTCGAAAAAAAATTCCGGCATCGAAATTTTGACTAGAACTGTCGGCGTTGTTGTTCTTGGCCGTGACGGTGTACGCCTGATCGTGCCTCGTGAAATCCACCGATATGATGCCCACGTGTTTTGCTCGCTTGTGCGTAGTAATTAGGTATTGTTGGCCTTTTATTTTTTATTTAACTGTTTTTTATTCCACATAACACATTACATGGCATACCACGTCAACAATCCGGCAACCCTATTCAAATTTCCAACGGCGGATTTTTTTTCAGGACATAAATGATGTGTTTCTCAAACAATTGATACTTTTTTGTAATTACCTTTAGGCTGTGACATTTTCGAAAATAACGCTAAAACGATGGGACAAAAAATGCAATTTTCCCAATTATATACTATTTAGTTGATACCTTTTTTTTTCTTATACTTCTACTTTTGTTTCGTCGTTTCCAATTTGTTATCCTCTCCTCAATATCGTGAAATCTTTGTAAAGTTTATGGTTATTATCATAATAACACCAAGTGATCAATCATAGTCCTACTTTGATGAAAATATGGACCAATATTCACAAGACCAAATGATTGGCCTTTTATGATCTAGCTAACTTATTGAAATAATTATGATTACTTAGAGTTGACTATAGTAGTTATAAGAGTTATAGTCAACCCTATCTATCTAAAATTGGCTAAGGAAAATAATGGCGTTTTCTAGGTAGCTTTAGAAATAATAACTCAACATATTATTTACAAATAATTTCATAAACAGTTTGACCCAATTAAAATAGTCAACGGAATCTGAAGTCCAAGAGCATATCCCTTAAGATAATTTAGATACTCAAATTTTGATTTTAACTAAATTCCGAAGTTCTTGCTAGAAACAAAAATTGATGGAAACTATGAGAAAAATCTTGTTCACAAACTTTTTTTTTTCTTTTTTTCAGCATTACCATCCAATTTCTCCCATCCCACAAAAAGGGAAAAATTAGATTCAAAAAACACCAAAAATAGTTATACCTCCCAATTCCCATTTTGTTCTTGGTGGCAAACTCTTTGCACTAACTAACTTTTTTCATTGTTAGTATTCAAATATTTTTCTACAATCCCCAAAACAAACATCAAGAAAAGGGGAAAACAATTTAAAAAAAAATATAATCAAGAATTGGCCAAATCTCAAGCCCAATTTGAGTGTGGTCATTGGTGATGATGAGATTTTGAATTCCCAATTTCCCATCATCAACAATGCCAAGCAAACTTCAAAGAGCAATTGGTGCAGTGAAGGACCAAACCAGCATTAGCCTAGCCAAGGTCTCAAACACCACCTCCTCCTCCCTTGAAGTTGCTGTGCTCCGGGCCACGACCCACGATGACGACCCCGTCGACGAGAGGTTCGTCCACGAGGTCCTCGCCCTCGTCTCGTCCAACAAGTTCCACGCGGCGGCCTGCGCCCGCGCCATCGGCAAGCGCATCGGCCGCACGCGGAACTGGATGGTGGCCCTCAAGTCGTTGATGCTCGTCCTCCGGATCTTCCAAGACGGGGACCCCTACTTCCCCCGGGAGGTCTTCCACTCGATGAAACGGGGGGCCAAGATCCTCAACCTATCCTCCTTCCGGGACGAGTCGAGCTCCACCAGCCCGTGGGACTTCACCTCCTTCGTCCGGACCTTCGCCCTATACCTAGACGAGCGCCTCGAGTGCTTCCTCACGGGGAAGCTCCAACGGAGGACGTGCCCCGTCAAGGAGAGCCCCACCTACCAACGGGCCTCCATCACCCCCCGTGGGGGCAATAGGCGGCCTAGTGAGCCGGTCTTGGACATGAAACCGGCTATGCTCCTTGACCGGATCACATACTGGCAACGCCTGCTTGACCGGGCCATCGCCACCCGACCCACAGGCGAGGCCCGGATCAACCGGTTGGTCCAAACGTGCCTCTACGCCATCGTGCAGGAAAGCTTCGATCTTTACAAGGACATCTCCGACGGCCTCGCCCTAATCCTTGATGGCTTCTTCCACCTACAGTTCCAAAACTGTGTCAATGCCTTCCATGCCTGTGCCAAAGCTGCAAAGCAATTCAAAGAACTCAACCATTTCTACACCTTATGCAAGAGCATCGGCGTCGGCCGAAGCTCCGAATATCCAAGTGTCCAATCGATCTCCGAAGACCTAATCGAGGCCTTGCAGGAATTCCTAAAGGAACAATCCGCCTCCCTCTCGACCAATGGAAAGGCCATTCCATTGAAAGGGGGGGAGAAAGGCGCGAGGGACGGCGAGGGCTCGTCTTTCGAGGCCGGATCCCCGACCGCCTCGCTACAAGACCTAATCAACGCGACGGCAACGAAGACAACGGCGTGCCCGGCCATCTCCATCGACCTCGAGGCCTACGCCCACCCGCCACAACGAGACGAGGCCTTCATGATAAGCGAGACCTCCTCGGTCCGATCCCTCCCCGTGACCTACTCCATGGTCGACCTCATCTCGCTATGGGACGGGTCCGACCTCGACGACCGAGACCGTCAAGTACTACAACAACAACAACAACAACAACAACAATACAGCACAACACACTCGTCCCCGGCCGCCGACAACTGGGAACTCGTGCTAGCCGAGACACTAGCGTCACCGTCGCCGGCACCGGCTGCGGGCTCGACCGCGGCCGGCAACCTGTCGGACAATTGGGAGCTCATTTTATTCGAGCCGGATACGCCGCCGCAACCGGGCCCACAAAACTACATGATTCCACCAAACAACTACTACAATCCATTCCTAGTGGACCCCATGGAAGGTCCAAACCTCCAACATGCTATTTCAATGCCTACATTTCGTGCAATTCCACAATTCCCAATGCAATTCCAAAATCAAATGCCATTTTTAGGTCAAAATGAGATTGACCGATTTTCAATTAATCCTTCAATTTCGAGGAGTAATTCATTGGATCAAGAATTTTTGGCGCGTGAGCAGCAACAATGGTTGATGAACCAAAACAAGGTCATAGCCAAGTATATGTAACTTAGCCTTAGCATAGTCGGTGTCGGTGGAGCTGACGATCTCGTGACTGAGTGGCCATCGCGGGTTCGATTTCTTATTAATACCTTCTTTGATTATTACTACTTAGAATTCACTATAAAAAGCAGTTTTAAGCGAAATTCTATGTATACTTGAGATTATTGTTTGCTTTCTTGATTTTGTTGTTTTTTTTGACATTGTTGTTGTTTGTTTTGGTTTTGTATTCAATCATAAGTTTTGGTGTAAAAGGCTATGATTTTTTGCAACTGTGGGTTGAATTTATATTTGTGTTTTACCCTTTGACTCCTAATTGAAATGTATGCATGTGTCACATAAAAAGTTACATAATTTATAACCTAATCTTTTGATTCCGAATTCCAAATATTTATTTTAAGTCATTGTTTCATGTAGTTATGTACGTTAGAGGCACTGCAGCTATGAATGTTTTATTTGGACCACAAAAAAAGAGGTTAATAGTCATTGATTTCAATGGAGTTATGAATGTTTTTATTGGACCACAAGAACTAAATGTAAAATGAGCATAAAGAATATTTGAAATAACTTTTACTATGGAATTATTATCAGTGGAATGACAAGTTCGTAATCAAGATCTTTGCTCGAGTTTTGAAATATTTTTGGTACGTTGATTGTAATTGTTATTTTATTAGTTCCATTATCACTTTCAATTTGGACCATCTTATTTAGTTAGCTAAGAATATTTTTGAGTTATATTTCTTTTTATACTAATATAGTAAAATATCATTTTATTCAAAATTTTAATATTTTAATAATTAATCATGTCTATTTTTGTTCTTTTACATTTCGAATGAGAATGAGATCTATAGAGATCATTTAAAACCACCCACCCCCAATAATTAACCTATTATCGAGAATTAGTCTTCAATGTTTTTTTTTTTTTTTTAATCGGACATTATTAGTCTTCAATATGCTAAAAGCCCCAAATTGGTAACTTTAGCATAACACATTTATTCCCTAAAAAAGCACAATACATTTATACATAGGCACCTGATGTAATTATTCACTTTTAGTAATAACTAATAAGTTAGGCATATTTACATAAATTCCTAAAATCTTTAATTTTCAAATATATTTTGCAATCAATCTCTCCAAAAAACAATTATTTGCCGTCACTAACTAATATGGCAAAATAGCGCATGAAAAAAATAATTGATTAAGTTAGGCATGTTTTAATAAAATCCCTAAAATCTTTCATTTTCAAATATATTTTGCAGTCAATCTCTCCAAAAACACAATTATTTGCAGTCATTAGCACATGAAAAAAATAATTGATTACATCATTATTGTAGCAAAAAAAAAAAAAAGAGAATAATCCTAAAATCCCACGCTGTAGCTTTGCTGGTGGCGGGAAGCTTCTGATATGAATTACCGAAAATACCCTTATCCACTTCACCAGCAACATCTCTCCTTTCTCTCTCACACACACAGACACGCAGTCAACGTGTCCCAGCTCTAGGCCAACAGCTATGCCTAAATCCCCTCTCAGCAAAAACCTCTTATTTAATTCCCAAAAATCCCAAATTCGAATTATCTCCAAACCGATAATAAATCCCAGCGAATTATCTATCTGATTTTGATTATCCTTCCGCATTAATTGCGAATTTCCCCTCTGTTTTTCTCACTTTAATTGCTAAATAATTCTCGGCATTTTCCGCCTCTTTCTTTATTTCTCGATGCGCGTGTCTTCAGCTCTTGCTCTTATCCATTGATTGCGCCATCAAAGCCGCGATCTTGGCCGTTTCTGCTCTTCAATTTTCGTTTTTTTTTTAACTGTTTGATGAAGTTCTGCAGCGCCGCCGGCCGTTTCGATTGTTTGCCGCAGCAATTGCTATGTAATTCGCGTGTTGATCAGCTCCCACTCGCATTGTCTTCCTCAGGTTTGATTGAATTGTGATGAGCTGCTTCTTCATTTTTTGGTTGGGATCGAGCTTGACTGAGGATTTTGTGGGTTTTTTGATGAAACAGTTGTGTGTTTGATCGATTCAAATGGCGAATGGAGACAATGGCAGCTGCGTGTTTCCGTTGACGGGATTACAAATTGGGTAAAAAAAAAAAATTGGTTTTTGGTTTTGTTTGAAGTTTTGGGCTAATTTGGATGTTTCTGTTTTGTGGGTTGATGATGGCATTTTTGAAAATCTTGAAGTTGGAAAAGGTTTCTGTTTGATCTTGTTTGTAGGGTTGAATTTTGATGTTTTTATCTGTTTCTTGTCTCATTTGCATTTGATGGTGTTTTTTGTGGTGTGGGCTCAGTTTTGGAAGTTCAACCAACTCTTTTGAATGAGCTAATTGTATTTTTGCTGAATTCTTGATTAAATTGAACTGAATTATATCTGTAAAAGTAGTTGCAAGCAGTGATGATGAGATTAGTTAATCACTTTTCTAAAGTTTGCAGAAAATCTGATTTATTCCGCTAATTTTATTTTTGCTGAATTCTGGTGTAGATTGAATTGAATTGTATCTGTAAAAGTAGTTATGCAATTGCAAGTAGTGGTGATGAGATTAGTTAATCAGCTTTGTAAAGTTTGCAGAAAATCTGATTTATTATGCTAATTTTGTGCAGGGATTTGCAGTCCTATCTTTCACATCTCAACCTATTTATGGCCTCTGACAGTGGGAAGTTCTACATTTTGGTGGACAACCGGCCGTGGTTGCGAGATCTCGTCTCGCGACCTACGCATTTGTGGCAGTTGATGGTCACTAAGGTTTCTTAAACATCTCCGCCTCACAATTTCGTACCTTCAATTCCACAGTGATTTCGAGTAATTTTGGTGATTGTGTGCAGTCCAGGTTGTCCCCCTTTGCGAACACGAAGAGGAGGAAGGATAGGCAGTTGATAAGAGAGCTTTCGGATTTAGAGGATTCTCCCTCGTCGAATGCAAGTAAATTGAGGAAGTGGTTCTCGTTGGTCGATGCGGTGACCATATCCCGGAAGAGGGCTTTGTTGCCTGTAAAGAAGCTTAGGAATTCTTTGATTGCGAACAGCAAGCTGCACAGGACCTTGTATGGCTTCATCGTGTTTGAGGTTGCGTGGAGGGATGTGCGTGGTATTAACTATTTGAACGAGCTTCAGGTAGCTTGTCTCGATTTTTGATTTATTGAGAAATGCATTTTTGAAGCTATTTTGTGAGTCTGAGTATCCGTTTCTTTGTGTTTCGTGGTAAGACTGATACGTCGCTTGCAATGGAGGCTAAAGTGATGAGAAGGTGGGAATTTGATAGCGTGGGCCAAGCAGCAGACTCGATTTCGTCGTGGTTCCCTGGGACCCTCAACGAGAGGATCCTTTTGAAAGAGCATTTGGATGCTACAATAGGTATTATGAATTTATGCTTCATGCCTTTCATCATTATATAAATCTTCATGAAGCAAAGTTCACTTAAGATACGTGTATGTGATTGCTGCTCGAATATGATGAACTTAGTCAAATCCGTGTTGAAATGAGTAAAGTCTTAGTTTTTTTTGTATTTTCTTGTTTTTTCGAGTGGTGGGGTTTTGATGCTTCTCATTCATTAAATCAATTATTCATTAATCTTGAAAATAGACGGTGTCGGAGGAGCGAAAATTGATAGGATGTCACTTTCAGCAATGCTAGAACTTTAGTTGTCAGAACCCAACAATCCCGTTTCCCCATTTAAGATGTGCTCTTGGAGAGAAAGTTAAGTTAGTTTTGTTGTCTATCATGTGAAATTTATGCTATTGACAATGTATGAAATTGACCTCGTCACAGGGGAAGTTTTCCACGACGCACAAGAAAGTTTCCCGCGGAGTGACAAAAAGGCCGATGCTAGTGACATTGCAAGCGATGGTACGAGCGTCACAGCTGAATCTCCATGTTCTTCGAGTAGCAGTTTTACCGTGTATCCAGTGTCGGTCCATAACTTGGCTCATCGACTGCACACGCCTCCTCCCGATGGCGTTCCTTACAAGAGACGGAAACTCATGAGCCCTATACACTTCAATCTCGAGATTTCTTCCGAAGAAACAGACGCCGAAAATGCTGAGATGTTGTCTCGCCCCCCAGATATGAGCGACTGCGAAGAAACGCTACAGCCTTCTCTGTACCGTGATGTCTTGATTCTGTTCCGGTTCGATGATCGCGACCTTCCGTTCAAATTAAGAGACATAATTATGTCCGATTTGCGGTTGCTCACTCTACTCGAAGCCGGACTTCCGTCATGGGTTATTTTCCTTCAATCTTATCCAGTATTTTGCCATCTTTATCGTCCATGGATGTGTCCATTGGCGAGGGCTTGCTACGTGCTTATATCAATCGTCACTGTGTTAATCGGATTTTACGATTTGTATAAAAACATACCTCTCCTTAAGGCCACGGCATCTAAGCTGTTTGGGCCCCTCTTTGACTGGATAGAATCGTTGGAAATGATTTCGAGAATCAAGTATTTAGGGACCATGTTGTTCCTTCACAATTTCCAGAAGGCGATCAAGTGGTTTCTCTCTGCAACGAGAACTATCCGTTCGTTTTTCACGTTAGTTATCGAGCCGATGGCTGGACCGATTGCGGAAATCTTGGAATTCTTACTTCCTCTTTGGACTGTGTTCGTGGATGTCTCCGAGAGCCTCTTTTCGGTCTCGTGGATGGTGGTTGGGTCGTGTTTTACAATGGTCGGGGACCTCATCGAGATCCTACTTTTGCCGTTGTGGTATACCTTGTCCCTCGTGTGGAATATCGGTGAGTTTATAATTCTCCTTATGCTTAGGATTCCTAAGATGTTTCGACTTAACAATTCCGTATGTGTATCGTGTTTGATTGCAGCGATATCCGTTATATATCCCGTATTCTGGATCCTGTGGGAACTTCTCTATGCTCCGATTCGACTCGTGCTTGGATTTGGCAGCCTTGTGGCTTACTTATGTACAATTCTTTATGAAATGGTTGGGGATTTGTTGCTGTTTGCTAGCAGCCTAGTTAGTTTTACGAGGGATGTCGAGTCAACGGTGAGCTCATACGAGGTTTCCATCTGGCGCTCTCTGTGGAACGACCTTTTCTCTCAGGTAGTCTCGTGTGTTATTCTACCGTTGTCACTGGAGTTGTATATTTACGTTTCCTTCGTGTCAGATTTTCCGTGCTCTCAGAAGTATCCTCAACGGTTTTGTGGCTTTCTTCGCTACATGCAACAGACACCGGCTCAGGTGCTTTTTCGTGCATTTGTAACAATAAAGCTGCTTTCTCGTATTCTTGATATCGATATACGTTAAATTAAATTATTGACGTCGATTCTGACTTTACTTTTCTTCAACGCATTTTTGTTGCAGCACGTATAATCATATGAAGGAGTTATACCACAGATTGTCGCGTAGACCCAGGAGAGCGGATGCTCCAAAAACCGGTCTCGATCCACACGCTTCCGCAGCTCATATATCTGTAAGTACATCTCCAGCATAGTCTACTCGATTCATAGTTAGTATACGAGAAACATGGTGGTGCGGTGGTGCGAAATTCTCGTTTTCTTACTTGTGTTTGCACTTGAGAATCGAGTCGTTGTGTGATGAGTTCTTGTTGTTGCAGCCAAGAGTTGTGAAGAGTCCCATCACCAGGTTGAGCCCAAGAAGCAGTTAGAAGGCGTCGACACGAATCGGATACGAATACGACCATTTTCATCGGGTAATATCATCTTGTACATGTGAGCTTGCATTTCAACTGTTAAATTCGCTTTCATTTGCTTTTTTGAAAAGAAAAAAATTTCTCAGATAACGCTGTAAATATTCCCCAACATGTTGTAGTCTGCATAAATTTTGCAAAAATGTAATATAGCTTAATTTTTATGGTAATTTTACATAATTTCAATTCAATGGAAGGCTATATATTCCATGCCACGAGATCAATGGCAAAGGTCAAAACCAAAAATCAAACAAAATCACTCTGTTCTGTTGCTACAACAGTTGATATATGAATACATTATGAATACACGGTCATGCTCGTCTGCGAAATAATCACGAGCCGGATCTTCTATTACATTATTGTGCGACATCTCTTATGAAGGTCGTGTATAAATACACGAGATCGACGAATAATGGTGAAAAGTTTGTACATATAAAGAAAATAATTAAGAAACCGCGATGTTGCACGATGCTGCAATAGAGTATCCGACTCGAAACAATCGTAGCTCGAGCTCGAAGTTACGATTTGTTTGCTCAAGCAGTAAGGGCCAACACTTTGATTGCTCCTCGACTGTTGGCAGCCAATATCGTGGGGCTTCCAGCTTTCCAGCATACCGCACTTATGAAGTGCGACCCCGCATCTTCCTCGATATCCTCGACGACGGGGGATCCGAACTTGTGCCACGTCACTGGTTTCGCGATAGCCTGAGACGAAGAGCACGGGTTAAAACCTTAAAAAGGAAGAATTTGATGAATAGGAAGCTGTGTATACTGACCTTGTGATAGACAGAGACTTCATTTGTTTCACTACCACAAGCTAGGAAATCCTCGTTGACGGTTAGGCCGACGAAATTCTTCTCGTTGGTGTGCCCTCTAAAAGTACGAACCTGAAAAATCGACCTCATAATGTGTTTCGTTCGTTGGTCTATTTCTGGGGTGGATACTGCAAGGAGTTATGATACTTACGAGCAGATTGTCCTTCACGTCCCATAGGCGGAGAGTGCTATCTGTCGAGGCAGAAGCGAGCTCGTTGCTGGAGAGGAATTTTACGTATGAAACTGCCTTTTTGTGACCGCTGAAGACAGAGACTGGGTGGCAGGGATTTCTCAAGTCATAGTAGTGAATATGATGATCTGCAGAGCCAATCTGCATACACAAAAAAACCGGAGAGGTTAAAAGATCGTGCAAAATTTATAATTCGGTGTTTCGTAATCTTCCAATATTTCACATGTTGCCAAATTCAACAACAAATTCGAATGAATGGGTGAAATAGGGAAAGGAGAGATGATGTACCGCGACAAATTTGCTAGACTCGGGATTGTACTTTACGCAGCATATGTTTGTCTTCATATCGATGTTGAGGACGCTACCTTCTTGCTTTGTGCACCAAATTTTTACCTGAAGGGTAGAGAAGTCCTCGAGATGGAGCTTAGAACGTGCAGTGAGTAGAAACAAAAGCATTTCACGATTGACAAGTTAGTTCACCTTGCAGTCATCACTACCGGATACAAGCATTGATGGTTCCGTTGGGGAGAAATCGACACTCCATGCCCGTTTTTCATGCTCCTCGTATTCCATGATACTCTGAACAAGTCCCAAAAGTGTAAGAAAATACGATAAGAAAGAAGAAGAAGAAGAAGAAGAAGAAGATATTTAATGTTTGGGGATAGATCCTACTTGTTGAGTACCGACATCCCAGACGTTCACTATGCCCTCATAATCACTACTAGCTATGTGATTTTTCATGAACTTATTCCAGCTCAAGCAGCTAAGCTTAGATCGTGTTGTCATCTCAACAACGGGGCAATGCACGTCTGTCGGTTCATTCACAACCTGTAATATAAATCATGTAGTCAGATGCAAGGCATGAAAAAAGAGTTTTCACTTTACAATCGCAGTGGAAAAGGCAATTATGTGTTTGCTTCAGACATGCATCCTGCAATATTGCCTAAAATTTTCTTCCAACTAATGCAATGTGAAGTAGCTGAGGGAAGAGAAACCTACCGAAGAGTAATCAAAAACTTTGATGCGTCGCGAAACTCCAGCAGTTGCAAACAGTTCATCATCACGATCAAACTCTATACTGCACAGGAGCAGAATAAATTTATATGCTTAAAATCGAAATGCTTGCAGGATATAACGAAGGTGGGAGAACATTATAAAAGATGCTAGTTGATAAACAAAATATTTCAGCATAATCCCGTCACTAAGCATTTCAAATTTGTTTCCATTTTCAAATTTGGACACCGTGACATTCCTAGATGAAATTGCAACTTATCCTCTGGACTTCTGAATTACCTTGAAACGATATTGGGCAAGTGGAAGAGGTCCCCATGTTTAAGTTCAGCAATTACTCGTAATCGACTGTTCCAAAACAAGGTTAAAAACATTCATGAGAATATGTGATTATACATGTGGAAATGGTAGTAAATCTGAGTGTAACTGATGTGTGTGAATGAATCTACCTGAACCGAGTAAACGTACTTAGAACTGACTGGAAATCTGCTAAACCAGAACTATAACCTTCTCTTCTAAAGATGGTTTTATCTTTCTTTCCTTGCTTCTCTAAATTGTCGACCAACTGGCATCTCTTTTGTAAGTAAAATTCTTGAAGTTCGTTAAACTGCAGGATGAAATAAATTCCAGTCAGAGTATTTTGTGGAAATAATTCATTACTCTTTTGGATACTCAAGTAAAGTAGCAAAGTTTACAGCACCTTTTATTTGCTAAATCATCTATAGCTAGATGTAACATGTATAGCATTTGATATTTGGTATACTCCAAAATAACATTGATTCTCAAACTTGTATTTAAGTAAACCTTATTTAAGTTTGGCAGTTTTAGAATATGTGAAAAAAGATTGTCTCCGGAACTGATTTTACAAAAATAGAAAGCATTCCAGTTACTAACCTGTGCATGAACTCGCTTTTTCCGCATAACTGCCAAACAAGATTGGCTCATATGTTGTGAAGTTGGTTCATTAAGAGCAGCTTCCTTGCTCTGGGTTCGAGGGATGTTAACTTGAGCCTTCCCTTCATTTTTCTTGTACTGGAAGTTCATAGAAGTAATTCCTCCCCTTATGTTGTAAGAGTTGGATACAAGGCCTGGAACGTTTCTTTCCATTGGCCTAGAGGAAGTGCGACTTCTAATTCCCAGAGGATCATCAGAGAGCATCTTCAGTTTAACTGAACACCTTTCTCTTGCTTGGTACAGCTCTATCCTATGTCTTTCAACAGAACCCAAGTCTTCCTTGATGTATTGTAGATCACTTTGCACCTTACAAGAATAATAAGAAGAAACATCAAATATGCCTCCCTTATTGTTGCAGTGACCCATAATGAATAATAGGATATCAAACTAGGAGTGGAGAACAAACTACTCAACAATATGCAGTAAAAATAATCAAATACAAATGCCAAATAACTATTTCATTATCAAGCATTATGGACAAACCTGACTGAGTTCATTAACTTTTTGCTTCCTCAAGCAGTGTAAGAAGTCCAGCAGAATCTGCATGTTTCTCTCGGCTTCTTCTTGTTCTAATTTTCTCTTTTTCTCTGTCACCAGAGACACTAGAGAGTCTAACTCCTTCACCGACACTTGACAGCCCTGTCTACGAACAAAACATATCAATAAGCAGATACAGATTGTAGCTTGGCATTAAGGGCCCTACCCTGGCGCATGAGCTGGATAAAATTACTAAAGCGAACAAAAATCAGAAACAGATTAACGACGGGATTTTATAGTGCGCAACAGCCAATATCACCATGGTTTTCGCCATTAAAGCAGTCCCAACAAGCAATGTTCACAAAAACAGTTCTACACCAGACCACCACAATATGTAATCGCTAATTAGAGGCTAAACCAATTTTTATTTTTACTGTATTTTGAAATCCTTACATTTACTGCAAAACCCATTGTATAATAGTAACATCAAAAAACACTCAAGGATACCTAAATCATAATTACCTGTTCCAACGACTGGCGAAATTGTTCAACAGGAGACGCTAATCTTGATAGTTGATGGTCAGATGTCTTCTTCAATAGCTACAAATGTGGTACAGAGAAACCTTATCACAATAAGCTGCATTGTCAATTGAACTATTTCAAGATGCAACTAGGTAAGAAACGAATGATTAAGTTACAGCAAAGTAATAGAGAAATGCTGCAGAATCGACCATATGACTGCTCCTTTAAGCTGTTGAAATTTATAGAAAATTAAAAAAAAATAGAACAATATATATACAGTCTTTGCACTTATAACATTGAACAACATTCTCCAGGTAACCCAATCTGGGTGAGAAAATGTGAGATATGACTAGTAACATCATCCGCATTACCAAATTATGAACAACAGCGGTATTTTCCAGGTTCACAAATCCATCATCTCTCATCACCCCCATCTATCTCATGCCATCTCCTCATTGAACCTCCCAACGCCATACATCCTCACAACATACATAGACTCCGAAGCATTATAGCAAATCTAGTGAGTTACTCCCACTTGTTAGTTGTTAGTTGTTAGTTTGCGATGGTAGTGTGCATTGATCATTTTCAGCATCCGGAAAATAAAATAAGTAACTAAATTGAGCTAAACGCCTCTCTAAATGATGCATCAAAGTTTAAACGCCTCTCTAAATGATGCATCAAGTTTAACGGTTCAACAATACTTCCATGATCATGATCGTGCACGAGAGTGTGAGTGTGTTTCCTTTTTCATAGACAATAAATCTAGCTGTGTTTAATAAAGAGCGATACGAATCTAGTAAAAGCTAAATCCTCTCCTGTTTATTTCTCCTCCTAATATTCTCTTCATTGCTCATCACTAAACACTAGCAACTTCAGCTTCACAGTTCACACCAAACAAACTACACGCGCAAAATAAAAAAATCCAACAGAAGGTAAAAACAAAAATATAGATAGCAAAATTGGAAATCTAAAATACATTACGGAATAAAATCCATATCAGAAAAATGCAACACAAAAGCAAACAGGAAGCATAGAGGAACCTTGTTGAGGAGGAAATTGGGGAAAAGCTGAGAAGGAGTGAGAAAGTGCGCGCAGCAGGGGCAATCGCTCTTGTTCTGCAGATGAGTGACGATGCACATGTAGCAGAAGCTATGGCCGCACGAAGTTA
Source organism: Salvia sclarea (assembly GCA_036873715.1). NCBI lineage: Eukaryota > Viridiplantae > Streptophyta > Magnoliopsida > Lamiales > Lamiaceae > Salvia > Salvia sclarea. The sequence continues at coordinate 1,671,805 of JAYJMF010000073.1, forward strand.
GGAAGGCGTCCTTCATAATCTGCATACAGATAGGGCACGAGAGCTCCTTATCCTCCTCCTCCGCCGCCGCCGCCGCCGCTGCAGCTGGATCTCCGCCGTGGTCCGCCGCCGGCGCCGTGAAATCGATCGAGCGGTGCTCCATTGCGATCTGAGATTGGATGAATTGGCGGAGAGAGAGAGAATTCGGCGATAATGAATGCGAATCGCATCGATTTGGTGGTGGTGGGGAAGGGGATGGGGGCGGAGATTTTTCGATTTTATAGTCATATCCGCCGCGGAGGAGCTGGATAATTGGTGGAATTGTTTACAGAAAAAATATGTAAACAGTAAAATAATAGGAGTAATAATACTACTCCACAAAGAAGGCATATTGCTTTTTATCTAGTGAGAGAAAATTTAGTTGTCTTTTTTTTTCTTCTTTAAACTGGTACGTAAATTTAAAGGCTGCATCACAGAAGATTCGAACCCGAGATATTTGGTTTCAGACATTAATCTCTTACCACTAGGCCAACACACACACAATTTAGTTGTATTTTTTTGAGTGAAATATTGATTTCTATGCCAAATTATTAAATTACCTTTGATAGGTAAGATAAGAAGGTCTTACATATTAGGTTCGTCCATGAAATACGTTTCCTGATACGAGTTTTAATAAATTATACTTCCTTCGTCATCTTTATCTTGTCACATACCTTTTCGGCACGGAAATTATGAAATTGGTGTTTTTGTGTGTAAAGTGGTGTAACCACTTTTGTTGACCAATTTTTTAAGGGAAAATTATTTATTTTTTTGGCAAGTATCTTTACTAAAATGACAACTCAATAAGGCAAGTGTGCCAAGATAAAGAGACGGAGGAAGTATACTCAATTCTTTTTTATATGAATATTAAAAAACCAAAACTAATAAGTGTGTTTATATGAGATTTATATACTTTTTTGTATGTAACTTTTTATCAAAAGGAAAATGAAACAAGATGAATAGTGAAACAAAATAAATGGAACATGAGAGTATTGAATAAAAATTAGTAAAGAATGATTCCTACAACATGTCCATAATAGAAAAATAAACTTCTTCCATAGACAGCCCAAAATGAAAATAAATAGATGAATTTAATGGAAGGAGGGAGTACTTTGTATTTGTGTCGGATACGAGGTAGTTGCTCAATCGACTACTGCGAATCGGCGGCCGCTATACCTCATATCGATGGTCGATATGGGGGTAACTGACTAACTAAACGACTAGCTCAAGATATTCAAGCGAGTAGTTGGAGATAGCTGATCGGCTAGCTCGAGCCAGTAGATCGTCGACTACCTTACGAGTCTTAGTGTCCATGTTTTCGCGACACTTTCCTGATAAATTTAAATTTTTTTTAATACAAAAATACAATGACAATTCATCAACATCGCGACGATATACCCAAATTAAATCAGGACATGTGAAAAAAATGACGTTTCTAATTGAACACCTAATTATGTAGACATTAATTACTCCTAGCACCTAATAATGTAGACATTTTCAATTTTATTTTATCAACTTTTCAATAACACATGTTATGTTATTCTAGAATTATTCTCACCAAACTCAAGAATAAGTACCAAGCATCAATTAAATATTATATGTCTACATACATATAACAATATTACTCCCTCCGTCCTAATTTAGTTGTTACGTTTTTCTTTTCGGGTTGTCCCAACGAAGTTGTTACGTTTCCTTTTTAAGACATCTTTATCACCCACACAACTTTAAATAATATATATTACTATTATCATTTTACATTACTTTTCAGCTCTCCTAAAACTTCGCGCCGAAAAGAAACTTAACAACTAGACCGGGACGGAGGGAGTAGGTGTTAATATTTAAAAAGATCACTATGAGGGGGATTAATACAAAAATGCTCTAAAAAGTTAAATTTATAGTATTATATACACCATTTGACCGTTACGTATTTTAATAGTAGTAATATTTAGTTTAGGAGTCCCATAAAATATATTGTTAGGTGGGAAAATATTGTAAATATAGAAAGTCAAGGGTATCAAAGTAAAATGTGATGTAAGGTCACTTTTCAAAATAAAAATATGCATAATTTTATTAGACAAATCAAAATGACAAAAAATGCATAATTTTGTATTGTTAGGTCGACTTCTTTTTAAAGTGAAATATTTTATTAAATATTTTTGAATGAGTATTGGCTATATAATATAATACTCGCTCTATTCCACTTAGTTTGATTCGTATGTCATTTTGGGTCCATTCGGCTCGCCTCGTTACCGTAAAAAGAACTAAATTTTGCATTGAAAAAAGTCTAGAATTTATTAGATCTTACCGCTTTAAACACAGAAAGTACGATTTCCTTAATAATTAAGTCCAAATAAATAAGCAAAATAAAATAGAATGGATGATATATATCTATAGTAGTTATGAAGTGACAGAAGATACTCGTCTTATTGAGTGAATGTTTAGGTATATTTGACTTTTATCAAAATATTACCCCACACATATAAAAAATTAAGTATACTTAGTCTTGATTTATGGAATATCATAATAATTTCTGATTGAATATAAATTTGGACGTTTTTGTGGTTAAAGCTAAAATCGACCAAATAATTTGGATGAGGTCAACTTAAATACTCCACATGTTTTAAGGAAATAAAACGGGATTACCTTATTTTACCTTAATAATCATTGGTTTGCACTATTCTTAGCTACCCCAAAGGCCCAAACAGGATCCCATCCGCAAATACTTAGCCCATTCGTATATAGTCCCTCCGTTTCATTAGTATTGGCACTATTTTGTTTTTAGTTTGTCCCATTAGTAATGACACATACTAAAAAAGATAAGAATTTTGTCTTTAAAAAACTAGTCAATTTAGTAGATCCCGCCATTTTATACAGAAACACCACTTCTTTAATTTTCGTGCCCAAAAATAAAGTATAAATACAAATGGGACGGAGGGAGTACTTATCTACTTATATTTGTATAAGTTAAGTAGTTGCATGAATAAAGATGTGGGTTAAGCCGAAGAGGGGGGGTGTTGAGAGTTGATATGTTGATGCCCATTTTAATCCGGCGGCTCTGGAGTTCGGTGTTGGTGTGGTCGTTCGAGACCATAATGGTAGACTGGTCGCGGCTTTGGCTAAACCGTCGTCTCCTTCTTCTAGTCCGATGATGGCGGAAATCGTGGCCGTTGTTCAAGGTCTGATATTATGTATAGATAAGGAGTTGGTGCCGGTGGAACTTTTCACGGATTCGTTTCTCGCAGATCGGGTTATGTCGGACCAAGAGGAGGAGAAATATCTCTTGCCTGATGATATCTGTGATATTTTACGTGTGGCTAGGGAAAACTTTCTTTGTGGTGTTATCCATATGTATAGGTCGGCTAATTATGTGGCCCATTTGCTTGCTCTTCGGGCAGCCAGTAGTACTCGGTCGTGCTTGGCTGTTGGACCGATAGTTTTCCCTTGTGGTTGAGGGAGTCTGTTCTTGAGGATATCTCTTAATAATATGTGTTCCTCTTTTCTCAAAAAAAAATAAGTATTTATCAGATTATATAGATGCTTGCGTAAGTGATTTGAAAAAATTAGACCGAGTCCCATTTTTACCAAGATCCAAAAGTCGTATTGTAATTGCATTTTGGGATATATAGTTCGTAATTTATTTGACAATTTTCCCTATATATATTATATACTTGCATGAATAAAGCCTTTGTTGCGAGATTTTCGTACTATTAATTTGAAATTAAGTTATTAATTGTGTCTGTTAGTCTGTGTTAGATTAAATTAATGAATAAACTGCTATTAAAAGTCCTTAATTTTCATCCAAAACTATAATCCTGTATAATCTCTTCCCTTCTTTCTCGGTCTATGTAGGGGTGAGTATTCGGATTTCGGATCGGATTTTTGCCTGACCGATCCGATCCGAAAATTCGAATTTTACCTAAAATGTGATCCGATCCGAATCCGAAAATCTGAAAATCCGAATTCGAAAATCCGAACTTTGTTCGGATAAATCCGATCCGATCCGAAAAATTTGAAATTAAGCTATAATAAACATAAAAATAAATAAATAATTCGAAAATCCAAAAATTCAAGTGTATTATTTTAATATAAATAAATAATTATGTCTATATATTATAACATATATT
>JAYJMF010000073.1:1678270-1697955 GCA_036873715.1 Salvia sclarea
AATTAATAATAATAATAATAATAATAATAATAAAAATAATAATAATAATAATAATAATAATAATAATAATAATAAAAAATAAAGACATAAAAATAAATATAACATCTTCAAACAAAACAAGAAGAAAAGAGGACTCACCTTTTCCAAGTGCCATGGAGAAAAGGTTGGATGTAATTAACTGGCAATATACAGCCTGCACAAATCTAATTTTTCATTTTATGGAATTAAACCACCATCAATACAATACAAGCAGAAAATGGTTTTATGTGAGTGCCTATATTTGTGTTAGGAAAGATATAATTGTTCATTGTTTAAACTATTTATAGGAATATGCTCTTCAAGAATAAGATAAAAATGTGAAAAGAGCACCTACATGCACCATTACAAAAGGCAAGCAATAGTTATCATCTTTATCAAATCAAAGTTATGGAAATTAGCAGATTGGAAAATAAATCCTTGATGAATTGACACAGCCAATATTTAATCAAATCAAATGATTGAAATCAAGCAAAACTACTTAAAATGCTTCCATATCTCATTGCCTAAAAAACTAAATCATTATTTAATCAAATCATTATTGTAAATAAACAATAAATGCAAATCATTATGAGGGGTGATGCAAAGCAAACCGTTGGGAATCCTGCAACAAAAGCACCGCAGCTTGTATTATATACGTGTATAAAATATTAGGGGCCCATTTTTTTTTTTAATACAATGTATTATATACGTGTATAAAATATTTTATAGCCCATTTAGAATTATATCAGAACAATTGTCTCTTTTGTTGAATTGGTAGTAAAGAAAGAGTAGGGGGGAGAAGAAGAAGTAGCGATCAGCTGACATAACGTATACTGTAGTTGTATTTTTCTCAATTTTATATGTAAAAATATATGTTCATCCGTCTAAACTTGTTCCCAAATACAAAAATATAATTTTACCTGTCCATATATAAATTCCTAGCTCCGTCCCCGATCAACTTATGTTATGGATTTGGTCGGAGAAGAAGCCAATGAAGAGGAAATATATAATCTTGCGTGAGGGCTGAAGTTGTCGCAGGGAATTGTGAATCGGAATTTTGATGAAACAAAGTGAAGAAGAAAAGGATGAAGTCGCAAGAAGGAGATGAGCGTTTTTTCTATTTCAATAACTTCAACTTTAATATTTTTGCTTATATTTTACACGTAACAAAAGTTTTTTCCATAGTGCAGGGGGTGCAGTGCACTCCCCCTTACTGTAGCAATATAAAAGTAATTAATTTTAATTATTTTTATATTACTACAGTGAGGGGGAGTGCAGTATAGGGGAATGCACCATGGAAAAAACCCGTAACAAACTTGTGTGGGGACCACAACTTTTAGCTTTCCATTTAAGCCACTTGTCGGGTAAGAAACAAGCAGAATGAAAATATCAATATTTTCTATCTCTTTCTAAACTTCCTGCTATTCTATTATATTCTTTTACTGTTCCATCAAAACATAAACTAAAAAATTACAAAAAGAGTTGCATCTGCTACAACTTATTGATAAGGGTTTTTTTTATTATTATTCTTTTGTCATCTGTAGTTCATGTATAATTAATTAGTTTAAATGCAAGCAGAACGTCCAAATTTGTTATTTTTGGGCTTAATTTAATTTAATTTTGTTGAAGTGGAATTATAAACATAGCAATCTTATACTAGTAAGTGTTGAACATAAATTTTGTGTTAAGTGAAAATATTATCTTGATAGTAATTTTATTTTCTTAATTATTACAGCTAATTAAATATGATTTCCTAAAAACAGATGACGCTAAAAATTGAAGTAATAAGATCTCACCCACTAATTGCAATTCGTAAGAGAGAAAATGCAAAGAAATGAGAGATTCAAAAACAGAGAAGGAATAAAAAGAAAAACATTACACATTTATACTTTTAAAGAACAAAACAATATTCTATGATGAATGATTTTCTTTTTTTGTAGAATGCAGAGTTCTATTTCTTGATGGAGAGATAAATGCCATAAATTATAGCAACCCCTGCAACTGTTGCTCCAACTGAACCAAGTATCTTTCCCGCTGTTATCGTCTTTTTCTCGACTGGCATGTTTAGAAGCTGCTTCACCTGCAACATTCAAAGTCACATCAGCTCGACATTTTCGAGATCACGACATGGAACGAGAGGGCGTGATTTCTTTACCTCGACGGGTTGTTTCCAGTTCTTCTGGATTCCTGGCAAGTGCCCCTTCCCCACGACGGCTACCACCGAGTTATGCTCACATGCTACTCTGAGCAATTGGGCCGACATATATCTATACACGGAAAGTATGGTTTGAGAACAATCGGGTGTGGTATAGCATAGTGATGAACTAGAGATTACGAGAAAATACTAACTGGTCGCGCTCATGGACGAGGGTTTCCATAAGCGTCGGAAACTTCTTGCTCATCTCCTGGATGACTAGAGTTAGCATGTCAACATCGTCCATTTCCTTCAGCTACACAAAAGGCAAAACAGAGTTTTCAACACTCGAGTAACACCATTAAAACTCGATATAATGTGGATTATACCGTCTTGGCCAGATCTTCCGGGCTTGGCAAGAAAACCGCTTGAAACAGTAAGGCGTACACTAACTTCGTCTTGTGCCAAAGAGGCATCTTGGCCCATGTTCTCCGTAATGTAATCTACCAAGGAAGACAAAAATAGGAACTAAAGAGGCAAGCTACGGTAAGGTAAAAACAGCGAGAACTTGAAATTTGCCCACAATGGCTGTACAAGCAAGAAGAGGAAGTACCTGAACGGGTCGATCGCCTAGTATAACCTTCCCGCCATATTTCATGGCTTCTTCATATGCCACTCGGAACTCTGCACCCGGTAGAACTTCGAGTTGACTAGCAACCTGGAAAAAGACAGATTATGGAAGAGAGTCAAGAGACTGTAAAGTTGCAAATTTAGCAAAGAGATATTTATAAATGAAAAAAAAAAGAAAAAAAGAATCATGCCTTAGCAAGAAACCAGCTGTAAAGTATCCCAAACAGATTTTGTTTCTTCTTCCACATATCAACCATTTCTCCCATGGTCGGCACCTGCAAAACAAGGCTTATATTGTGAATTCGAGCTGACAGTGAGCACATCAAAGTAACATTATCAGGTATTGAATAAGGTATTAGAAAATCGGATTAGGGGAAGCGTTCATAACAAGTCAAGATTTATTAGTTGCCCTTTTGAAAGTCGAACGTGACCTCAATGTGGTTCATTTAATTCTCAATATATCAAAGCCACCCAGTCAATTGAGCAACACAAACAGAAAAAGGGCCCTCGTTTTAAAGCACAGATTTATGTTATAGTTTCTCCTACGAATGATTGCAAGACTCAAATGATTTTCCAGAACACCTAGACACCACCTATACCTAGACACTGAAATTCCACTAATCAAGAACCCCGATTCAGATAAAGAGTTACAATAGGGAACTGAAGCATAAGGGAAACTGCTCTCAAAATCAATTTACAACATTATGAAGTTGTCACAAGAAATTCTTAATGGAGTGACATCCAAGACTTGAAACCAAGTTCACAAGAACTCATTGTGCTAATTCTCTTCTCAGATCAATTTTCAGCCATACCACATAAAATTCAATCAAAGCATCATGATTAACTTTTACTAGTTACTAACACTAAATTCAATTGATTCTACATAAAAATAAGAAATACAAATACAGCCCAACCTTGACGTCTTGAGGCGTAAGAATTGAAACGCGACTAGAGCACAACTCCAGAAAAACGACCTGCAATAGACACATTGGCATAAAAATTGCTATATTGGAGAGTTTAAAACTAAAACTGCATCAAAAGAAGAGTGCCTTGTAACTTTCAACGGAAAAGCACCTGTGGTTTTAAGAATTCTATCACAGCCTGAACTTCTCTGCAAGACTCCTGAAAATGAATGAACAATTTCCAGCTCAACAAAGCATTTCAGCAGTAATAATTGGAACCAAAAAATTTGGAAAAACGAGCTGCTTCAATTTCAGCCAGATCACTTGATAATCGAAAATTCCAAAACAGATACATCAAATTAACAGTAAAAACAATTTCTAGCTAAACAAAGCATCGCAGAAGTAATCAAAGGAAGGAGAAAAAAAAAACAATTGGAAAATCGAGCTGATTCAAATTCAGTCAGATCACCTGAGAATCGAAAATTCCGAAACAGATACATCAAATTAACAGAAAAAGAACAATTTCTAGCTAAATAAAGCATCGCAGCAGTAATTAGAAGAAGGATTAAAAAAAAAAACAATTGGAGAATCGAGCTGATTCAAATTCAGTCAGATCACCTTAGAATCGAAAATTCCAAACAGATACATCAAATTGACACCAAATTACCGTGGAAACGTGAGCGGTTCCGACCAAATATACGTCGCAGACGCCGCCGCCGCCGCCCGCAGCCGATTCGCACGTAAGCACCGCCACACACTTCGAGAGCTCCGGCGGCAGCACTTTCGTCTCATAAGCGTTGTAACCGTCGTCAATCGCGCTCTCATTTTCAGGAGGAGCCACTTCGTCATCGCCGGAGACTCTACCCCCCTCGCCGATGTTCACGAAATCGTCGATACCGGCGGTCGCCGCGGGAGACGGCGGAGAATCCATCGCGCAGCGGCGAGAGGAGTGCTTGAAGGAGATGGATCTGAGATTTGGATTGAGGCGGAGCAACCGTGGGGAATTGGCGGAGGCGGAGGAGGTGGCGGCGGCGGCCGAGGCGGAGGCGGCGAGAGGAACGATGTGGTCTGCCGAATTGAAGCGGTTTAATCCGTACATAGGTGCGTAGATACTTCCGGTTTGGGGATTAAAAAAAAGTGCCCATTTCTTACTCAAAAAGATAGTGAATTGACATTTTTAACCATTAATAAAGTTTAATAAATATTAATTAAGGAATTAATTAATTTAATTTCTTCTTTTGTTAGTGAAAATATACGTATACGTAATGGCCTGCAATTTATATACAAGTACAAAATTAATTCTTTAATTTTGATGCGTATTTGAAATTTCAATTGCGAAATGTAGTTGATGAATATGAATAATCATATGTTAAGCTTTTAGGCGATCATAAATAATTAGGACTTCTCCAACTGCGAAATGTAGTTGTTTGGGATGAACCCCCAACTACTGTAAATATTTCTGCTAGTTGTCAAAAAAAAAAATATTTAGGACTTATTTTTGGAGTAATATATCATAATCTTAAGTAAATTTACACATTTCAATAATATAATAAATATACTCGCATATAAATTTCATAAGTAAGAACACCTTTTTATTACTCTTAATTTTAGATTTTAGATTATATTTTTCCGATGCATAAAACGAAGTATTTGAACCTTTGTATATGCGACATTGGTGTGCCCTTTTTTCATATACAATGCTCATATACCGATCTATTGATGGAAAGGGAAAGCATTATCCACTTGAGTTACGCTACGCTTCGTTAAAAAAAATTATTTAATAATAATAATTGATTAGACAAGTCAATATTCAAATACAAACTCGAATATTGATCTATCTCGTAGCACAATGGTCTCACACAAATTCAACTTCATATTTGGATGACATTTATAATTTTGTTAGTTTTAGATGCAATAAAATGGATCGAGAAAAACACAACAAATGCTTCAACTTTTATCCCAACAAAGTATGTATATATAATGCAAAATACGTATAAAATGCCTCATTCATATACAACCACCATTAACTTAAAACTGCACTTCATTTCTAGGCAAAGAGACAACAAGAAGAAGGCAACATTCCCATTCAAACTCCAATCAAGTTTTACCTCTGTATGTGATGCTACCAAGGTTTTCACACAGCAGCAACGACAAAGCCGGCAAATAGCTCGCCAACAACAATCACGAGCAAATAAATGGAAACGGGACAGCTAATGCCGATCTTTCTCATGGCCGGGTGCAGGAGAAATGCCCGGCTCGTCTCTTGCAATATTCAACCTGCTAAGGTTGGATAGACACGGACTCACTAGAAGGTCATTGTTGTGAGCAATGGACGCCAATCGGAGTGGTATAAATAAATGATGGTGACACGAAATACAACAGGGGTTAAATCCTAGCACATGTTATAAGGCTGGAGAAACGGAACAAAGTTAAATACACCGTCTAAAAGTACACTGACGAAATCTTGTGAAGGCTTCGAGGACAAAAAGAATCAATTTTAGGTGAAGTTCTGTACTTGTTTGTATCATAAGGTTTGTCGCTTCTATGACTGAATTAAATGTTGTCCGTCTGAATATCAGCAACTGCAGGTGATCAACGAAAAACGTAACTACCATTGAACTCGGAGAGAAGATAATAAATAAATAAATAACTATATTACCTTACTGTATTGCACATTAGACACATCCAAAGAATTGTTCCAAGGATGGTGCTGTGAAGACATTGGAGGCAGGTTGTTCCAGCTTGACTGATGAGATGTGAAGCTGATATTTTATGAATCTCTGAAAATGATAACGAAGACATAAAGCTATGATGTGAAACGATATTCCAAAAACAAAAAGTGAAGGAATAATTAAGCATAAAAGCTACCCTAATAAGTAATAACTCGTAGCTATCCATTTTCTTTCAATAGAATTGTAGTATGCAAGAATAAGTCAAAATCAAGTAACAAACACAATCTAAATTGTAAATATCCAATTACTTTAGACCTATAAATTAAAAGGGCATCAGCAACTAGCAGGCGTTTTTGTACTTTGCAACGAAAGCCACATTGGAAGATATATCTAATAATGCACAATTCGGTTTCTCTCTTCAAGCTTTCATTAATTTACCGAAATTAATATTCAGCTTTTGTTGAATAGAGTAGAAGATAAAAAAGAGTTAGAACATACAGCTAACTGGGTAGTAATTTCAGGATTGGAGTCTATGTGCCAATCTGGTTCCAATTGTCGGACAAAAGATGTCCGTCCATTCTCCATGCTGCAGAAAAGAACCTGCAAGATCACTTCAGTTAAAACAATGTCTAGGCTGATGAAAAATGTTAGACTTGCCAAACTACAATACTTTAAATCAGCTTACAAATTGCATGTTATTTTTCCTTAACTACATAAGCATATAACATGTTTCAACTGATTGATTCTTCCAAAATAAAATATTGGACAAAGGAGTAACTATATACAATGAAAAATAATTAAAGCCCAATATTACCTTATCTTTGACTAAGCCACCTGATGTGAAAACCCCAGCTTCTTCCAGAGCAACGAGAACTTTTTTCTGCAATGATATAAAACAAAATCTAATTGGTGATCTTGGAACAAATAGCACCACATAGCAAGCAAAAAATAAATAAAAAATGTGGCACGTGATGACAATTTACAAACGAACAACACACATCAAACTGTTTAAACCATGATGATTTGTTTGCCATAAAATATTTCTCTCGTAATTAAGATGGTTCGCTGCACCAGCCAAAGCTACTAACATGTCTCCATAAAAGATTACTGAAAAAGAAAAGTTTTATCTCAATGTTCACATTTTCTGAAGTGCACACAAGAAACATGTTTATCAAAAGAAAGCTAAGAAGTCTAATTATTTGTTCTATGTCATCAGCAATTGGAATCTATAATAAGTGAACCAAATTAAAAAAATATATATAGAGATTGTTTCAGAATACCAGATTATAGGAGAGAGATAAGTTTGCAATATGATTACAGGGATGCCAATATTTAATCTAGCAAGTAGAAGCATTACATGTCGAAGTGATTCTAGTTCGCATCACAAAATAACCAAAAATAGTTACAGAAAATAGTGATCAATAACAATAACAGAAAATAGTTACAAAAAATTAGCAAGTGAACCCCAGAAATAAATATTTGTGAAAGTTCACATTCTAATTTGACATAAGACCACAAGGATAACCCAGGGCATAGAATTGCTGTGACACTATAATAAACGGCAGAGTGAGATGTAATTTAAGTTTAACATAATGGCTTGCAAGATGTTGAAGTTCTTCACTTATCATAGATACGAAAGCAACATTCGACTGGAAACACTTCCACTATATGTAGATAAAATGAATAATAAACAAGGACAAGAGAATTGTTTACTTCACTCTCATCGTCGAGCACCCTTTCCATCAGATAAAGATCACAAAACTTTGTGATCTCAAGCAGCACCTCCAGAACAGACGATCTTACAGTCGCTTGCTTCTGGGAAATAAATCCATTAACAACAAGCATCGGTGATTTTGTAATTATGATTTTCATATGCTATAGACTTGAAGATGAAGGTAACAACCTGTAGTTCCTCTGGAGTGCTCTCCTCAAGAATAACACCAAGCAACCTACATGTTACCTGCACGATTCAAGTAATGGAAACAAAAGTTAAATGTGATCTAATGAGAGTAAATAATTCAGAAGATTAACCCCACATTTATTGTAGTAACACCAAAAAATGTTCGAGTCCGTCTCAGACAGACACAAAACAAACGAACACACACACACACACACAACAGATGATCATACTCGATTGATAATTGACAGAACGCCTGTCCTTAGCAGATCAAAAAATGCAAGAGCAGTTCAGCCATGGGGCATGACTCTCGAACACCATGGTTTATTATGAGGAGACTGTCATTTAGTTATTTATATTATGAAGTATCATCAGAGTGGAGATAATAAAGATATATAAGGCAGCATTTATCTTTAGCCATACGACCATCCCAAAGTTTTCTAACGAAAAATTCCCCAATAATTTGAAACCAAATAACTAAATTCACCCCAATCAGTCTAGAAAAGTCTCCTCATGGCTTAAATTTACCAATAAGTCACTTCCTATGAGCTTTATTGACCTCCAAAAAGGTACTAAGTGCCCTAAAATTGTTTTTTATTTCAACTTTTACAAATCTATAACAATAGCAGATGTCATCCCAAAACAAGACACCATATCAAACCAATCAGATTACATTACAAGGCAGCATAAATTAGGCACATATAAAGCTCAAACAAAACAAGAAAACGCAGCTATATTGTTCCATATCAAGAGAAAAGTAGATAATCTAGTGTTCGAATATTACCTTCCTTCCTTCACTCAACCTCTGCCTGACAATTTGTCCGAGAGTTGGCTGCAGTTGTACCAAAAGCACGTCATTTCACTCTTACTCTTTCCCAACAACGCATATATAACCGAAAAGGAAGTGAAGACGAAAAATACCTTTACAGGCTGAAAGAACTCATCGATAACATTCTGAGTTGTCGAATCCTCTGAAGGATTACTAGCCCCCGAGGACGAAGCATTCGCTGCCTCACCACTACTAACACCAGAGCCACCCGCTGCCGGAGCTCGTTTAGGCTGCCTTCTTTGAGGTTCACTAGGAGCTCTCAATAATCTCCAAGTAAACACCAAAGCAAATGCCAGCCCTGCTATCGCACCAACTGATCGCGAATCCTGCAAACACATTCGATTTTCGACACATAATTTAGCCAAACATTCTCATCCACAAACAATTCCAAAGGAAGAAAATCAGCTCGCAGCTTTGAAATTTCCGCCGTGAAAAAACACTTCTCCCGTCATCACTCGGTTTACAAATTCAGTCATTTTTATACACAATTAAATCGACCAATCGCAAAACAGATAGCTCAAATCACGAATTCATACATGAAAAATCGGATAAATTCAACAATCAGAGAAAATTCAGCACCAAACAAACGGAAATGAAGCTCGATAATCAGCAATCAAGTGCGGAGAGACGCGAATGGAACAAACGATGAATCGAAAATTGGATGAGAGAGAAGCAAAACGCACCAGGTCGCGGGGGAAATCGGAGAACTTGATGGAGAGGAAAGCTCCGACGCGTTTGATCAACTGCATAAGATCTTCTTTGGGATTATCAGCCATCGCGATTTCACAGAGATTTCTTCTCTGCTTATAGCCAATTGATCAGAAACCGATTGAAGCCCTCTTTCGCTCGCGCTAAAAATGAAGTTGCATTCGTTACATAATGATTATTGCACAGTGGCGAAGGATAGCAGATCGAGAGAGAGACCAGCGAGGGGTAAATTTGTAATTTTATTAGTTTCGATATGTGGAAATAAAAGAAAAAAATTGGCTTTTCCAATGACATTGAATAAAAATATTTATATAGTTGAAAAATTGATTGTAACTACTTTTATGAGAGGTTGACCAGATGACTGAATCATCGTACAAATTTGAGATTTTTAAAAATATATATATAACAATTCAATTTGTGGATGTCTCAATTTTGGGATGGGACCTATGTCTCCAATTCTTCGTATGTCACCGTGTGCTAGTATTAATTTTATTATTTTTAATAATAAAAAATTGTAGAATAAAAATTTATTAGTATTCTATAATTTATCATGATTAATATTTATAATTAAAAAATTAAAATTTAAAAAAATCATATACCATGATTTTGGAATAGTCAATCAAAATAAGTATTTTTTTTAACCTACATATTCCAAAATCATGGTATATGATTTTTTAAAATTATAATTTTTTATTATAAATATTAATCATGATATATTATGTAATAATAACTTTTTATTTTACAAAAAAAATTGTTAAAAATAATAAAATTAGTAATGGCACACGAAGAATTAGGAACAGAGAGGAACTCATGCGCTCAACTTTACTACTTGAACTAAACCTTCACGACACACAAGATTGAGAATTAACTCATACTAACTTTAGTTTTGGTAAAATTACTATTAATAATTCTTGTTGCTTTGTCTCCATCACAAGTTCACAACCCACATTAATGTAACGAAAATATAAGGCTTTACTATATAGAGTAATATAATTAGTATTGCACACCAAAATATATTTATTATAATGAAAACTTATAATATGAAGTGAGATTAGCTTTATGTAATAAACCCATGAATAATAGATACACATTAAACTATAAGGTACGTTTACCTATGAAATGAGCTACTTTTATAATTAGTGACTTCTTGTCCCATTTTTTGATAAGTAGTTCGTCCTATTTGAGATGTTCCACCATCTGATTAAGTACGAATTTCTATAGGTAATGTATCTTTTTTAACTATACTAATTCTTCTAAATAATCGGCTACACAAGAAATAAGATATTTCAATTGAAAAAGAGAAGGTATAATTTGTAGATCGTGAAAAAATTATAATTTAGGACAAACATTATACTCCGTGTTATTTTCCATGATTAATCATTCCCAAACATATTACACATGTAATACTAAACTATCATAATGTTAATGTTCCATTTGCATGCATGTTTTATGAACAATAATAACATCCATCGCCCGTCCCAATTCAATTTGGTTGTTGATTAACTATATACTAATAGCAACTCAAAAAAAGCTATATATCATGATAGAAACATAACAATTAGTACAAGATTTAGAAAACTATGCAAATGAAATAAATTGAAAAAATATTATGGTATATTTTACAAATTAGTGCAAAGAGGAGAGAAAACCAAGCTAGTTATCTACAAGGATGGGTGGTGAAGAACTTTGGGCGTCTTCCACGGAAATCTCGGTGACGTCGTCGACGGAGATGGTCATCCCCAGCGCCGGGAGCCTCTCGATCATGCCGTTGCATAGCATCTCCTTCTCCAAGTGCTGGCAATAGCTCTCGAAAACTCGAGAGCTGACCGTGACATTGAAATCTAGCAAGAAAAGTAGCTCTATTTCTAGCTTATTTAGCTCGGGATTGCTCACTCCACCAACTCGAGCGTAGAATGCATTGTTGTAGTGTCTGCAATGGCGTCAATCGATTTTGATCCAATATTTTCATTGATAAACAAGAAAATTAATTGAAATGTGAGAAATATGTATTAAATTTTAACCTAACCTAGTTTATAAATCTACAAGAGAAAGATTAGACCATGGATTGATATTTGAATAGGTTTTGACCAACTTAACAATGGCTCTTGAAATTCGGATGAGATTCGATATTCCACAATATTAAGTGTGCCACCTTATCCCATCATTATATTTATTACTGTTTTAAAAGTATTTTTATCTACTATTTTGTTGTTGTAATGCTATTTAATTTTTATTTCAAACAATTAAAGTTTTAAAAAAAACATATGCCCTAACTTTGGATTGTCAACCCTAAAAATGAAATATAAATTATTAAAAGTGAAATTAAATAATTAGAAAATAATTATACTATATCCTAACTTGATAGAATGAAAACTTGTTAATATTTATATAATTAACTTAAAACATATAAGACTGAAATTGAAGAAAACATATTAAAAAAAATGTTTCAAATTTGCATGGACAACTGCACCACCAACATCTTCTTCTTTTATTAAATTAAACTCAATTTTATTTTTAAAAATCATAATTAGCTCATGAGGCTATTTCTATAAAAATGCTGTTAAAAATCTTATAATCTCTGCAAATGTAAAAAAAATTAATATTAAAAAAGTTAACACTTCATAAAATACAGAAATGTTATGGAATGGAAGATTCACTGAATTTCTCACAAAAAATTTGAAGAAAACTTATAAAATTAGAATATCAGTCGCCAAATAAAATTCAATTGTGTATATTAATACGAGCATTAAATTAAATTCATATACAAATAAATCCATGGATTCCAAATCGCACGCAAATCATTTCGAAATTTCAAAAACAAAAATCGAGAAAACTCACTCATCATCTAGAATTTTGGAGGCGATCATGACGCTGGTGACGAGCAATCGATGAACATTGAGCGAAACCACCAGCGAATCCGGAAATCGGTGCACGAGCCGATCGATGTAGACGAACGCCACCACAAAGCACGCCGGAGAGCAGCTCGTGTATTTGTAGATCCTCTCCACGTACTTATCCAGCCCGATCGCCGGCGATCTGACGCCGTGGAACGCGCTCAGGCTCCTCCTCCCTCCGCCGCCGCCGACGCCGGCGGCGCTCAATCCGTCGTTGCGAGCGACGAGCTTCTCCAGCACGCAGGAGAGCACGGCGAGGACCCGCGGCGTGGTCGAGGCGTCGTAGCTGCTCGGCTCCGTCAGCCGCGGCTGGTCGTGCCGCCGTTCTCCGCCGCCGCCGCCGCCGGATAACATCTACAGTGGCATTGTGTGGTGGCGGTGGGAGCATTTTGGCGGTTTTATTGGAGGGTTTTGATTTGGGGATTTTGAGCGAAGGGTTTAGGAGCGAAGGCTATCTTATCTGCTGTGGGGTAATCAGGGGCCGCCACGTGGCGACTGCATCCGCCGTTGGATTAGTTTGGATTGAGAGATTAGTTTAGTTGGATAAAATGTAGCTTTGTTTGTTGGAAATGTAGTTAATTAGTTGTACGGAACTAGTCATTTGGTAAGCGGTTTTTGGATTGTTAGTGAAAATTTTTGTTTGAGATTTGATATAACCATCAATTAAGTAATTGTGATCTTTCACATGTATTATGAAACAAAATAAACTTTAGATAGAGGGGAAATGAAGGAAATTGGGTGTAAATAAATTGAGTCGAGCCGAATATTGTTGCGTTGATATAACCATCAGTTAAGTAATTGTGATCTTTCACATGTATTATGAAACAAAATAAACTTTAGATAGAGGGGAAATAAAGGAAATTGGGTGAATGAATTGAGTCGAACCTAATATTGTTGTGTTTAATTTTTTTTTTTTTTTGGCTTGATATCGATCTCATTCTCGAGTTTTATTTCATGAAATTTGAGGCTTACGAACTTAATCATAAACGAGAGATTTCCAAAGCTTGATTTTTTTTTTTGAACAATAAATTTTAGTTACGATTATCTAGTATGTTTGTTATTTACTTATTTAGATAGAGATTCAATATAATTATCATGGATCATATATGGTATAGCAATATGAGTTGTAGTTAGTTAATAATCACATATTTTCAAGATAAACAAAATACATGAACATATTTTCACATGCTATCAAGTTCAAAGTATTTTTGTACTACGAGTTTCAATGAAGTTTCACCATATTGGAATTTCAGTAGCTTATAAATGACTTGATTCATTGACATCCCCAATATTATATGATTTTCTATCATGTTAAATTAGACTAACCTTTGTATTAACTGATTTTATTATGTAAATTAGACAATATTACATATTTTCAATTCACCGTTCAGTCGAAGCAATATCTCAATCTGAACTACACCAACGTTTTTTTCGGTCAAATTTGTCACACTAAATTATCTTCTTTTCTCGACAGACTATTGAAACTTGAATTTCTTTTACCAAATGAGCAAAGGCAACTAAATGAAAAAAAAAATATATCTGGTAAATTATTTTGCAAGAAATTCCAACCCACGTTGAAAGCGAGAAGACGCCGCCACGTCAGCACCCCGCGAGAGATCTCACGAAACGCTCCTCCCGAAGCCCACGGCTGACGTGGCGTGAAGCGTGTGGCTCACAAAATCACTCCCCTCAAATTTCGGACGAAATTACCGTCCGTGCCATCGAGCGAGTCCACAGCTTCCGTTGCTGTCCACGTCAGCAACACTCCACGTCACCAAATCCAACAGCCCTCGTCCCGCCACGTGGCGTGAACCCACTGCATTTCCTGAATAAATACCCCACTACTCTAAAATCACTGTTCTTTCCCTCCCTCTCCCCTTTTTCCTTAAATAATTTCACATAAAAAAATGGATCATCATTTTCATAAACACAATCACTTGTTTCTCTTCTCTTTCCCAATCAATGGATCATCAAGCTCCTAATTGAAAAGAAAAAAAAAAAAAGTTAATCAAATTGTACATATATATATATATATATATATATGAATTTAGTTAATGACGAAAAATCTCGCATTTATGTGATAGCCAGAAAGAGAGAAAATTGGAGAGAATTGAAATTAAGGCGGTGACGTAATTAAACAATTATATATATATATATATATGGGTGAGCCGTTGTGCGAGTTTTGCAGGGTGGTGAGGGCGGTGGTTTACTGCAAATCCGACGGCGCGGCGCTGTGCCTGAGCTGCGACGGCAGCGTGCACGCCGCCAACGCGCTCTCCCGCCGCCACCTCCGCTCGCTGATCTGCGACCGCTGCCTCGCGGAGGCGGCGGTGGTGCGCCGCCTCGACGAGAAGCTCTCGCTCTGCGAGGCCTGCGACGCCGCCGCCGCCGGCTGCTTCCCGGCGGCGGCCGACGGCCGCCGCGCCAAGCTCAGCTTCTACGGCGGCTGCCCCACCGTCGCCGAGCTCGCCAAGGTGTGGCCCTTTTGGCTCGAAGGGACTATTAATCTCCAGCAAGAAGAAGCCGAGATTCCGCCGTTTGTGAAGTTCGCGCCGTGGCAAATTCCTTCGCCTCCGCCGCCGCCGCCGGCGGCGGCGGCGGCGGCGCTGCCGTGCGAGCTGCCGCCGAAGTTTTCGTACTCGTATGGGAGGGCGTCGTCGTTTAGCGGAGATATCATCCCTTACCTTCCTCGGGAATCGAGTTTGGAAACGGTAAATCTAACTGATTTTTTTTTTTTCGATTTCGATTTAGGTTTGAGTCGATGATTCGTTCCCGGATTTTGGCTCGTTTTGTAATTTTTTAACGGGATTTTGGAATGCGTTACAATAACCTTTACGATAATGTTGAACACCCCTTCTCCATGGAAAAAACCGTTACAATAATGTTGAAGTCTCTCAATTTGTCGCAAGATTAACGCCGAGTTGGCCTCGATGTTTTCAATCTCGACAAGTGTTCTGGAGTGTTAATTTTGCAACAAATTGAAAGATGGTGACATTACTTGGCCACGCTAATAACATTGCAAAATGAATTGAAAGTTGATGCAATAGTTGTGTACTAAAACGCTACAATAATGTCACGGTCTCTCAATTTGTTGCAAGATTAACACCCTAGAGCACTTCTCGGTATCTTCGTTTCGTTGTTTTCAATCGTTTAATTGAAGTTATTTGTTGAGTCATGCACGGACTTTCACTCATTTTTATAATATTTTTGGAAAACGTTGCAATAATGTCACATTCTCTCAATTCGTTGCAAGACTATCTGGTCTCGTATACTCGTTTTGGTTAGTATTACGTTCGATATGTGCCTGACAGAAACCACCAGCGTGTTAATTTTGCAACAAATTTGAAAGACGACGACTTGATTTGGTTCGAATTTTGTGTTAAGTGTTAATTAGGTAAAAATGCCCTCTTTGTGACAGAATTGCAGTGAAACCATAAAAGAATTAGGCATTAATCAAGAGAGTGAGGATATATGCAGTGTTGACATTGATGGGATGCCTCTGAGCTTTGATAGTAGCTATGAAATGTTTGAGAATATCCAAACCAATCAATCAAGATTCCACTGTGATGATGGAGGATTAACTGCATTGTTAATGGAGAACAACAATTCCTCTGTTGCAGAATCCAACATCACTCACATCGAGGGCCCCATCGAGGTACGTGCAGATTTTTTTTTATTATTTTTCACGCACACGAGATCCTCTGTTCCAAAATTTCTGCTTGTACGAAGTGTGATGCGCGTGTGGCATTAGGTGTCCACGTCAGCACAGATGCAGGGGGCCCCGCCCGCTTCGGTGGGCGGGGCCACGAGCTTGATGCTCATGAACCCTAATCTTGGGCTCGGGTTTGGGGGCAATGGGCAGCCCCCCTCGAGCTTGCCCCTTATCACGGGGGAGAGCAGCGTGTCGGAGTATCAAGACTGCGGGCTGTCGCCCTTGTTTCTGACGGGCGACTCGAGGTGGGACTCGAATTTCGAGGCGATGAGTAGCCCGCAAGCGAGGGACAAGGCCAAGATGAGGTACAACGAGAAGAAGAAGACGAGGACGTACGTCGTTTCTTGATTTATTTTGGTTTTTTTTTTTTTTGTCGAGTTGGATTTCTTAGATTATTTCAAAATTTTGATGCATTGGTACTTATTTTGGCTTATTTCATGTTGTTTTGGCTTATGGTGTGTGGTTTTGATAGATTATTTCAATTTTTGGAGAGTTGAATGATGCATTAGTGCCCACATTGGTTTATGATGTGTTTATTTCAATTTTTGGAGAGTTAGATGATGCAATAGTAATACCTATTTTGGCTTATGATTATTTCATTTTCTTGTAGAGTTTTACCTTTATAGGGATTTTGCCTTAAGAGTTGGATGATGCATTAGTATTTCTTTTAGCTTATGAGATACATTATTTCACATCTTTAGTAGAATTTGATGATGCATTAGTACTTATATTGGTTTATGATGTGTGGTTTTGCTACATTACTTCCTTTGTAGACTCGAGAATCCATACATTCCTTATCAGCGTATAGACATCTATCTCTCGAGCACGAGTTTAGGTTTAGGTTTCCGTTTCCCTATCCGTCGTGTTGAATGAGTTGTACGTTATTTTATGAATGTAGGTATAAGAAACAGATAAGGTACGAGTCGCGCAAGGCCAGAGCCGACACAAGAAAGCGCGTGAAGGGCAGATTCGTCAAGTCCGGAGAGACTTACGACTATGATCCTGAAGGGGCACTGCATTTTCAAGCCTAAGGTATAAACCTAATTTTGTTGCATGAATCTCAATTCTTTTTCATGTAAAACATTTGAGTTTGATATATATAACACGGCTTTTGAAACGTTGCAATCCATCAGAAAGCAGGGATGAAAGGCTGTTGAGCCGCGCCGCCTGGACCTGTGGGGGAATTCCTCATGACTCGAGGTTTTTTATATTAAAATCTGACATTACTCGTAAATTTTACACGTATTCGAGATTATATATATATATGTAGAAAAAGATGATGATTTTGATTTCTTTTTTTAAAGGGCCTCAAATTGGGAGATGGAGTTGAGGCTATGTGCATGAGAGGGAGAGAGATGTTGTGTACAGGAAAGATATATGAAGGTTTCTTGCAAGACATTATTATTAAAAGAATATCAATATAATGCATTAGTGCATATATTGATACTTTCAATAATTTCTTCAAGGTTTTATGAGATTGAGAACTTAGAAAAGAAATATTATATATATATATAATTTTTTGGAGGAAAAGTCTTCCAGAAAAACAAAATGTCTGGATGGAAAGAAGCCTGCAGAAACCTCTCACCAGTTCTTGCTGTATAATGGTGAAGGAAAATTTTGCCAATTTTTTTAAAAATTTTTGGGAAAATGTCAACAGCTACTTGAATGAGATTGGTTTAAAGAGCTTGATTTATTTGAGGTTGATGTAGTTGAATATCCAGTTGTTTGGTTTGATTTATTTTTTATTTCCATGGTTTCATTATTTATCATATAAAAAATGTATATTTATATTGGCATAGTTCAAATCCTATGTTAGATGGAGTGGCTTTAGCAAGGAAAAATTGACTAAGATTGAATTATGAAATGCAATAGACAAAGAAATAAGAGGAAAAAGTAGAATTAATCATTTATATTTTTTAAATCAGCTACTAAAATGAAGCATGAGATTGGAAATTTGAAACATAATATGCAACAAAAAAAGATTACAAAATCGAAATTTTAGAACCGATTAACCAAAGATGAGAAGAAGCCGAATGGAATAGTTCATTAATTAAACACTTTGATATTAGATTAATGAAATACGAAACCGAAATACGGTAGGTAAAGTTGTAAAATGAAATTTAATATTTTAAAGACATTAGTTCCAAGGGCATTATCACAAAAAGAAATTGTCCATTTTTATTTTATCTTTTTCTTGAAGTAAGAAGCTACCAAATTCCAAGGCTAAATAGTTTTCGTCTATTACAATTTACAATTACTAAAAAACATAACCATTCTAGAAGTTGAAAAGATGCCCACGAACTCCAAAATAAAAATAAAATGAAAGAAGAAATTAAACCTTAAAAAACACCAAAAAATTATTCTAGAAGTCAATTGATCATTATCAATACACGTAATTAAGATTTCAAATTCTAGAGTGCCTAGATATGGTTGTAATTTTTTTTAGAGCTTGCTATTTTATATTTGAGTGCTTTAAAATATAGTTTCATATTTTTAAATCAATAATATTTATTTGGAGAGCTAGAATAAATTTTTGGACCCACCAAATAAAAGTGTTTTGAATTAAAAATCTAATGTTAAAAAAAGAATCATCGTAAGAAAGAATCTTCCCCAAAATTTGATCCAAGTCAATTGTCTTGGATAATAATAAAAGATTATGGAAAATGTCAAACCTAGTATAGACGTAATTGTCAAAATTGGTATTTACTAATATTTTGAACTGGTTTTACTCAATAAATTAGCTTTTGGATGACCCCTTCATCTTCAACTTCCTTGTAAATATTATTTTATTCATTTTTTATAAACCTAGACTTATAGTTTTTTAATGTCTAGCTCAAATATGGGACCAAATATATAATTGGATTGTGTTAGATATCCACTCCCTTCAAATCAAACAATTTTAATTAAGATGAGTAGTTTGATTTGTCACGTAGTTTTACATTTAAAAGTTGAAAATAAAAAGTTCTAAGAAGGTTTATCATAATACCCTCAAAGTCGTAGTTGAGAATTTAATAAGTAGGTATTACTTTTCGAAGTCGGCTATGAATCTAGGATTGGGAAATTAAACGAAAATAAAAGTGGATTTCTAATAATTCAACGTGCTGATGCGAATCTTTTTATGTATATATTTAAATATATAATCGATGGAGTTGGGTTCAAGTGAGAATGTTTAATTTCGTGAGAAATGAGAAGGATTTTCGTCCATTGATCTTTAATTTCGTGAGAAATGAGAAGGATTTTCGTCCATTGATCTTGGAAGATCAATGGATCAGATCTGTTTTCGATTGTG
>JAYJMF010000073.1:1698055-1721576 GCA_036873715.1 Salvia sclarea
AATGCATACTTATTTGAATATTACAATATTTATTAGACATATATAGTGTAAGATAATTATTATCATTATATATATATATTTTTTTTATCATTATTTTAAAAATTTATGCAAAGTACCTACAACTTTAAAATTTATAAATTAACTATATTAAAATTCGTATCAAGTAAAAGTCCAAATGTATAACATTTTGTGGGTGAGTGGGAATATATAGCTAGTTGATTTTCTCATGAAATCCAGTGCTCCACATTTTTTTTCTACCATCGTATCCTATCATTTTATCTGTTATTTTAAAAATTATTTTTTTAATATAAAAAAGTTTAACAATAATACTCCTAAATTTGGATTTCTTTCATCTATGAATAATATTTAATTTTAATTTCAACAATTAAATTTTTTAAAAGTTATATACTCCGACTAATATTCAATTCCTTTACAATGAAAGAAATTGGAATAAAGTTGTTAATATTAAAATTACCTAGAGAAATAGGTAAAATAGTTTTGAACAAAAAAGATCAAACACAAACAAATCGGATTGACCACAAAGAATCAAGTACAGTAATAACAAAATAAAAATAAAATACGAGACTGAGTTGAATAATGCTCTCTTGAATTCAAGTTTTCAGAAGTAGCATCAAATTTTGCGCATGAAATCATGAGTAGGATATGAAATATTCCCAACAACAGCCGGTGACAAAAGCAAATTTTAAGTTCGTTTGCATGAATCTTCAACCTTAAAACCACCAATAAGGCAATAATTATTCTCAAACCACCACACCAAAATCACGAAGATTAGAAACATGATTATGCTTGCATTCCTTGCCATTGGTATGCCGTGAAGTTGATTCATCTTAAACATTCAACAACATATCAAGATGTGAAGATACAACAATTAATTATAGCATGTGAAATGAGGAAAATAAATCAACAAATGGCATGAGATCTTCACATCAACGGGTTCGCTGCTGTGTTGTTTGGTAGACAAATCTATACTATTAATATTATAGAGAGGTAATACAAATTTTGTAATTAAGTTGAAATTAACTCAAATTGATTGTAGTTCAAAGTTAATTTTGTCTGTTTTTTAGATTGATGATTTATTATATACATAAAATATAAAATAAAATTAATCAAAATTAATTTATATGATAATTAAATCGAATCACTAAATTGCAAATTGATTTAAAATTAATTGTAAACTAATTGAATGTGCAATTTTGCAATAAACAACACTAAATCAAGGGGCATCAAATATCAACAGAATAGCAATTTTTACTAGTATATAATTTTAAGTAATTCATAACCCATAATTTTTATATTGCATGCTTTAAATTCACATAGTATTATTTTATTTTCCATATAATTATCTTGATTTCTCTTCTTGTTTTTGCATATAGTATTTTGTTTGATGATGAATGTGAGTTTTTGTTTCATGATTGTGGTGTAGTGCAGTGGTGGGCGGGCGATGTTCGAACTTGTTTGACAAATTCAATTCCCTCCCCATTTTTACTATTGAATTTTCTAAGAATTTATCTAAGAAAATTTATGACATTGTGAATCAATGATGTAATTCTTATTATGGCTTCTTCTTTGTGGTATTTTCACAAACACATGGTGGGATTTGTTTTATATGCTTGATGTGTGTGGTTAGTTTGGATTTGGTTGGGACCTTTTGTCGAGCAGATGGTGTGCGGTGGGAAGAAAGAGCTTAAGGGTGGCTTTTTAACGAACATCTGATCTGCATTTTTCTTTTTCTTTTTTGAGTTTTTCTAAAACTTTTTTTTCGTTTATTCTTGTACTAGACAAGTACTCATATTCAGATGAGACAATTAATGAATAAAAATGAGACAAATTCTCATGCTTAGATGACATTTTGTTATATAACTACTCATATATCTAAATGAGATAATTATTAAACAAAAATGAGAAATATTTGATATGCAAATTAACGAGATAATCTTAAAAATGATGCAAGTAAATATAATCTTTTAATATATATAATTACTGCTATTTGTACATGAGATAATTAACAATCACAAATGAGAGAATTTGTAAATATAAATGAAATTATTTTGATGTGCAAATGTGTTAATTCCTTCTGTATAACTACTACATACATCGAATTTTTCAATGGGTCCGAATCCCATTAGTAACCATTTTATGACCTTCCTGCATTTTAAAGTTTGGTAAAAACTCTCGTGCCCCCATGTATATATACATCACCTTGTTATCAAGGGTGATGAGGGTCGAAAGAGATGGATTTAAATAGTGTATTGTATATATACATTGACGTATAGGAGTCCACCTCTTAAAGTTCTGTGATCCTTCCCTCCATCTCCTAATTCCTTCTATATTGCATGTTTGATTGTTTTCATTATACATTTGGTGTATATAGATATATGTCAGCCACGTTGCTAGAGGTGGCACAACAGCAAAACTCGGTGGTTGCCGTTGTGGGAAAAGGTCACTTACCAGGAATGCAGAAGTATTGGAAACAACCTGTTGACGTAAACATTCTATGCCATTTTTTTCGATTTTAAAGTTTTGTGATTGTTCCATGTCCTAATTTCAAACTTATGTTATCGAATGTTTCAGATGAAGCAACTTCTCCACGCTCCAACTAGGACGAGAATGGTTATCCTCCTTTTCTCGTCGAGCCGTCTCATTTTTCTTGTGTCATCTTTCCTTTTTTTATGGCGAAAAAGTTACACATAAAAAGTCCAAACATCATCCCATACTCATCACGTCAACCTTACTTTTTTTAATCTATGTACTAAAAAAACAATGAAAAAATTGATGATGGATCACGTGTCAAAAAATATTTCTCTCTATCCAAAGAAAAATAATATAGCAAAATAGTATAAATTGATAATTAAAATATATATTGATTAAAATTATGTAAATAATAAATTGACAATTTCGCCTCTACCAACAAATTTTTAGATGTACAATAAAGAACGGAGATAAATGCCAGAAATTAGTTAGGATTATAATAAGTCAATTACACTATTTCTAAAAAATATAAAAGAAATTCCCTAAAAAAAAGTATAAAAGAAATAAAAAAAATCAATTACATATTTTTGGGAAGTGCTTGTCTCTCCTCTTAAAGCCATATCCCTAGCCATAAAGAAGGTATACTTGTAGATATTACGTGCATTATATAATTGTGAGGAGGCCAGTTTATTAAAAAATCGATTTCTCCTACATTTAGGCTGCCGAAATGGATGATGATCACTTTTTCAATCTATCACATGATGAGAGATGGAGGATTCTTTATGATGAGATTAAGAGGAATCCTCTTGATCATTTGAAGAATATTCTTCCTTCTTTTTATGAAACCATGGCGATTGAGCGCGATCAGTTAGTGTTCTGATTTATCTAAATTGGTTTTTAAATTCTTAATCTTGCCATTCTAGTCCTAGGTTGCTATATTGCATGTTTGATTGTTTTCATTATATATTTGGTGTATATAGATATATGTCAGCCACGTTGCTAGAGGTGGCACAACAGCATACCTCGGTGGTTGCTGTTGTGGGAAGGGATCACTTACCAGGAATGCAGAAGTATTGGAAACAGCCTGTTGACGTAAACATTCTATGCCATTCCTCGATTTCAAAGTTTTGTGATCGTTGCACATCCTAATTTCAAACTTATGTTATCCAATGTTTCAGATGAAGCAACTTCTCCACGCTCCAACTAGGACGAGAATGGTTACACGGATTCGACATGTTGTACTAAGCCGTATTTCAATCTTTAAAGATAGGAAGAGAAGTCAGTAAGGAAATTATATCGAACTCGTTCTTGTGTAACTTTAAGTTAGTCTCGTGTGAAATTCAACAGCTCTCTCCAACCTTTTCGAGCATGTGAGCGATAATCTTTATTTGGTGATACTTTGCTCGAGGGTTCTTTCATAATTTTAAATCTATCTCATGCGAATTCAACGTCGTCGTTTTCTTGAATTTTTATTGACAATGAAAACGATATCGTTTTAATTGCATAAAAGAAATCCATCTAGATATCACCTCATCTATATCTACCTCTTTTCTATTATCCCATCCTTAAGCACCCTATCAACAACACCTTCTCGTGTCTCTTGGGACCACAACCATCGGTTGAATGCGTTACCGCAAATAAGAGTGGAATAAGGGCAGCGACGTGGGACGACATATATGGTCTTGGAGGTGAGGAATTCTGCAATCCCAACTTGGCTACTGCTCTCGCCGGAAACAAGAGGTGAAAAGGGACATGACGACGCAACTTCCGAGGGAGCTTACAAGTGAAATGAGTTGAGGAAATGTTGCCAAGGATAGGATGAGCAGTGACTAGTCGAGGAAAGATGGAAAGAGATGAGGTGGCATCTAGGTGGATTTAATTTTATTTTTTTAAATTTTTTAAGCTATCCAAAACGATGTTGGTTTGATTGGTACTTCAATTTTAATTTTGCCACGTCAAATTGAATTTAGTGGAAATTCAATGTCGTGTACAAAATTAGAAAACGTTAAGTTCGTGTATTTTTTGGTTGAAAATTCAATTTCGTGTAAAAAAATGTTAATTTGTGTATTTTTTTAGCTAAAAAAAATGTTGGTGTGCGATTCTAAAAAAATTGCAAAGTTTGCATATTTACAGACAAATAACTCTAATTAATATAATCATATATATAACATTCTTTAAAAAATAGTAACAAATACCATTTTGAAATAAATAAATATACGTGTAGAAAGCAGATCATAATTTGGTCTTTTGTTTCAATAAGTCCGACAGTTCTTTTTCTAATTTATTAGGTCCCTCTAATTCTATGATTTATATCATTGGTAATTGGATTTATTTTTAACGGTTCGTTGGTTTTGCTATTAAATATTCATACTAAAATGGAATAAAATATTTTATACAATATAGTAAAGTAATTGTGGGATCACTATATCCATTCAAATAACTTTTATCAATTTTTAGAAAAAATCGTGACACTATTATTGAGACAAACTTTTCGTGGAGAGTTATCTAAAATTATTGATACCAATTCCATTAGTTCATATTCAATAAATAACAAACATATTTAAATTCTTTCAGTATTCAACAAATCGGTTTAATTTTAAATCTTAATAATCAAATAGCCACCACATCAATTCCAGAAAAAGGAAAAAAAATCAAATTTCAGAGTTACTAACTATTTCTCTAAAAAAAAATTACAAATGTCACAAGGCTAAGAGATTATAAAATTAATTTGGATTAGAAATACAAAAAATAAGACATAAGTAAGAATTTATTTATGTAGCTTTTTATCCATCTTTCTGCATTATCTTCTCTCTCTCTCCAATGGCGAATGTTTTGGAAGCTTTCACAGTTTTCAACTCTTCAGTCTCCATATTTTCCGGCCGCCGCCGGCTGCGGCTCGTCTGCGACGCCGCTCCGCAAATATCCCCTCAAAAAGGTGATTTTCTACTCCACTAGCTCAGTAGTCGAAGCTAAGCATGATTTTGGCTCCCTTAATTTTGCTAATTTTTTATGAAATCTGCCTCAAATTTTAGGGTTAATTATGTTTGAGGTGGCTGTGATGCTTTTGATACATTTTATTGCGAAAATTAGCTGATTAAGTTGACATTTCCAACATCTTCTCTGTGAAATTGGAATGTTGTAATTCTAGGTTGAAAATCGTTGTATGCAATTTGAATTTTCCCCTCTTTTTGGAACACGCACATTTGTGTATGATATTGAGCTGTAGCGATGAAATTAGGTTGCATTGATACATTTTATTGCGAAAATCAGCTGATTAAATTGACATTTTAAACATGTTCTGTGCGAAATTGGAAACTTGAAATTCTAGGTTGAAATCGTTGTATGAAATTTGAATTTTCCCCCTTTTTTGGAATACACACAAACAAACACACACATTTCTGTATGTTATTGAGCTGAATGCGATGAAATTAGGTTGATTTATGTTAGGCAGCAGCACATATACCTCGAGAAATGGTTCGTTTATTATTGAGTTCGAGCCTCGTGAACTTATTCGACCCTAATCGAGCCCAAATAGACTTTCTAAATGTGGATTTATGTTTAAAGTATTGATTATTTTGAAAATAGATGGTTTTATTCACATATTATATAATACAATATGGCCGCATCTACTGATAATTTCATATTTTCAAACTAGATCGCTTAACGAGCTTGTTCACGAACTAACGAGCTGAATACTACCGAACTCAAGCTTGGTTAGTTAAATTAACGAGCTCGAACGAAGTTTTATCGAACCAAGTTCCTAATAGCTCACGATTAACTTAGTTCATTTACAGCTCTACTTTCATAATTTTACTTGCATTTGTAATTTGGCTGTGCAGCCGGCGCTGGGGCCATGAGCCGGAGTTTCGGGAGGCTAAAAGTGCAGAGAGTGAAAACGCTAGTCGAAGAAAGTTACAGGAAAAAGAAACAAGGAGACGGCTCCGAGGATTATCGACGGAAAGGGGAAAGTTCTCGATCCCGTGACCAAGACGAGCTATACGATGATCCTGATCTATTGGATGAGCAGGAATTGAGCTCTAGCGTTAAATCTACTAGACGAGCTGCTGCTTCATCGGATTTTCCGGTTGGATCCCCCAAAAAATGGGGCGGTGTGGAAGCAGCCGACAGTTATAGAAGATATAGGCCGGATGATCTCTCAAAGAAAGAGATGAAGATAAAGGCCAATAACGACTTCTTTAGTCGAAAGTCGTTTAATGAGTTGGGATGTAGTGACGTTATTGTTGAGTCGTTGAGGAAAATGCAGTATGTTCGCCCTTCGCATATCCAGGTCTGCTAATTTCGAAGCTTTTCATCTCTAATATTTCCGAGTTTAACATCTAATCGAGCTTCACCTTGAAGGCAATGGCGTTTGATTCCATCATAGGTGGGAAGAGTTGCATAATATCCGATCAGAGCGGATCCGGTAAAACTTTGTCCTATCTGATTCCGCTAGTGCAGCGTCTTCGACAAGAAGAGATTGACGGACTTAGCAGATCATCATCGCCAAATCCCCGAGTCGTAATACTCGTCCCTACTGCTGAATTGGCTTCTCAGGTCTGATAATACGACAACGTTGGGAGATTTATCCTTTAAAGTATACTTTTTTTAACGCCAAAACTACATTTTTAGGTGTTGAATGTTTGTCGTTCGCTCTCAAAAGTTGGCGTCCCTTTCCGATCCATGGTCGCCACAGGTGGTTTTCGGCAGAAAACGCAACTGGAGAGTCTTAAACAGGGCATAGATGTTCTGATTGCTACTCCCGGTCGATTCACGTTTCTGGTGAAGGAGGGCCACTTGCAACTATCGGATATTAAGAGGTTCGAGTCTTATATAATCGGAATTTAAGTTTGAGTAAGTTGAGTTTAAATAATTGTTCCGTTTTTGTACCTCAGTGCCGTATTGGATGAGGTAGATATACTCTACAATGACGAAGATTTTGAGCTCGCGTTGCAAACTTTGGTCGAGTCTGCACCCGTCACGTCCCAATATCTATTTGTAACCGCCACCCTGCCTGTAGAAATATACAACAAACTAGTCGAGGTTTTCCCTGATTGCGAGGTTATAATGGGTCCCGGTGTGCATCGCACGAGCTCCAGATTGGAAGAGGTATCGAATTTTTTTTGTATAAACGTTTATGTTGAACTAAAAATTCGAAGATGTAAACTGTTGATTATTTGTGTTTAGATCCTCATAGATTGCAGTGGAGATG
This sequence comes from Salvia sclarea, assembly GCA_036873715.1. Lineage (NCBI taxonomy): Eukaryota > Viridiplantae > Streptophyta > Magnoliopsida > Lamiales > Lamiaceae > Salvia > Salvia sclarea. The sequence continues at coordinate 1,705,755 of JAYJMF010000073.1, forward strand.
AAACAGCCGAAAAATCTCCCGATACAGCTTTTGTCAACAAGAAGAATTCTCTTATCCGACTTGTTGGAGAAAGTCCGGTGGCAAAGACCATCGTGTTCTGCAACAAGGTAGACTCGAGCTTGTGATAGTACCTTTTGTTCGTCATTTTAGTCTGAAAAGATCGTTTTCTTTGCAATATGCAGATTGAGACGTGTAGAAAAGTTGAAAATGCGTTGAAACGCTTTGATCGTAAAGAAATGCACGTGAAAGTCCTACCCTTCCACGCTGCTCTAGACCAAGAATCGAGGCTTGCGAACATAGAGGAATTCCGTCGCCCCCCACCGAGGAATATGTCCTTGTTCTTGGTTTGCACGGATAGGTTCGAAATTTGAACTTATTTATAACTTTCGATTTTGATTGATGAGAATTGCTAGAACGACGTGTGTCTCATGCCGCCACATCTTACAGAGCATCTCGAGGGATCGACTTTGCCGGGGTCGATCATGTAGTGCTCTTTGATTTCCCCCGGGATCCGAGTGAATACGTGCGACGCGTTGGACGAACAGCCCGAGGAGCCGGAGGCGTCGGGAAGGCCTTCATTTTCGCGGTTGGCAAGCAGGTTTCCCTCGCGAGTAGGATTATCGAAAGAAATCTAAAGGGCCACCCATTGCACGACGTCCCATCTGCTTACGAGGTGATGAGGTAGACCGGCTTCGTCGTGCTGAAATTTTCCGGTAAGTCTTGATTTCATCGAATTTTTCGTATTCATGGTTAGTTAGCATCATATAACACACACACACACACACGCACACTTTTGTGCAGAAACTATGGATATGAGTAAATGTTCTTCGTTGCACGTCCGAACGACGAAGATGGCTATGAAGACGGTATCCGTGTATGCGCAGCCGTCTTGAGCATCGACTACGAACGGTATACGAGAGAGGCAAATGCTCAAGAAAAGCTTCTTGTTTTTTGATGAGAAGAGAAATCCATTTGCAAAAGTTGAAGATCACTTCTCTCTCTTTATTCTTTCTCTTGTTTCTTGAAGAAGTGATTACATTAGGCTTAAAGTAGAAAGTGCTCTTTATATGATGATTTCTTGATGTAATATGCTATACACCATGCTTTTTCACTCCTATCGATACTACGCGGCCGTGTAGAAAATGACATCATCAATATACACACGCTCGATAAAATTCATCTCTCGACGAGATTTCCGTGGCCGTGTAGAAAATGACATCATCAATATACACACGCTCGATAAAATTCATGTCTCGACGAGATTCCGAAATTTCACCCTTTTCTTGACACTCTTCACCCTATCATACCCTATCCCAATCTTGCTATGCATCAGCTTGATAGCCAAATCTGCATTCCCTGCCTTCCTCAAAGCATTGATCATCACAGTCCTAACCCTCCCCGGAATCTCCCGGCCCCGATCGACGACCCCGTCGGCAAGCTTGCACGCCTCCACCACGCGGCCGGCCTTGCACAGCACGTTGATCATATCCTCGAAGGCGCCGTCCAGCACGACCCCCATCGGGGCCAGCTCGTCCAAGATCTTGCACGCCCTCGCGACCTTCCCCGACAGGCACAGCCCCGTCGCGAGCGCCCGGAACGAGGCGGGCGTCGGGGTGATCCCCTTCTCGATCATTGCATCCCACATTTTTAATCCCTCCTCGTTTCGGTGCTGCTTGAACAGGCCGTCGATCAAGATGGTGAACGTGTACACGGTCGGGTCGCACCCTTCCTCCCCCATCCGCTCGAACAACGCCACCGCCTCGTCCACCCTCCCCTTCTTCGCGAGCGCGTCGACGAGCGCGTTGTAGCAGTAAGAGTCGCGCGGGCAGCCCCTCGCCGCCATCTCCCCGAACAGCCTCCTGGCCTCCTCCACGCGGCCGGCCTTCCCGAGCCCGTCAATGAGGCTCGAATACAGCACGCCGTTAACAGCCACGCCCTCCCGTTTGCAATACTCGAACCACTCCATCGCCTCCTCCAACCTCCCGTTCCTGCTCAACCCATTCACAATCACGCCGTACGTCACCTCATCCGCGACGAGGCCCTCCCCCTGCATCCTCCTAAACAGCTCCATCGCCATATCCAAGCTCCCGTTCTTCGCATACGCATCAATCAAGGCCGTGTAAACGGCCACATTCGCCTCACAACCCGCCCCAACCATGCCCTCAAACACGGCATACCCCTCCATCGCCTTCCCCTCCCGGCACAGCCCCCCGATCACCAAGCTATACGCGTGGGGAGGAATCTCGACCCGTTTATCCCGCATCTCGTTGTAAAGCCTCAAGCAGAACGAGTAATCCCCCTCGGCATAGCAAGCCTGCATAAGGGTCAAGAATGTGATCTTGTCAGCAGCCACATTCTTCCCCTCCATACCTTCAAACTCATCAATGGCCTTCCTCAAATTCCCCGATCGACAGAACCCCTTGATCATCGTGTTATACGTCACGACGTCGGGCTTAACCCTCCCCTTCTCCATCACCTCCAAAACCCTCTCTGCAGATTCAATATACATACAATTCACAAGGCCATTCATCAAGAAATTGTATGTGTACAATGTGGGCTCAATCCCAGCCTCCTTCATCCTCTTCCACACCCACAGAAGCTCCTCCACCATCCCCCCATTCCCAAAGCTCCGAATTAGGGCATTAGCAGAAATCGAATTCATCGGAAAACCCTTACTCCTCATCTCATCGAAAACCGATTTAACCCTAACGAAATCGCTCTCCAAGCACAGAATCTCAATCAATTGAACGAAGCAATCGAGATTGTGAGCGTATCCCCTCTGCTTGCCGGCCCAATTGAAGAACCGGACCGCCGCCTCGGCCCGGTTCGGGATGTCGCCGGAGATTTTGAGGACGTGGGCGGTGAAATTGGGCGGGAGTCGAATTAGGTATTTCTCGCAGAAGAGGGTTAATTCCTGCTCGAAATCGGCGCGATTTTGCAATAGATGGTGGATTTTGGGGACCCACGGGGAGATGCGGCGGTCGGATTTTGCGGCGGCGGATGAGATGACGTCGGAGAGATCGGTGAAGGGCTGCACCCATTCCGGCGGCGGGAGGGGGGTGAATGTGGATGAGAATTTGGGGGAAAATTGGATTGGGGGTTTGGGGGTTTTGAGGAGGGCGGCGGCGATGGCGGTGGAGTAGGGTTTTGAGAGGGCTTTTCGCATCTGCGACGCCATGAATGAGCTGCTGCAGCAGCTCCATAGCTCAATAAAAGGAAGAAGAAGAGAGATTTAATTTTTATTATATATATAAAATTAATGCGGTGATATTATGCAAGAAGGTCCCATGGTCTAGCGGTTAGGACATTGGACTCTGAATCCAGTAACCCGAGTTCAAGTCTCGGTGGGACCTATTTTTATTTTTTATTTTTTTGCTATGTTCAATTTTGGATTTCTTAAAATTAATATATGTTGATTTCTATTTTTATTATTTTGTGATTTTTCTATATATGTGGAGAAGTTACGTTTGTGTTCAACATGAATATTGGGATAGTTGATCCAAATTACATTTTGATTTTCTTTAAATATATGTCAATTTCTATTTATTTTGTAACTTTTCATATGTGGGAAAACATTCTTTTTTTATTTCCCAATTTTATGTAGTTTGAACTTTTTGCGTGGAAATTCTGAAAGCCTTCTTCGTAATTCAAATTGCTACAAAACATAGTAAATAAACAATAAACATAGACAAAATTGCAAAGGCACCCAAAATTAACAAGAAAATATTCCCAAAAGCTCAAGGGTGAAAAAGGAAAAAGAAAAAAAAAACAAACAAAATTGTTTTACAAAAAATACTGTCTTTCTATATATACAATCATATATAACTCGTTACAATTATAATATATGTTATACAACAACTTCTAAATTCAAGAACTTGTACATGACCAAGATGTATTTTTATACGTATTTTGCTTTGTCCAAACATAGCAAACTTGAGCAATTTTGCATAGTTTACTTCTCCTGCAAAGAAACCACATAAATCATATCAGACAGTTTCACACAAGACTCCCCGTTTTAGGAAATGATCGTCGGAGATTATACCTCGAGAGACTCGTTGCCGGGATTGGCCTCGGCCGCCTCGGTTATCCGCACTTCCGCTTTCTCGTTCGAGTACCTGAGATTAGGAAAAACTCGGACTTTTTAGCACACGAGCTAGAGCATCTCCAAGATGAACTCGTATAAAGATATCTTATAACGACTACATTGAACGAAGATAAAAATATAAACGAAGATGTATGATACGTACGTTGAGAGTATAGTGACCCAAATTAGCTCCACGCAATCGACCCATAGAAGCCTCTGCTCGACGGGGACCACTCCGTACGTGATCAAATGAGCAAAAGGCCACAGCTTCCAACCGGCCTGCCGTGGAGATAATAACAAGCAAGAATGGTTAGTCGATCACCGCCTCCACGGCTAAAATTTGGCGATTAGGAGGAGAAAATTGCAAGTTCTTCATAATCATAAGCCCTTCGACGGTAAAATTAGAAACTTTGCAATCAAAGAAACTATGATTTGAAATTCCCAAATATTTTCTTACTGCGATACCTAATGCTATTCAAAGAAGTTAGAAACGAGAGATAAACCGAGAAGCTGCATTCGGATTCTTAAACTCAAATAAGTCCTTCAACAATCAAATTAACAAGAAGTAATCGAAGGACTATGATTTGACATGCTCTAGTATGTTTCTTTCCCTAAATATTAGCAGTGAATGATGAAATGATCATACTTCCTAGTGCCACACCATTCAACTACGAAAAGGGCTAAAACGAGAAGCTGCATAAGAATGCTTACGGTCAATAAAGGCCAAAACGTTGCTTTCAGCTCGTTCATGGTATTCTCCAAAGATTCACCGCGCAAGAACCCCAACACCACGTAGTAGATGCTGTTCCACACAGCCGACCACACGGTTTGGTCAAACGCAACTTTGACGGGGACCACCCACCAATCCTTGAAAGGAAATAGAGCCTGTGGAAACAAGCAATCTTCACTACTCCACAAAACAACGAAAAAAGCTCAATTTTTTCAACACAATTTCAGCCACAAAACACACACACACCTCGCAGAATTGGTAGTAATAATGGGAGAGCGATCCGTGGAGTGTGAACCCAACGAGGCCGGACCTAAACATACGAGTCCTGTCAAACTCGAACAGCGGCTTCCCTTCGTAACACTGAGGGATTTGCAAGCACAAAATGATAAGTATTTAACCATCTCTTTTATAACTCGAAACCAAAAAAACAGACAACACCAAAAGGTTCTTACTTGAGCAATCCAATCTCCGACAGAGTAAACAATCCCACTTATCACCATTTTCGACAAGACGGGATGCTCTTTAAGAGCTTCCTCATATGCAACCCAGTTGTGCTCAGGTGCATATCTCAACACCTCATACAGAGTCCATCCCTTCAAATTGAATCCACAAATTTCAATACAATTTTGCAAGAATATACACTAATCAATTTCATCAAAATCAAATCACCTATAAAGAGTAAAACAAAAGCAAGAAATTGGTCCCATTTTTCAGCTCTTTATTGTGAAGAACATATCCAAAACAATAACCATAATTATCAACCATCAAAACTACTGCAAAACTAGCCATTTACAGCTGAATTTCACTAAAGATTCAATTTTTCTTTCACTAAACTTACACTAATCCAATCAAATCACCTAAAAAGAGCAAAACAAAAGCAAGAATTGGCCCCATTTTCAGCTCTTGATTGCGAAACACACATCCAACACAATAACCATAATCATTAACCACCAACACTACTCCAGAAACTAGCCATTAAAACTTAAACCCATCTCAATTTACAGCTGAAATTCACTAAAGATACAATTTTTATTTCACAAAACATATACTAATCAAATCAAATCACCCAAAACATAGAATTGCCCCCATTTTCCAGCTCATGATTGTAACCACATAAAAACACATACCCAAAAACAACAGCCCTAACAATCACGATCAATTCACAGCTCAAGTTCACTAAAAATCAAATCTTTTTCCCACTAAACCTGCCAATAATCGTGATCAATAGTGAGCAATTTGGTGATGGCGAGAGTGCCAGCGCCAAGAACTATAGCAGCATTAAGCAATCTATCAGAAGTGGTGAATTCCTTGATTTCCTCCATTTTTCTTGAAATTGAGCTCTCTTCATCTTCATCATCTCGATCGCCGGTGGGCTCTGCAATTTCCCTCTCCTCAGTGAAAGCATTTATGGGCAAAAATGGCCGGATTTTGGTGGCAAGATTAGGGTTCAAGAATGGCTTTTTAGGGGCGGAGAGGTGATAAGGTGGGGAATTTGAGAGGCCCAAATGCTTCCTTTGCTGTATAAACTGTGTAGATGGAGAGAAACTCTTGAGAGAAGCAGCCATTTCTTGGTTGTGTTAAAGTGTAAGGAATAAAAAAAAATTGTTTGTTTTATTTATAATTATGCAGTCTTTATTGTGTTTATTATGTGGTGGTTGTTGCGTTGCATGGACATAATTGTTATGGTTTGTAAAATTCTATTGGAATCTCAACAAAATAATTCTATTGACTTTTTGAAATTTATCGATTTTTTGTGATTTTCGATAAAAGTGTACATTTAATTTGTAGAAAGTTTCTATTTTTGGATTATGATTTTGTTGTCGAAAAATTGTTACTATCACAATTTTTGTGTAGACTATAATAAATATTGTCTATTATTTTGAATTATGATTAATAGTTTCCTTCGATTAAGAGGTAATGTTTCAAAATAATTTTTTTGATAAAGTAATGTTTCAAAATATTATTGTGGAAATATATGTACAAAATGTAATTATAAGAAATATTAAGAATATTTGCTTTTATTGTGGGAAGAAGAGCAACCGGGTTTGAACTATAAATTTTGCTCTTACAAAATGAATATCGCACCATTCAGATATTGGAAGGGTAAGTATAAATAAACTAAGTATATGTAATGAAATTTTAAAGAATTATAAATTATACTATATTTTTATTTTAATCTATGTTCAACTTTTGGTTTGTGAGTTTGGTGTTAGAAAAAATGTACTGTACATCACAGTCACAACTTTTCGTATAGAGTATACAATAAATGATGTAACAACTACGGTTTGATGTGAGCTTGTAACTAAATTTTTATTTATAGTTGTACTATATTTTATGCGAAAATTCTATGATAATTAATAAGCTCATTAAAGATAGATTCTTAATCATAGGCCAAATTTAAAATTCTCTACAAAATTCGAGAATATAAGTTTAAGCCATTTTTGAAAAAGTTTCAAATTTTTGTATGCTGACTCTACTTTCTAATTACACTAATTATTTTTTTCTTTTTTTCTTTCAAATTATTTTTTTCTACAACTTTCAAGAATTTCAAGGGAATAAGAAAAAGAGGTCGGTTCCGTCGACAACAATCTGACTTAGTACTTGCCAATTAGGAAATGATAACATGATTTTATTTGTTTTTTATTTTTTATTTAGACGGCAGTAAAAATGATAGCATGATAAATATTGCAAAACGTGATTGATAGTTATCTTTAATTGATGTGAAAAATCATAAATCAGCATATATGAAGAAATATTATTCAATCAATTCAAAAGGATAAAGGGAAATTATTTTAAACATATAAATAAAAATTAGACAAACTTCAGCTCTATATTTAATTCCAAAATAAAAAATTTAAAAAATTCACCAGTTTCTGCAACAGATCGACACTAACACCAAAGTAGAAATTAGAAAATAAAAAAGACCATTAAAACAAAAAAATAGCCTCAAATTTGGTGCAGCAAAGGAATTGAGATCTACTGTTTCATTTCATTACATCAATGGCGAAGATTGAAGAGCAAGAGCCCACATTGCAGCATCAAACGAAGAAGAAATCAACCGCCAAGAGAAGCCATGGATCCACATCGTTTTTCGTCTTCGTAGACTACCTTTTCTTGGCCATCTTCTTCCTCTTCCTCACCTACATCGTGTATAACATGCTCGGATTTTGATTTGATTCAAAAAGGTTACTTTTTTGAGCTCCCATTTTATGTTTATTGTTGCAATTTGCCGTTTCTTGCAGAGTAATTTGTGTTATTTTTTATGTATGTGGGGAATTGAATGGTGGGCATTGATTGAATGTTGTGATTGATGTGTTCTTGAATAAAAAATTGAATCATTTTAGTTAAGGGTGGGGTTTGTGAAGAAATGGGGTGGTGGGCATTGATTGAATGTTGTGATTGATGTGTTATTGAAATAAAAATTTAATCTTTTTTAGTTTGGGATGGAGAATGTGAAGAAATGGGATTGTGGGCATTGATTGAATGTTGTGACTGATGTGTTCTTGCAATAAAAATTGAATCTTTTTAGTGAAGTTTGTGGCTGAGGGTGGAGTTTGTGAAGAAATCAAGAGTGATTTGGGTTTATTTGAGGTTTTAGGAACCTAGTTTTGCCAAAATTGCAAATTGAGTGGAAGTTGTTTAGTAGATTGCATTTGATGCATTTATGATTGATTTGGTTGTTGGTTGGTTGGTTGTTGGAGCTGTAATTGTGAGGTTTTACACTCATTTTGAGTAAAATTCAGTGAGATTTTTCCCAAAAAGAGTTGTAAATCTGTGTGGTGGTGTGGTTGGTGCCTTACTATATTTGGTATTTTGGTAGCTAGATTAGATGATTTTAATGTGAAAGATCAATTTTGTTATTGCTAATTGCAAAATGTACTTATCATCCAGCTCTCCTCCATCCCCCTTTTCAACCAGATGAGATCACAAGGGCATAAATGTAATTTCAACTCGAACATCTGGAGTTTCCTCCCTTTAGATTAACTTTCAAGAACACAGAATTGAAAGAATTTTATGTGAAAGATCAATTCTGTTATTGCTCAGAATTGCATAATTTACTTATCATCCAGCTCTCCTCCATTCCCCTTTTTACCAAGACGAGATCACGAGGGCAGAATCGTAACTTTAACTCGAGCATCTAGACTTTCCTCCCTTTAGAAGAACTTCTAAGTTACACAGAATCGAAAGAATTTGATTTACCTACATTGATGAGAATTGGCTTGAGCTGATTTGTTAGTGTAGTTTACTGCTAAAAGTAGCTTCTGCTGAACTGTTTCTTGTTATATTTCCATCCTTTTACGCAGGAAAATTAATCGTGTGGGGCTTTTACTCCGATTCTAGTTATCAAGAACTGATCCGTATAATCACAGAGTTGATATACTCGAAGGGAGTTCCACCATTGGTGGTCTTGCTGCTTTTCGTTTCGTGGTAGTATGAATCCATCAGCTCATGACTGTGCTTTAAGTTTCTCGTTTTCGTTACTTTTACAAGCATTATTCACGTGTGATGCACAAAATTAGTGCTTCTGAGTTTATGCACTGTTTTATGATCATCTACCAATTTCACTAATTAGAAGAGGTTAAACCTTTCGATTTTCGCATTGGAAGAAAATGTAAGAGTTGTTGCATTTTTATACGTTGGAGACGACAGTAGTTCTTCTTGATCACGATTTATCGTATGATATTACTGAATCTTGCTCATAACTTGTTGCGATTTCTCTCATGTTGGACTGTTTCTGCTAGATTTTGCTGCGTTTTGTTACAGGTTAGTATAGTTTCTGATAAACGAGGGGTGCCGTTGCTCGTTGCTCGAGTTTTTGCCCTATAAAGCTCGATGTCGGAACACACACTAGAGGTGAAGAAACAGACACACACACACTCTTTTTATTGACTCCAAACATGGTAGAGATACAACATAGAAAAAAAAAAACTCAGAAATAGAATGCTACATGCCCTTATAAAAGATAGGAAAATTAGAAGAAGAAAAAAAATAATAAAAATAAAGAAAACATAGATTTTCACCATTCTTGCTCATTTTATTAAAAGCTCAAGGGCTTGATGGTGTGGGGACCGCTCCTCCGCCGTCGGGGACGGGCACCTCCATGCCGGGGTTGGGGACGAACGTGTCGTCTCCGCCGGGGATGTAGCTGCCGCCGCCACCGCCGGTCGAGCTGCCAAGGCCGGGGATGGAGAAGCCGTTGCCTCCGGGGGCCCCGGTGATGGGGTTGTAGTCCAAGGACTTGGAGCCCTTCTTCGGGAGCATGTAGCGGCCGAGGCCCGGGACCCACACCGTGCCGTCGAAGGCAAATTTGGCGTCCTCCGCCGGGACGTCACGGGCGCAAGCCACCTCGAGGGCGAGAGACGAGACGACGAGGAAGAGGAGGAAGAAGGAGAAGCAAGAAGAAGCCATTGGTGTTAGGAATTTTTTTGGTGAAGGGAAATTTGATGTTTTTTAAGAGAATTGGTGGTGATTGGAAATTGGATTTGGAGTAGGGTTTTTATAGGTGAATTTTTTGTGACAATTTTGGCGGTGATTAATGGTATCGGACGTAGAAATGTTTATGTGCATGCTTTGTTAGTGAATGAAAGTGATAAATGCATATTGAAGTACTATAATTTTTTTCCTCCATGTGCTTCCAATTTTTATTTTAAAAAAAAAACCATTTTGTGTAAAGGGGTTTCTATAGTTGTTATATATGTCAAAATGATATGGTTTTGATATAGCATAAATGGGAGTATTCAAGAACTAATTTGGAGAAAGAGTTGAAAGTATAATAGCTCCATTACTCGATTCAAAAAATAAATAAATTAAAACTACATGGATTTAAAATTATAGGAAATGTATCATTTAGTGTTTTCAAATGTTGCGACACTTTTGGCATCCCATCTAAATGTTGGGATATTATCATTATGTGCTGATTTTATAAAATAAAATTTTATAGTGAGATGAAATAAAATTAACAAATATGCGTTGCATATTATTTAAAAAGTTGCTTTCATGAATTATAGGCCGAAACGAAGTGGTTGCTCATTTAAGAGTAGTGAAACAACAAACTCCCTTTTCCAAACCAAGAACTAACGGCTAATTAAATTCATGAATTCTCTAGGGCTCAAGTAGGGTGCCTTTTACGGTCACGGGCGTAGCCAGGATTTTAAAAATATAAATGTAAAATTACATTATTTTTTGCATTTACGATAATGTTTGGAAAGCTAAAATTACAATTTCATATATAAAAATTTAAAATAAAAGAAAAATATAAAATACAATCAGATTGTGCACGTGCCAATGACTTGTATCAGAGTCGATATATTCATTCAGTGCACTCGTAAATTAGTAGTTATTGAAGGGCTCGTTTGGTATGAAGTATGAGATTAGATGTGATAAATTTGACTGAGATTAATTTTATAATATAATAAATTAATATAATGTTTGGTAGTATGTATAAATAGTATTAATAATATGTAATCCGTTGCTTGGTGAGATGTATTAAAATTAAATAAAACTAAAACCTGCTATAGTTAAAATTTCTCATACGTATATCACCTCTGCAGGAAGTATACGTATACCTACGAATCCGTATAAAATTTTCGGGCATTTGATTTATAAAGGACCATGTATGTTGTACCAAATAAGATATTAGGGTGTATTATTTATATTATACACCCTAATCACCCCTACCAAACGAACCCTTAATCTAAATTTTCTAATTTATCTCATCAAAGAAACCAAACGCACCTTATCAGTTCTGGGTTTGGTTAGTAAGATTTTGCAATTTCTGTTATCCAAAACTACCTATATCGGTCTTTAAGAAGACAAAAAAGCATGTCCACATGTGGATGCACCGTACATTCACTTCAATTAGAGATCTATGGGGTTTCATTATTTCTGTAAAAGATTTGTTTCGTTGATTTTTTTCTTTTTTGGTCAATTGATTCATGGGCGAATAAGCAGATTAGTCCCCAACGTAGACTCCGAAATGCAACTAACTCCCCGTCGTTTGGAAACTTACGAACGCGTCCTCAATGTCCCGATTAATATGCAGATTAGTTCGACTTTTGATGGAGACAGAAACGGCCGCTTGATAAATTTCGATTTTTTATTTTTTTTTATTTGACGCAATGCGATCAACATTGCAATGACCCTCGACGCTACCTACCTCCGCGGCTCCATCGCCGCCATCCTGCCGGTCCTCCAACACTCCTCCTCCTGCCCTGAGAACATCGTCTTCCACTTCGTCGCCTCCTCCTCCACCGCCACCGCCGACCTCCGCGCCATAATCGCCACCTCGTTCCCCTACCTCCGTTTCCAGATTTACCCTTCGACGACTCCGCGGTGGCGGGGCTGATCTTGACCTCGATCCGCGCCGCACTCGATTGCTCCGGGAACTACGCTCGCAACTACCTTGCTAAGCTCCTCCCCAGCTGCGTGAACAAGATCGTCTACCTCGACTCTGACCTCGTCGACGACATCGCCAAGCTCGCTGCGACCACGCTCGTGAACGACGTCGTGCTGCGGTGTCGAAGTACTACAACACCAACTTCACCCCGACCTTCTGGTCGAACCCCTCCCTCTCCCTCACCTTCGCCAACCGCCGTCCCTGCTACTTCAACACCGGGGTCATGGTCATCGACCTCCAGCGCCGGCGCGACGGTGACTGCACCACCAAGATCGTGGAGTGGATGGAGCTCCAGATGCGCATGAGGATCTACGAGCTCGGCTCCCTCCCGCTCTTCCTCATCGTCTTCGCCGGCAACATTGCCCCCGTCGATCACCGATGGAACCAGCACGGCCTCAGCGGGGACCCACCAAATAAAAAAAATTGAAAATTCGAAATTTATCAAACAGCCATTGTCTTCGTCAAAACTCGGACTAATCTGCATATTAATCGGGACGTGGGGGACGCGTTAGCAAGTTTGCAAACGACGGGGGTTAGTTGCATTTCGGAGTCAACGTTGGGGACTAAATTGCTTATTCGCCCTTGATTCATATAATCATATTTATCAGTTATGAAGAGATATTTAATTATATTTTTTATTAATAATAAATTGTAAGAATTATTGATTAATGAATAATTTTAATATATCTTACCAAACAATGGATTATATATTCCAAATATTCTATTATGTCATATCAAACATATATTGATATCTTATATGATAAAGGTTTCTCGGTCAAAACAACCTTTATGGTCAAGCAACCTCGAGATATATATGTTGCATTACACAACTTCAAAACATATTGAAACTCTTAGGTGGTGATTGGTATGATGGAATGGAATAAGAAGGGAATAGAATGAAGAAAGGAATGGAATGAAGAGGTGAATGGAATGACAAACCTTATTCATTCCTATGCTTGGTATGCATAAGGAATACGATAGGAATGGAATCACAATTCCTTAATTGATTCCATTCCTATGCTTGGAATAACAACTAATAAAGGAATGGAATGAAATAAAATTATTTGTATTTTCACGTTCTCTATCTCCCTATTTCTCCATTATGTGTGTGTGTATTGTGTGCAGTGTGTGTATCATGTGCAGTGTGTGTATTGTGTGCTGTGTGTGTGTGTGCAGTGTGTGTTTCTGTGTGTGTGTGCAGTGTGTGTGCACTGTGTGTTTTTGTGTGCAGTGTGTGTTCTCTGTTTGTGTGTAGTGTGTTTCTGTGTGTGTTTTCACAAAATTATTATTAATAATTTAATATTATTATTTAAAAAATTAAATAACTATTATATAAGAATATTTTGTGAAAAAATAAATTTAAGAAATAATTATAAATAATATTATAAGTAAATAAGAATAGTTAATATATGGATTATGAATTTGATGAAGGAATCAAGGAGGAATCAATGAAGGAATGGAATGGGTAATACTATGTGTTTTGGAAGAAATGGTTATTCCCAATGGAGGGGGAATAGTGATTCCAAAGGGAATGGTAATTCCCATGAAAAAATCATACCAAATAATGAAATGGAATGGAGATAGGAATCACCATTTCATTCCCACCTCCATTCCATCATACCAATCATCACCTTAGAGTATGAATCTTAGCTTGGTGAACTTGATTTGACTTGACCTCTTTGTAGGATATATTCGTGGCCGGAACAGAGACAAGTTCATCTGTAATTATTTGGACGATGACAGCTCTAATGAAAGCACCTAACATTATGGAGAAATTGCAAAATGAAATAAGAAGTTTGATAGGCAAAAGAGGGAAAGTAGATGAAGATGATTTGGCCAAACTTTCATATCTAAAAGCGGTGGTAAATGAGAGTTTGAGATTGTACCCTCCGGGTCCACTGCTTATACCTAGAGAAACAATGGAGGCATGTGTTGTAGACGGTTATGAAATTGAGGCGAAGACGGTGGTCTATGTCAACGCATATGCTTTAGGAAGAGACCCCAAGCATTGGGAAAACCCAGATGAGTTTGTGCCTGAGAGGTTCCTAAACAATAATGTTGATGTAAAAGGGAAAGACTTCGGGTTCGTTCCGTTTGGTTCAGGGCGAAGAATGTGCCCAGGAATGCTTATGGGACACTTAACTGTAGAGCTTACAATTGCAAATCTACTCTATAGCTTTGATTGGGAACTGCCTCCAGGGATCTATGCAGAAGATGTTGATACCGATCCTAAACCGGGACTCGCAGTGCACAAGAAAAATGCGCTTCTTCTCGTGCCTAAAAGATATAATTACTCTGTATATCTAGGCTGATGTTGTCCAACTTAATTTTAGTTCATGACTCAAGTAAGGAACCAAAACACTAGGTATTCGTCAAATAATCTTATGGTTATCTTCACTTTCATCTTCCTTATGTATGACTTTTTTTTGTTTTTTTTTGAGGAAAATCTGTTGTGTATGATGGAGAGCCAAATTTTATTGTTTGGGAGCTATTTGAGCTTGGGATTATCATTGCCGTAACTTACGATTTCATAAGCAAGCTCTTTATATGAACTACATTGGAAAATATAAAATTATCAATATTTATTCCGTAATTTACATAATACTTACACACGGAAAAATTACATAATCATCCTATAAATAATTAATTAATGTAATATTGAGCGGCGGGCCGATAATCTGAACTCCTCCATTGAAATCAGTATGAATGCATATGCAACATCCTCTTCCCCATAAATTAACTCCGAATGTATTTGTGATCGATCGATTTTCAAGGCCCTTTGCCGATTTTAGCTGTCTTGCGATTGGGAGGTAGATGATGTTAGATGCGAGTCGGAGAAAGTGTTTGAGCTTCGCGACGATTGGGAGCTGTTGAGAGCGTACAAGTAGAGAGTCTGTGGGTAGGTCGGCGGTTATGCTACATAATGTCGAAATACACAAGTGAGAGAGGTGAAAGTGGCGAGTCGTAAAGAGTATATAAGAGGATGTAAGAACTTTTGTTAAAAACATAACACATCCAAGGATATTTTGGACAATTTGAATATGTGGTGCATGTTTTTATGAAAAGTGGGCATAAATACTTTTTTTTCTTATGAATGCGGGCATAAATAAAAACTTTTCCCTCTTCTTTAAATATAGTCGATTGACGTAAATTTGTGATTTTATAAAATAGATAAAAAATATTTCAAAATAATAGTATTATTTTGCTCACTTGATATTATATGACAAAATTAATTATCTATATATATAAGAATTCATTAGTCCTAGTCACACTTCACTTGGTGCTATTGTTTGGGAAAAGGTGTTTTACCCACTTGGTGTTATTACACACGACTGGGGACCAGTTTGATTAGCCACAGTTGACGTTCCCGTAGTATATTGTTGTAGATTTGTAGCCACCAAATATATGTCCACTTTTATTGCTTTTATTTGTTCTTTTAGTGGCGTTATTTAGGAATGACAATGGGTCGGGTACCCACCCATTAAGCGTTTCCCAAACCCATATCCGTCTAAAATTTTCAAACTCATACCCGTCCCAAACCCGTCACGGGTAGTAACTTTTTTCCCAAACCCGACCCGAACCCATTGGGTAATACCCGCTAATTACCCACCC
>JAYJMF010000073.1:1722887-1772148 GCA_036873715.1 Salvia sclarea
CCAGATCAGAACAGGAAAACACAGCTGACGTGGCCTAAACGCTACGATATTATTTTCGGAATCGCACGGGGACTGCTTTATCTCCATCGCGATTCAAGATTAAAGATAATCCATAGAGATCTCAAGACGAGCAATATTCTACTAGATGAAAATCTGAATCCGAAAATTTCCGATTTTGGCCTAGCGAGGTGTTTCACAAGCGACCAGCTTATGGCCAGAACGAGAAGAGTCATTGGAACATAGTAAGCTCTCTCTGTTCCTATCTCATGAAATCACGAAATCTAGTAATCGGCAATAGCAACTTATGACCTAACAACTTCTGTTTAGTGGCTACATGGCACCGGAATACGCAATCGACGGGAAATTCTCAGTAAAATCGGACGTCTTTAGCTTCGGAGTCATGATTCTAGAGATAATCAGTGGAAAAAAGAACAGAGGGTTTAATCATCACGATCACGACCATAGCCTATTGGGACATGTAAGTCGTAAACTCCGGTGCATCCCCCCTAATGAAATCCTAATCGGGATGATGAATGCACCGTATATGCGGATGTACACATTTTTTTTTCTAATTACGTGAAAGACTGGAACGAAAACTCAGTTTTTTTTCATGCAAATAGGCGTGGCTGCTGTGGAAAGAAAACAAAGATCTACAGTTGATGGATGAGTGTCTGAGAGATACCTTTATCGAGCCTCAAGTGACGAGATGCGTACAAGTCGGCTTGCTATGCATCCAGAAGCTCGCGGAAGACAGACCAGCGATGTCGTCCGTGGTCTTCATGTTGGGAAGCGACGGAGCAGCTCTGCCCGAACCGAACGAACCTGGATTTTTCACAGAAAGGAGTTCGAAGAGCGTTGAAAACCAGATATCAACAAGAAAAGAATTGGATGAAGCGACAATCACAATAACCGAAATGGAAGGCAGATAGATATATAGATTAGAAAGCTCAAGATTCACAACTATACATAACATGTTCGGTTACAATATGTACTATTAACAGATGTTATCAGAGTTCGTAGGCAGGAAACCGAGCATTCTTAGGCTGAACCATATCGAGGAAGAGATGAGCCATTCCTCCGACGCCTTCGAACATCGAAAAGGGATTATCTCCTCCGTGCATCTCGCCAGTCGACATGAGAATGTGGGCTCTATCGAGCAAGAAGCAGGCGAAAGCTTTGGCTCTGTATAAGTACTCGACAATCCCAGTGAGCCGGTAGAGGGCGAGGAACGCATAGGCGTTCCCGCTGATGCCGTGGCAAATCCCGAGCCTTTTCAGTAGGCCGCGGTTCCAAACCACCTCGGCTGCATCCATGGCAGCTTGTAGAAACTCCCTCTCCCCAAATACCTGGAGATAACAAAATTATTTATATGCTATCAACATGAAATTCAATCTTTCTATTTGTAGCAAATTCAACCCAACTTTTGAAATGCTACAATAATATCCCAATCTTTCAATTTGTAGCAAATTCGGCCTCCAAAATTTGTTCCACTGTCTTGTCAATTTCGTTGTTGAACATCCGACCACAGCATGTGAGGTCGACCGAGACAATGAGCTTCCTAATCCCTCAATTCGAGGTTCGATTTCGGAAAGATATCTAAATCTCATATCCAAATTTGTGCGAGATAGGAGGTCAATTTCATAACAAATCAAAAGGTTGGGAAATTACTGTAACATTTCAAGAGTCGGTTTAATTCTAAAAAACATTGAAAGGTCGGGATTTAAATTGAATCAACCCAAAATGAAGTTTAAAAAGAACTAGAAGCTATAAATTAGGATGGCAGTGAATTAAAACATCACCTCGGCAGCTTTGACGAGTGTGAGGGCGATCCCCGGAGCTCCGTGACACCAGTGCACTAGAGCGTCATGTTTCTTATCCTCTTCGCTAGCTGGGTAATTCCCGCTGGGAAGCCGATTTCCGATCATGTAGTGAAGGGTTCCCTTGATATCTTCGAGCTCGTCCGATGTTAGCTCAAACTCCATCAGGACATGCATGATTCCAGCCAACCCATGAGCTGCACCCCAATACCTTATGCCGTACCATTCAAACATCAACGGGCACCCTCCCCGTTTTCCTAGTTTTCTCCCGTTTCCGATAATCTCTTTCACGATAGCACCCTGCCACGATCCAATAATAATGCCGTCTCTTTGCAAACAAAAAGTTAATACTAAATGAGGCTTTTAATTCATGACCTACTGTGGTGGTTGCTGGGATCGTATCCTTGCCGAAATGCTTATTTAGAAATAGGCAAGTCCACAAGTATCCAGCTCGGCCGTACAATAACTCGTCCTGGATATCTTTCGACGGCTTTATCTGTTTTCGACAACAAGATTCTTTAATTTAACTGATCCAGTTATAATAACTGAAAAACCTCAAATATCCACCTAGGAGTTTTTACCTCTTTAAATTGGGATAAATAGTAATCAAACAACTTGCCGTCGCCTGCATACTTTGCAGCTACCGCTCCCACTGCACAAACTCCGGCTCGCCCACATAGAAAGGTTACATCCCTGGCAACAATCTATTAATCAGATGCCTGAGTCCACTTCATCTAGGGGTCAGATTTTTGCTAAAAATGAAACAAACCAAATTTGCTAATTTTTTTAATAAATAAATCCGAACAGAACCGGATTATCTGAACTTTTAGAATCAAAACCGAACCAAAACCGAAAAGGCACTGAAAATCTGAAAAATCCGAAACTTAATTATTTGTTTTCGTTATTTATGAGTTTACAATAGAAGTATAATTACATTATTCAAATATAACTCTACTTCTCGTGAGAAACAATAGGAACTTCATATGCATAAAGGAGAGTAAGGAACGACCTGGACTGAGTCGAAGAGGAGTCGCAGGCCTTAACGATCTCTAAGCATAGGCTCAGATCATTCATGTTACGGGTCACTTGGAATGATTTGAAGAGCAAATAAGCTGTCCCCAACGTGCCGGCATAGAGGGAATAGTCTCCCACCCGTTGCCCGCTCCGCCCCCATGTCTCCACCACAATCTGTTACATAGAGTAACACAACTTCATATTTAACCTCCAAACAACATCACATTGCTGGAATCCTCAATCTACATTGCCCCTAATCCCGAAAACTAGGTAACACTACCATCACTCAATTTACACGAAAATATAACTTTGATTAACACACTCCCTCCGAATACCAATAAGTGTCCCATTTCGTAATTCCATTGTAAAATTCTACCCCTATGCTATACCTATTACAAATCCTTTACGTTTTCAGTTTTCTATGCAATAATTAGGGGTAGATTAAGTAAGATTATTTCATTTCTTGGTACGTGTATTATGATGTCATGAGACACTTATCGAGATAAAACACATTACAATCCATTTATTAGCAGTAATAATGTTAAACAAGCAATGGACAACAACCACTCTACCACTCGACCAACACATACACGCAACACAACTTCATATGAACTCCAAACAATATCGAAAACTAGGCAACACTACCATCACTCAGTTTACTCGAAAAATCGAGCTATAGAGCTTCAATTAACAGCATAACACATTACAATCTACAAGAATTTCGCAGCCTATATCAATCGACATATGAGTAGTAATAACTAATAATCCAAAATAGGCAAAATTCAGCTTCAGGTCTCTCAGGGATTTCATCAAACAGTTTCTAGCATTTCCCATTCTGATCACATATTGACGAAGGAACAAATCAATCAAATCCCCAATTCATGAATTCCACACGAACAAAACACAATCAACCACAAACTCAGCTCATGCAATTCCAATTCGCACAATTCACTTCCAAATCCAGAAACTAATAAAACTCAATAAAAAATTAGAGAGCAGTACAGTTTCTTTGAGGTCGAGAGCTGCGCGCTGGAGCAGAGGAGAGAGAGAGGAGTAAGGAAGCGAGAGAAACCTCAGGAGCGAGTCACGAGTCCCCTGCGGGTGAATTTGGACCCTCCCTTGATTCTCTCTCGCCTCGTCTTCGATCGCGTTGGGGTTCTCTTGCACGAAATCGGGCATGTCGTTTTGGAAGAAGCGGTCCGCCATTGTTGAAGAGCTTGCTTGCGTTTTCAGCTGTTTTTTTCTATTTCTTTTTTTGAGATGATGAAGCGAAAAGGGGTTTGACTTATATGGAAACAGAAGTCAACGAAGAGAGGGGAGAAGAGGTAAGATGTTGACACGTGGAAAAAGAACGTGTCGTTTAAGTCACATGCAAATATTTTAACAATCACAAGCAATTTTTATTTTTATTTTAATTGAGCTATGCATGCTTGACATATTTACTATTACGTCTCGATCTAAGGAATAAAAACCATATATTAAGATACTTAAAAAAAATTATTTATTAATTTAATATTTATTGATGAAATTACAATATCAAATATAAATATATTAGAATAACAGAAAATATAGAACTAAACATAATTCGGGTGACCCACTAGGCGCCCATGTGTAATTTTAACTATAAAGACACAAATCATATTTTGCATCTTCTCATATTTTATTTGTAAAAATACAATTTTGAAATTACAAAAAATTATGTAAGAATATCTTCATATGAAGAATATATTTATTTAGAAACTTTTAATTGAATGTGTTGGTGGTCTTCACATGAGATGTCATCTCTTTAGAAATCGCGATTTCTCGTCAATTTATTTGTAAAATTCTAATTCTACCCTGACCGAGATCCTAATAAATAGGTAATAAAACGAACTAATTAAATAAAATATAATTAATTTTTTTTATTACTTTCCTTCGTCTTCATGCACGATTATGTAATAACGAATATACGTGACAAATATTTTTTTCCCTATTATATTACGTGGCGCAATTGAACCGTTCAAGATGGAACAATTTTCCTCTACATGGCAACAACCAAAATCAAAACACCTATTTTCTCAAGCATCAAAGAAAACCACTATTTAAAGGGCAAAACCGTCCAATAAATACAACCACCAAAATTAAGTTGCAAGCCATCCGCGCCGCAGCGGATCGAAACCCCTCCCTCCCTCGCCAACGCAACAAAGAAACAAAATCATAGTTAGAAAACAGCTCAAATTCACCGCTTTCTTCTCCAAATCTCATCAAATCACACACACAATCAAACAAAGGAGATTTCAAAGGAAAAAAAAAATTAATGGAAGGATTCGACGAAGATGTCTACGTGGGAAGAAACGACGCCGCGGACGACGGCGGCGCCATGCACTACGGCTTCGACGGCGGCGCGCCGCCGCCTCCTCCGCCGCCGATGGACGGATTGTCCGGCAACGACGGCGACGCAATGCAGGAATACGGCTTCGGCGGCGGCGGCGCGCCGCCGCCGCCGCCGCCGATCGAGGGGTACGGGCAGGAGAAGGCGGCGCCGTACGATCTCTCCGCCGACAGCGACGGCATCTTCGCGGCGGAGGACGGCGGCGGGCCGCTGCTGCCGGATCCCAGCGAGATGCGGGAGCAGGGCTCCGCCTTCCGCGAGTGGCGCCGGTGAGATTTTTGATTAAATTAAATTAATTTGATTTGTTTCTTTATGCATGATTATGGATTATGAATCAATTTGTTCATGTTCTAATTTGGTAATTAGCATCAAGGAAAATAAAATTGAATTCAAATTTTGTGTGCATGTTACGTTGATTCAAGGGTTAGTCGCTGAAAAATCGACCTAATTTTGGTTTTCGACGCGGTTCAGTTCAAATTTGTTTATGTTCGTGTTCTTATTGGATCAATTTGTTCGTGTTCTTATTTAGTAATTGGCGTCAACGAAAATAAAATTGAATTCAAATTTGGTGTGCATGTTACGTTGATTCAAGGGTTAGTTGCTGAAAAATCACGAACTTCGATCTAATTTTGATTTCCGACGCGTTTCATAAATTGTTGCAAATTAAATTGATGCATCCAATGTGTTTTGCATATAAATTGTTGCAAATTAAATTGATGCATCCAATGTGTTTTGCATAGCGAGTACACATCGGATTTTCTATTAGGATGCATGAATTTCACGCCAAGTCATATTTTTTTCTAGTCGAAAAAATTGAACGTGTTTATTTTGATAAGTTGTGTTCTTATTGTAACAGTTTATATAACGTGCCAGAAAATCAAAATCGTACCAAAATTCGTAAATTTTTACCAACTATATGATGCGCATGTGTGTTTACATTGAATAAATTCAATTCATAGCTTGATTCATCGTCTAATTATATTATTCATGAATTTAAGCTTTTGTAATTTTTTTTTTTTAT
Source organism: Salvia sclarea (assembly GCA_036873715.1). NCBI lineage: Eukaryota > Viridiplantae > Streptophyta > Magnoliopsida > Lamiales > Lamiaceae > Salvia > Salvia sclarea. Next base: position 1,729,111 of record JAYJMF010000073.1, read on the forward strand.
TTTATGTGTATGTTTATATATAATCGAAATATGATTTTTCCCGAAGAGAAACTTTACCAATTGTATGATGTGCATGTGTGTTGACACTGAAAAAATTCAATTCATAGCTTGATTCATCATCTAATATTTATGAGTTTAAATTTATAAATCTTGTTGATTTTATGTGTATATCATATAGTCAAAACATGATTTATCTCGAAGAGAAAGAGAAGAAGGAGAAGGAGTTGAGGAATCAAATCATCGCCGAAGCCGATGAATGGAAACGCAAATTTTACGAGAAGAGGAATCAAACGTGCGAGACAAACAAGACTCACAATAGGGACAGAGAGAAAGTAAAAATTCCGAAACGAAGCTTTTTTTCTCTCTCTCTCTAAATTTTTAGCAATAAATTTAACGAGAAAGTTGTGTTTTTGTGTTTAATCTGCGCAGTTATACTATGCACAACAAGAGAAGTTTCACAAGGAGGCCGACAACCAGTTCTGGAAGGCCATCGCGGAGATCATACCCCGCGAGGTCCCCAATATCGAGAAGAGGCGGGGGAAGAAGGACGACGAGAAGAAGCCCTCGGTGTTTGTTGTCCAGGGGCCGAAGCCCGGGAAGCCGACTGACATGGCGAGGATGCGTCAGATCCTCGCCAAGCTCAAGACGACCCCTCCGCTCCACATGAGGCCGCCTCCCCCGAAGGAGGAGGGCAAGGATGGGAAGGCGGAGGCGAAGAAAGATGGGAGTGAGAAGAAAGACGGTGCAGCAGGGAAAACAGAGCTGTCTGATTCCTCTGCTGCCAAAGATGCAGCAGCAGATGGGCCTGCTAAAGCGGGCGGGCCATCTCCTGCTGCTGAAGGCAAAGAGAATGTGGAGAAGAAGTGATTGGTTGATTTATTGATTAATTAATTAAAGGTGTTGATTCTTTGATTGTTTTATTTATTTTTGTGATCATTTATATACGATTTTTAGTAGTGTTACAAGTAATTAATAAGGAGTAGTTTCTTTTGAAATTTTGGTTCTAGAGAAGTGGCTGCAAAGAGCTCTATTATAAATTGTTCATTAAATTCCTTTGGCTTCTGTTTATTTTCAGACAAATTGTTTCTATATGATGAGGATTTTGATTTATGCAATAATGCTTCTTTGGATTTTTTTAAATTAATTATATTTGGTTTCATATTATTAGGGGAATAGTTATGGGTTCATTGTGTCCCGAGCACAAGAATAGACAGAAAAAAATAAAAATAAATAAAAAATCGATGGGGCGCTATATTTTCTAACTTAAAAATTGAAAATTTTGTAGAGATTATTTTTCAATGATTTATTTTGGTGATAGAATGATAGGAGCTTTGCATAACGATTTACACAATATGTCAATTTCGTAGGAATAAGAGTTTTTGCTTGAAGGGGCCTAATTTATCCCCTTCATAAGTCATAATTCTTGAAATTTCAATTTTAGCACTCCAATTTATTTTATAATATTCACAACTATACCAAAATCTCTCTATTTGAACTTATATTATGATTTTTTTAATTATTATTTATTACTAATATCACACATAATATTATCAATATACGACATACTATATGATACGGCATCGATATAAATTACTCTTTGCATTATTGAGCTCAAACAAAATGAGGGAAGTGATTGTTGGAATAATGTACTAGCATTTCTAATTACCACTCCTACTATTTATTTCTGATGTCACACATGATATACGACATGTTTATGATCTGACATCGATATTAATTGCTCCTACTAATTTAAGCTCAAACAACCCAACAAAAATGAGAGGAAATGATTATTGGAATAATGTACTGTACTAGCATTTTTTTATTTTTTTATTACTGATGTCACACATAATATTATCAATACACTGACATGTGTATGATACGAAATCTTGGATATTAATCACTCTTACATTATTAAGCTCAAACAACCCAAAAATTATGGAAGGAAGTGATTATTGGAATAATGTAGCGATTGGGAAATGGACTGAGATTCTCTTCATCACATCAAATAGAATTTGGAATAATATTCAATCACATGGAGATGGAGATAAGATCTCACCAATTATTTAATTTTGTGGGCCTTTTTTGTTGTTCCTACAATTTGGGCGATCACATGTGAATTTTTCCAAATTTTCTATTGGGTCGTATCCATTTTTGATCCCGTTTTAATTGTTTTTTATTTTGCATTTTGTATTTATTTTGGTGTCTTCTATATAGTTTTTGGAATTTTACAAAAATTAATATTTGGCCGTTGCCAACAACTCGATTGGCTGTGCTGCTGTGCATGTGAGAGAGTTGAAAATAAACCGCAGCTTTTGTTGCAATATTCATATCTTCTGACAGAAATGGACCCCACTCTCAAGTCAATAAATTTTATTCTATACAATAGTTTATAAATTGTATACATATAAAAAATAAAATAGTTAATTAATTTTACGTACTAAGTTGGGATTATAATTATTTTCTAGACTTATTTTTTCTCAATTTCTTTTAAGAAATAGATCATATGTTTGAATTTTGATATTGACATAATAGTACATGGATAAATTGAGGAGTATTATCTAAAAGTGTAGAAAAGGTCCACTTTTTGCTTAGTGATTTTTTTTTTTTTTTTAAAAAAGGTTATACTTAATAATAGTATAATTTTATTTTTCAAGAAATTGACGTCGTAAGTTCATCCAAATTGTGGATAAGATTTGACAATGAAATCAATATATAGAAACTATTCTAACAATATCAAAAGCATGAATGCATGATATAATCCTAAAAAAAATGAGTTTTGTCTATGAAACAAAATTAATTGTGTAAGTTTATTAGGAACTCAACTTAAAAAGGTTAATAAATTTTTGAAATTTGAGACTTTTGATAACTTACTCATGCTTAATAGCGGATCTAAGATCGAGCATGCCTCGGTGAACATCCGACCAACATTTTATCATTACTGACATTTTATTTAGGTTGTTTTTTGTGTTCTTTTTTTTTAATTTATAAATATATAATTCCGTTCATCCAAAGCATTATATATATTGAGTAGGAAAAGCTACACATTTTCCTAATTCATATGTAAAAAATATAAAATATATGAAAATACATATAAGCCCCGAACCTATTTTTGGGAAAAGAAAAACAATCCATTTGTTTTTAAAAATAGTAATAAAACCATCAGTTAATTATAAAATTCATCAAAAATATCATTCCGTCAGATTTAACACTGTTTCTGTTTGTGTGAAGTTCACTGAGCCCGAAAAGGGACTGTGGATGTCTTTGACCATTTCCACTATACAAAAAGACAACTTTAACCTTCAATAGAAGAATAAATTTTGCTTCTTTTACCCATAGTAATATTCTATTCTTGAGAAATTAATTGATTCCCACTATTAAAACTGATGAAGTGATGTATAACTAAATATATATGAGCATACAAAAAAATACAAAAAGAAAGGGACAGAGTGAGCAAATCAAGAATGTGTGAGCCCCACATAACCAACAATTTCCTTTCAAACTAAAAGCAAATATCACTATATATTATATTATATTATATAAAACCAACATACAACCATAACTTGTGGCTTAACTCAATATAAAAAAGCAAAGCCACTCACAAACTAGATATTATACCTAAAACCCCACTTCCAACAGCACTCTCTCCTTTGGAGAGGGCTACTTACACTAATAAACACTTACAAACCAACTACAATGCTTCACACACTACACATAGTAGAAAGAAAAAAGAAAAGAAAAAAAGTTTACAACGAAATCACACGATACCCTATAATCCTCTCCCCGTCCCCAATACGTGTTTTATTTCATCAATCCATGCTTTCCGCACTGTTCAACAATCAGTACGTGCAGATCGAATAAAACACGAATCGAGGCTCTGACTGCCCGCCTAAAGATGGGCAAAAGAGGAAAAGTTAGCCATGGGGGTTGCTACTTTTCCTTTGAAGGGATGAGAATCACACTCTTAACTTTAGACTCTATGAAATATTTTAAATATATGGGACTTTACTATAAACTCGGTATAAATCTTTACTACGATATCATCTCAATGGTTGAAATTGAGGCGGGAGGTGTAGGTAGCCTTCGGAGCCCAATTACGAGGAATCACGTCCCTTGCCGACAAGGTCTTTCCGGTGGATAGGGTGGTGAGCCGGACGGAGAACGGCCCTTGTAGTGGGCCCGTGATGATGACCCAATTCGCACCCCAAACATGTGTCATCTCTAGCCACTGGTTCGAGTTAGCCTGCATATATACATAAAAATAAGATAATATCATATCGATTTAAAGTCTACTTTATTTTTTTCTTTTTCACACTCATCAATGAAGTGTATGGGTGATGCACTTAAGATTGTGACTTGGCATTAGGGAAGACAAAGTGGCCACCTTTTTGGCCATGGCATGGGATAAAAGAGAATTGGCCTAACATTTAAAGACATATGTCAAAAAGAATAAATTTCCAAAGTAAAATTATTATCAACTAAAGTAAGCTAAGTGAATCTCTTTTTAAAGGCAACCAACACATTGAGTGTCAGAGCCACGTGATTTTAGAGATCTAAAGTTTACAACTATAGCCTATAATAATTAAAAAACAACAAAATGCAACATCTTTATATTTATATATAAATGTATAAATAAATATATGAGATAAAACAGCATATAATTTAAAACCGTTAGAGAATTTTTGGAATTATGCAGAACAATTTTATTTTTTTTCTTGAATTTCATGTGATGGTCCTTTTCTTCAAAAAGAAAATGTTCTCTGCTATAGAGAGGTGTGAAAGTGGGAAACTTTATGAGAGAAAATTCCATCTTGAAAAAGGTGAGAGCTTCTTTTGACTATTGTAAATAAATCAAGCCAAAAATAAGTCGATTAACTTTTTGTGTCCCTAGCTAGAAAAGCAACCATATTAGGAAATAATATTATAATTAGCTAAACAAAAATCTAGGTAATTTAAATTTGCTTTTAGGTTGAACAAATATTATACCTTGTAATTCACTCTATTAAAGATTCTTACAATAAATCTAAGAGGTTTATCTATATTTACCTACTTTTATAAAAAACATTCACCAGATACCCACTTTTATCTAAATCCAAATACGAGATACGAAATAGAGAATCTCGTGTGAAAAGTACCTCTCTGATGTGCATGGATCCGACGTCACCATCCCCGCTCTCAAACTCGACCAGCAACGATAGCCAATAGTTGGTCGACCCCTCGTTGACGTGGAACGCAATGTTTTTCCCCGGATACTTGCACGGAGTCCTGCATGAAAAATATTTCACTTCATCAGTATACAAAATAATCAATAATAATAATAATTATTAGAATTATAATTATGATTTTTGTTATGATTATTATTATTAATTAATTATTCTTGTAAGTTTGTAACTACTTAATAGTCAGATCCCAATATTTTGTCTGCTAATATATTGGCGACAGAATATTTTCCTAAAATTATTTAAATTATCTTTGTTCAAAGGAGAGATAGTGCAAAAAAATTGACCAAAAAAAAAAGTACAAACATGTGTGCATGTTTTCTCATGAGTGTTCCCAACACCACATTTAATTCAATAAATTAAACCTTACATTTAACGAGAATTCCGTATAAACTCACTTATTATTGTACACAAAAGAAAACAAGGTTAGTTAGTTAATTAACAGTTTAGTCAGTTAAAACAACATCCCTTAACTAATTAAGCGCTAAATCATAAAGTGACAAAACAGAAACAAGACCGTTAAAAAGAAAGAAAATTAAAAATACTTTAAACACAAAAGTAAATTGAAGGAAAAGATAAAGAAAAAGAAAAAATAACAAAAATAAGAAAGTAGTTCCAAATTAGCATTTAATTTCTTATTTGGAAACTAGAAACTAGCACTATTGTTGTAATTTCTCGAGGATGCGTGGGGACCACAGTCAATCGGGGAATTAGGTCGAAATCAGACTCAATTAGAATTTTCCCCGATTAAGTGTGGTCCCCACGCGATCCTCGACGACGGACGAATAAATACGTAAATTTTAGCAAGCTTAATTTTAATTTCGGCGGCATTGTTAATTACCTGCGGAAGATGACGGGGATCTCGCCGCGGTTGCGGAGCTGGCCGCCGTTGCCGGAGACGGCGAGGCGGCCGAAGGCGGCCCCGCTGAGGTCGAAGTGCGTGCGGCCGCCGGAGCAGTAGCCGCCGGGGCACTCGTCGGTGATGATGACCGTCACCGCCCGCCGCGAGCAGATCGAGCGGTCGAGGCACCGCACCTTGTAGCACGCGCCGCACCCCTCGCCGCCCTTGAACAGCACCGGGCTCACCGCCCCCACGCGCGCCCGGAACGGCTTCACGTCAACCAGCGAACCGTAGCCGCACGCGCCGCCGTCGCTGCCGTCCCCCTCCGGGCTCCCGTACCACGTCGCCGTCGCCGGCGTCCAATGCCCGCTCGCCGCCGCGGCGGCGGAAGCACCGCTGAAAAGCGGGATTAGAGCGAGGAGAATGCACATTCTCTCCATAACAATGCGGGGGTGATTTTTTTCACGGCGGCGCGTGGAAATCGAGGCGGAGAGAAACTGCCGACAGTTAGCACTGTGGAGAGAAAGAGAGAGTGAGTGAACACTGAGCTTAAGCGACTGTGAAATTTTCTGTGTTTCTTTTTCTTTTTGGTTTTTTGTTTATTTTCGCATGGTAGTTTGGGAATATATATAAGGGTGGAATTCGTTGGTTTGCGAAATGACGGAATTGCCCTTGGGGGATTTTTATAATGACGGTGGTGCCATGGGATTTTGGGGGAATTTGTGTGTGTGTGTGTGTGTTTTTTTTTTTTTTTTTTTTTTCCTGTTTGGTAGTTTGGGAATATATATACTTCCTCCGTCCCAATTAAAATGAGCCGTTTCTTTTGGGCACAAGATTTTAGGAGAGTTGAAAAGTAGCATAAAGTGGTGATAGAAGTATATATTATTTAATTTTATGTGTGTAATAAAGGTATCCTTAAAAGGAAACGCGTCATCTTAGTTGGGAGTCTTGGGACGGTCTAAAAAGGAATACGCCTAATTTTAGTTGGGACGGAGGGAGTATAAGTGTGAAATTTGTTGGTTTGTTGAAATGACGGAATTGCCATTGGGGGATTATTGTAATGGTGATGGTGCTGTTACAATAATATTTAAGTCTAATTAGTATTATGTTTTTTAATCTCCAATATCTAATAACACATTATTGGTAATATTAATTTTACAAATTACCTCAAAATCAAAATTCGATTTGTTATTTTTCTCTATGAGTCGAGTTTTTTTTAATTCACATAAATGAAAAAAAATAAAATCACGCATATTTATATGTTATTTGTAGAATTAATTATGTCAATCATGTTTTATTATATATCTATAAAACAAAACAAAAAATGCTAATTTAACTTAAATGTGATTGATGCTCAAATGCTTACATCATTCCTCATATATATAAATGAATAACTTTGGAATTTGTTGGTTTGTAAAATGACGGAATTGCCCATGCGGGATTGTTGTAATGACAGTGGTGCCATTTGGGGGCCCGGCGACAGTTAAGGCGTTAAATCCGCAGGGCAGCATCCACGTGTTGGGTTTAGGAGGGTATTTTGGTCATTTTGGGGAAAAGTTGATCCATCAACATTCTACCGTTATGTTATTTTATTTTTTGTTTTTTTTGGTTTTCCTTTTTCTTTAATGGAAGGTTTTGGAATTTGGAGGCATGTGGGGAAAAGTTTTCGATTTTGAGGGGACCGAAAAAACCGTGGGGGTTAAAATCTCATTTTGTTTTTATTTAAATAAGTTGCTTTCTAAAATATGAAAATTTACCCGTAACGGATCAATATCTGAATTCATAATTTTTGTGTTTGATTTTCTATGGCGGAGTCCTGAGTCTCGTCATGTCACTGAATTAGTGGAGAAACGGGATCCAGAATCTCGACAGGACTCAGGTCGGAACGGGTATTTTCCTAATCCTGATCCCGTTTGAGCAGCTCCAGCTATATTTCCAAAATGGTCGGATAAGCTCAAACCGAGTCCATTTATTGGACGGGATAAATCGAGCTGGACTGAGTAATCCCAAATTTAATAAGGTCAACTTTTCTAGGTGCATTTTCCATCCAGCTCTGAGCCTTTTCTATCAGGTTGAGACGTGCCCTGTTTGGTAGCCTCAGTGCCTGTCGGGGGATCGAAAAAAAAAAAAAGACCGAGAATTTTATGAAGTTCGAATAGTAACTGTTTGATAAAGCTGTAATTATATGGAAAAATAATTACATTGTATATTTGAGCGATTAAGAAATTTGTAATTAGGTGAAAAGAAATTTTATTTTGGTTGCAAATGGACCCAATAGCCGTTGGAGAAGTTGGCTGCAATCACAAGCTCATCCCCATACTTCCAAAATTGTTCTCAACTCAACTTGAATTTGTGGGTGAATTGGACCCATCCAATTATTCAATTTTTAAATTAAAAATACGTCAACTTCAAATTGGAAAAACAAAAATTCAGTATTATTTATTTATATATATATAATTCAGTAGGGTAGCAAAATTTGAAGAAGTCCGCATTTGAAGGCATGTATAAATAAATTATAATTTGGTTTCATGCAAATCTATATATTAATTAGCGTAACAACACATGTAATTAATTGTGGTCGTGGATGATTATGGTGTGGCTTAATAATGCTAAATATTTTTATAATAAGATTCACTGCAGAGTAGAAAATCAGTTTGTCGGTATGATTTCCCTTGCTTAATAATCAAGAAATCAGCTTCGACTTTTTTATTAAATTATTAATTTTTCCCTCGTGCACTCGATCATGCAATTCTCATGATTTTATGATATCGTCATCCATGAATTATGTAAATATAAAGTAATTTTCATGCAGAGTAAATTAATTTTATGCGTTGGGTTCAAACTCGAATTTGCGCCTTGAAATGGGACTTATTATTATTATTATTATTATTATTATTATTATTATTATTATTATTATTACATAATATTTTAATAAATTTTTATTTGTATCCTAAATGAGATGAGATAAGTCTTGGCCAACACTAGTGAATTGAATTGATCCAAGATTTTATATGTTCAAGATCAATTTTGTTACAAGTGAAACAAGACTAATTCTATGTGAAAATATTTCATGATTAAATATCTAATCGGGACTAGCTATCCAATCATGAGATTAATCATGTCTAATGCATCAAACCGAACACGGGATATTTATGAAAAACAATATAGTTAAAATTAGAAATATGAGGATTTCTTTATATAATGTTGTCATGGTTTCAATCTTGTCTCATTTAATACTCATTCATTTAAGCACACCACCACTCTTCTGCATTTACATCACTAGAAGTACATCACATGCTAAATCACAAAATAAACAAATATGTGAAATTTAATAAAGAAGGCTGTAAAACCCTTTTTTGACAATTTGATCCACATTTTCCCCAATAGTCAATTCATCGATATTGGTGAATAAAAATATCTTAATTGTATAATAATGTGAAGAGTTGCCACAAACGTTGAAAATGACACCACATAGAGCAGCCTTATGCCCAAGTCGTGTTCACCCCTCATTTTTGTTCATACAATGCCATTGGGTGTATCAATTATTTTTTCTAGTAATAAAAGTTAGTATATATTTATACTCACAAATCAACACACTATATATATGATACTACTTCAAAAGAAAAAGAAAAAAAAAACACTACATGATCGTGTCACGTTACATTCACAAAAATGGCCTAATTGTTCTATATATCAAACAAATTTATGGCAATTCCATTATTAATGGAGAGTATGCAAATTAGTGGTGGTGTTGTCACCAATGATGAATGGATTTATTTCTAGTGTTAGGGGTAGACTTGACAACAATTATTTTGGAACTCAAAAGCGGACGCAGAAAAAATCTATTGTATGTAAATTAGGCGTTATATTTTCTAAATTTTATGTAAAAATATAATTTCCAAACGATTAATGAGGGCTTTTGCATAATAATTTGCACAAATTTTGAAAACTTCCAAGATCATATATAATCGATTCAGTTCATTGACGAGGGCTTAAGCCCCTCCTTATATATATTATATATGTGTGTATCCACCAATGTTGATACATCACAATTTGAGAATCTTTTGCTAAGCCATCTCGTTATAAAACGACTAAAAATTCAAATAATTAATATATGATTTTAAAAATAATGTAATTTCAAATGCCAACAAAAATTACAAATATATCGTTAAACATATTGTTTTTCTGATCTAAATCTTGACCCGCTTCCGATAATTGGTGACCTCGACTAATCCAAGTTTACTGTGGAAGTCTTATTAAAGTGAATTTTATGTGAGATTATCTAAATTATAGATTAAATTTCCCAATTTGTTCAAGACATGTAGATCTAAACACAATCATATCAAACATGCACTCAATATGGTCTTACACGAGATTGGAATTTATTCTCCCCTTCAAAATATAAATTAAAAGACCCTTACAACTATAAATGAAGCATCAAAATTTCCCTTTGAATATATTTAAGCTCTATTATTATTGAATATATATCATATGAATAAAATAGGTCATTCATGTGTTAGCCAACTCTTACACGCACTATGTTCCACTATTGCTAGATTGTGCAGTTAGCTTTATAAGCTGGATTTTTCAAACACTAATGCATTACTTTTAATAACAATAATACAACCATTATCTATAAATCATGATTATTTTTCTAATTTTTCTTGACCAATATTGCATTATGCCTCTTGCACGATGATCACTAAATGATGGATTATTTGTGTATTGACATTAACTGTATAATCAGTTCAAAATGTTCCTATATTTTAATTGTAAGTTCGTTACAAATCACTCTAATAATAGAGAGAAGACTAAAAGGGTTGGTTCACATAGTCAAATATGGCAATCCTGATCTATGACAGAAAATAATGACCTAAAATGAATCATTTATGATGTGCAAATTTCGAGTTCTTATTAAACATTAAATAATGTCGATTTATATTTTTTTTTCTTTTTTCTTCAAGAAAATTGATTATGTATATGGCCCATTTAGCTATGGACATATCCCATCAAGTGAAAAGTGGACCATTATAGGAATCAAATTAAACATGACCTTATTTATTAGGTATTTGGGTTTTAGTGACTTCATGTGACCAAAGATAGAGAGAATCATAAACTGTCGGTGGTAATTAATCCTCACTTTATATCTATATTTATTTTACACATTTATGAATGTGTACTACACTTGATATTCTATATATATAGTTCATACATTTATGCCTTCAATATATTATCAATTATGTACTAGCGAGCTGAATCATACACACAATATAGTTTTTTTGATAATTCGATTCGATTCAACAACGAAGGATTATGTTCAACAATGTGTGAAAATATTATTACTCCAAAGGAAAACGAGAAAACTTTTACTTTATGAAAACATTCCGTGACAATCTTGTGCATATATGATATATACTCATGCTTTTATATATATATAAAAAAAAAGTAGGTAAATGAGATGATGGTTTTTACGAAAACTAATTTTTTGGAAAATATTTTTTAAATAAAAAAACAATAATGAGGTGTAAGACAAAAAGATCACTGCACAGACGCCTAATATAGGCCCATCGTTTGGTGAATAGTGTATTTTTCGATTCGACAAATATAAATATTTAATAATATATATTATTAAACGACACGTATGAAATATAGAAGAGATTCTGTGTCCAATCAGATTTTAATATATACCCTAATTTTCTTATCTTCTTCCCCATAATCACGGAAGCATGATAGATATATATTTTAATAACATTATAAATTTGGATACATTAATACCATATATTATGAATTTATGATTGTTTCCGATTTCGATATGTCACAATAGATGTCTCGACTCGTCTTATATTAATCGGTTGATGAATTAACACACATTTATATATATATACGATATTTAATCATTATGAAAATAATGTTAAAATTAGACAGTAAAACCGACATCGGAATAAATTTGATACAACAAAATCAATTGAGAAGTACTCTAATAAAGTTTTGTGAAGTGCAATGAAAAGAAGCCCTTTTTATGATGTCAAGATTTTGGTATGATTATGCCCCACGAGATACTGTTTTATGGTAGTTAATTAAATATTAATTCTTAGGGTTAAAGGAAAGTGTTGGTGTCTCCCATCTGCTAAGCACAAGAAACAAATAAATTAGTAAAGTCGCAACTTTTTTTTTTTTTTTCTTTCGATCAAATAAAGTCTCAACTTTGTTAGTTAATCATACATAAAGTATTGGCGTGACAAATTTTAGGTTTCATTTACTTTATAAAAAGTTGGAAATTGCGTGGGACTTAATTACCAAAAGTATTGGCAGTTGAATCCGTTAATTGAGGGGAATAAATAAACCATAAATTATTTTGGAAACAAATTAGCTTTTGTTTTCTTTTAAATTAGTGGGATCAGCTTAATGATGACAAATGAAATTATCTCGCTTGGTATAGTAATCAAATCATCTTTCATCTATAGTTGATTAAATGTGGTAAGAGATTCCAAATGTAGATCATAAGTTCGATTTAGCATGAGTCTCTCGTGTAAGACTATATGACGTGTCACAATCGGATTCGAATATTGCTTAGCACAATCAGAATTACTAAGTGCCACTAAGAATACGAGTTTGGATCTAAATTTTGACCTGTCACACAATCATACACAAGCACGTTCGACTTTGTTAAGGTATCAAAAAACGAGCGTTTTTAACTATATGACAGCTCAAAATCCCAATTCAAATATAGCTTAGCACAATCAGAATTACTAATGTGCCATTAAAAATACGAGCTCTGACCAAAATTTTGACCCGTCAGACAATCATACACGAACACGTTCGACTTTGTTAGGGCATAAAAAAACGCGCAAAGCAAAACGAGGAGAAGAAGACAATAGAAAGAACTAGCAGTACATATATAATGCATTTTCACAAAAGTGAACAATAAAGCAACTAGGGTTCTAAAGTGACGAATTACACTGCTTAAAGAGGGCTACACCTAAACAACAGGAGAATGGCAATCAACAAAACTAGGGTTCTTCCTCATCACCCGGTCGATATGTTTTAAGGATATCTACATAGGTAGCACATGATATTACGATTATAACCTGGCATAAGTTCGAATTTAAAGTATACGAAACATTTACAGTATATGCACGGGTTGGGAGAGATCACGTCGACCAACTGAAGCTCGAGAACACTCTATCGACTGCCAGAAACTAGTAAACCTGATGTTTTGAGACGCAATAGCCTACTCCAACTGTTCGTCTGCACGCACTTCGTTTCATTTCTTTACCTGAGGGTCTGGACAAGAGAAGAATAAGTCAGCATTCAGCAAAAACTATTTAAAGTTTAAACTAGGCGTTGCAGTAGAATTCGAGATCTTGTAAGACAATTAAACATGGCGATAAAGTTCCAATTTCCATTCCAACAAGTAGGTGCAGAGCTGACCAAATGTAGTATAGTCTCATTAAAATTGCCTTCGTTTAACTAGCTACATTACCAAGATTACATCTCTTTTTCAACATTGATTTTTTTTTTTTTTTTCAATGTGAGGTAGTCATAAATTCATCATTGCAATAGTCAATTTGCCAAATGGTCCAATGCTTACATATTCTACATCATCCCACCTATTGAAATTTGTCACTCCAAATGCAACAACCTTATTACTTTGCAAAATTAGACACTGAATGTTAAAGCAATTTAAATCTAAAAAGAGGATGCAACATTACCTCTCCTTTCCAAAATTGAAAAGTTCTTTTTCAGTTAGAATTTAGAGGCAAGTCATAGATTTATCATTGCAATCAATTTGACAAATGATCCAATGATTGTTCTGTCCCTATACATGTTGGTAATGGCATAATATATACATATTCTATATTATCTGAAATTTGTCACTCCAAATGCAAGAACCTAATTATTTTGCAAAATTAGAAGCATTATTAAATATGAACGGGAGTTGTACCATTCACAAATCTATATTACTGTCATGCAAATGCAAGTGTGACGAGACCTTTTAAATTATAAGTGCACATACCTTACTGTTGGTCCTAACACTCCAAGAATCACTTTTCACCCCATATGCTGGTTCGCTACCATAGGATGGTGGAGGGACGTAATTCTTCAGCAGGGGCACCCTATCTGGTAGATACTCGTCATCACTTTCATAGTATTTCTCAGAATGTGGACCTAGAGCTTTGAGTATCGTAGCCAATAGCATGCTTAGTCCCTGCACGCAGAGATCATTACCTCAAATAAGAAACACTAACAAGATTGAGTGGAACGGGATACTTTACATACAATTTCGAAGGCATATTATCATTAATATTTAGATTGTGCAGGCAAAGAAAGAAGTAGACCTGCACAGCAACCACTGTCAAGCCAATCCATTTGCAGATGTCAAAGTTGTCCTTGACAAAGTCCTTCAACTTGTCAAGATTTCCAGTCGTGTCTGCTGGGAAGTCCTGAAGCATTCAATTCAAATTAGAATTCAGCCATATCTAGAATTCAAACAGTATCTTTCAAGCTTAAAAGAAAAGCATTATTAGTGCAAACTACCTCTAGCCAGTCGTGGTTTAAGAATACATCTGCAGTAACTGCAGCTTCCAGCACAAAAATCATGAAGACAAAAGCCATGTACTGTGCTGGTTAAGGCTAACAGAGAAATTTTATACATGCAATTTGCCAAGTAATTTCATAAATTGTGAGCAGAGAGGTACACATGGTAGTAAATCTTCGTAACACCAACTAGAACCACTTCATAACAATTAACAACACATCAATGCAAAGTTGACAATTAACGAAGTATGAGTTCCTAGACGTCAACGAAGATATAAACCATATAATGCTTCAGGGGAGAAGCCGGATATATGCAACTGAAGAAACTAACCTACAAAGTTACAAACTATATTTTTTCTTAACAATCCCAGATGGTCCACTCCAAAAATGTTGATCAATGTTGCATAAATAACCGTGAGACTGAAAGGCAAATTAAGTTAACTTCTTCTAAGAGAACTTCTTCTATGTATTTAATGAAAGCACACAACCACTCAATTACTAAAATCAGAAGAGAACAATCAATTTACGAGAAATAATTCATCTGCTTTAGCATACAGATAACGGATTATCCAAATCTTTATAAGGAGACGAGGTTCAAAAAATTTCAGAGTACCGAAAGCAAATGGTTGGCGTAAGCATAGGAAATCCAATTGTGCACCTGATCCAATCACCCTTACCCTTAATCAAACTATCCTAATAGAACTCGTCCTTGATAAGATGATATAACATTGCATTACATAAGCAAGAACTCGACAATCAAGCAATCATGCACCAAACCAAAGAAACAACAGCACCATACAACACAATTCCATTCTGAGAAAGAAAAATCCAAACTCCTCAAACTTTCTCCTTCAAGAAAGATTTGAAGGAACTGATTAGATTCCACCCATGATCACAATTAATTGCCAAATAATCCAACAACGTAACAGATATAGAATGTACCGAATCAAACATTAAAGCCCACATGAAAGGATACAATGTACAAGCAACAACCATTAGCAGTCTCCGCAGCAATGTGACCGGAGCAGGTGATCACGCACAAAGTAACACCAATCCCCAAAATCGTGTATATAAACCTGCAATCACAGCTCCCAATCAAACAAAAACCTAATCCAAAAATAAGCATAAAACCTAAAATTTCCCCCACACATAGATCCAACCATCAAATCCGAATTCCAACAGCTGCAAATTACCATAAAAATCAATTATATATATATAAAAAAAAAACAATTACCACGGAACGGGAACGCTAATCGATTCATCGGTGCGGAGCCAGACTCGGAACATCCAAAGCGAGTAGATGATCATGGCGATGCCCATCATCCCGAGGAGCGAATTCACCAGCTTCAGCATAGATTGAACGCAGCAGCGCGCCATCCGACCCATTTTTTTATATATTTTTTTTTTTCAATTTCTTAAAACGAAAATTTTCAAATTCAATTACCACAGCTCCCGAAGGAATTGATCCGCGATTGGAAGAATTGGGGATCGGGAGCCGCGGCGGGAGATTGGGGGAACCCTAACTCGGAGAGAAATCGAAGTCAGGGTTAGCGTAGATGGATGGGAAGGAAGAAAAACAGAGGTCTTGAGCTGAAATTTAAATACCCAATCTCGAATGCTCCATTTTTCTGAGAATAGTGTTTGCGGTTTTGACGGCCTTCGCGAAATTCGAGGTTAGCCGCTTCTGCTTTGAGGTGTTTTTGAAGTTATGGATAAAATTTGAGCTGAAAATTAGTGTGTTGGGGTTGCTGTGGTGTAGTGGTTATCACGTTAGTCTTACACACTAAAGGTCCCCAGTTCGATCCTGGGCAGCAACATT
Organism: Salvia sclarea; assembly: GCA_036873715.1. Lineage (NCBI taxonomy): Eukaryota > Viridiplantae > Streptophyta > Magnoliopsida > Lamiales > Lamiaceae > Salvia > Salvia sclarea. The sequence goes on from JAYJMF010000073.1 coordinate 1,745,525, forward strand.
TTTGTAAAAAAAATTTGGGAAAATTTATATTGTTGTTTTGTTAAAGGATAGTTGGGAAAAAATATAAGTTGTGACAATAATTAGTTGTAGCTTTTAATATATACATTTTTATTTTATTTTTTAGAAGTTAAAGAATAATTGGGAAAAAAATATAATTAAATGTAAATGAGACGTCACTTGTGTTATTGAGTTGGGATTTGTTGTTCTTAGGTGTTTTTATCAAGCTCGAGCTTTAATTTAATGTATATAGTGTTTGAGAAAATATATTTATATTGTTGTTTTATTAAAGAAATAGTCGTGGAAAAGTATAAGTTGTAACAATAACTAGTTGTAAATGAAACGTGTATTATTAAGTTGGGCTTGGTTTGGTTTTATAAGGTGTTTTTATCAAGCTCGAGCTTTAACATTTATAGAGTTTGAGAATATATATATATTGTTGTTTATTAAGAATAGTCGAGAAAATATATGCAATAAGCTGTAACTATTACTAGTTGTAAATGGAACATGTGTTATTAAGTTGGATTTTGTTTTTCTTAGGTGTTTTTATCGAGCTCAAACTTTAACGTCTATAGTGAGTATGGGATAAATGGGTTAAATATTATTAGCGCCAATTTTATTTATTAGGCCTACAAGGTTTACAAGCCCAATCAAAAGCCTGCACAAGCTTTTTAGATTTATAAATATTTTAAAAACTATCTCAAACAAATTTATTCTTAAAAACAAATTTGAAGTAACCTAGTTTAGTCTTATAATATACTAAAAATATTTCTCAAAATTTATTATTTTCATATGGAAATACAAACTTTATATACTTGGTACAAATTAGAATGTGAAAAATATAAATTGCAGTCACAAATTAAAAGATCATATTCCTTAAAGCCAAATAGTGTTAAACTCAAACAAGTTAATGTCCAAGGTCGAAGGTTTCAATTAACCTCAAGATCCGTTCGAACATACCGCTTTCAACTAATCCGTCTCAAGATCCAAGTACATCTTGTAGGCGTCCCTACCCGCGGAGTAGTAGCTTTGTACCAACGTATCCACCTGAAAACCGAGCTTCTTGTACAGATTCATGGCGGCAATCCTCAACGGATCTACGTGAAGTGATAGGCGGTGGATTTTTCTAGTTTTACATTTCTCTATAGCAGCTTTCAGCAATGCTTCGCCGTGACCTTTCCCCCTATAGCTCTCTTTCACTGTATGTCCCATTTCCAGCAACGACAGAAAAACAAACGCGTTACAAAAATATGTTTTAAGGATGAAATACAGTAAACTAAGAGAGTGTTTCGAGTAGTTTACCATCTTGTTCTAGCATTATACAGGATTTCCAATAGCTTATGACTTAGTAACATAAGGTGTTTATTTCTTCAACTCCTAAAGTATAATGTGGTTCTTTTTATTCAAATTATGCTACTTACATATTGACAGTTTCAAAATCATATAAACAAGTAATTATTTATCTAATCTGGGAACTTCATTCATGAATCTTTTCATGAGCAAGGTTTATGTTATGTTATGGTATAAGGCAGAAGAATTCAGCATCGTATCGTAGGATTTTACACGATTTCTTCCAGCAAGAGTCGAACTAAGGTAGCGTTTACCTTGAGTTATAAGCTAGATTGATAAAACATAGGATTGAGTATTTGAAGGATAAGATTGTCAAACTAGTTCAAAATTGAGCAATCCATCATTCATCCATCAAAGTAAACACTAAATCAGCTTAGATAATTTTTATCAATCTATCCTATCATGCAAAGTAAACACTTCCTAAATGTTTAATCTCAGACAAGATTTTACAAGAATCAGGCAAAAGCAATCAACTCTTTTAGCTGCATTTTCCAGCTGACAGTGAATTACATAGTAATTCAAAAATGCTTATATAAAGATCTTATGATTAAACTTAATTTTCTCCTAACAAAACTGTTTCCACTTATCTAAGTTTAGCTAGCAGCCATTGAATTGCATTTCTCAGAGGTTAAAAACTAACAGAATTCCCAAATTTTTCCAACTCATTGAGAATGGAAGCATTAAACTCTCAATTTAAACCTAATATAAACAAACAGAACACACCAATTCACCAACATCAATAAGCAAGACAAAATAATCCCTAAATCTGCATATCGCACTCATTCTCAGTCACACAAGCTTAATTCAAGCTAAACTACTTCACACACACACACACACACACACACAGTTGAGAATATAAACAAACATTTTGAGATTGAAATCAAGCGTGGCTGTAACAGCTTAATTAGCTTAATTCAAGCTAAACTATTTCACACACACAAAATTGAGAAAATAAGCAAACATTTTTCAGATTGAAATCAAGCGCGGCTGAAATTGAAAGTGAGAGAAGAGTAATAATACCTGCGAGTTTTGTGATGCAAGCGCAGAGCGAAGAAGGCCAGGAATAGATGACGTATCCGGCGACTTCGCCGCCGATTAGAGAGTAGATCAAGCCGCCGTTCCGCTTCTTCGCCTCTTCTTCGAAGGATTTCGCGAGCGATTCGTGCTTGGGGAAAACCTTCTTCTCTATCCTCGCGATTTCTTCCACGATTTTCGCCCAATTGCACGAATTTCTCTGGAGTTCCAATATCTCGCAGCTTGAGCTCGCCATTGTGTAATTGAGAGTGTTTCTCTCTTTAATTCTTTTTTAAAAAAAAAACAAATTATTTTTTATTTTTATTTTTATTTTACATTTTTGTGACATATTATTCCGATAGAAATCCATGCTATGAAATGAAATACAATTAGGGGTGAGTATTGTTCGGTTATAATCTAAAAATCGAGTGGAGTCGAACCGAAAAATAAATTCGATTCAATTATTTTTATGTTTGATTTGGTTTTTAAGTTTTAAAAGAATAGATATTTTGGTCCAATTTCTATTTAAAGAAAAAATACCAGATAATCAAAAATTAAAATTAAAAAAAAAATGTAAAATAAAATAAAATTTATGTTATTATTTTTTATATAGGTATTAATATGTACTTTTGTTTTCATTAATTTGATTATGTAGAATATAGTAGTACTAACATTCACGACATGGGAAATCATTTTTGTAAGTGCTACTTTAATATTCTTGTTATATCTGTGGAAGTCTTCTTAAAAACTTGATATAAATTAATGTCAAAGTTGGTGACTTGGTTCAATTAATGTCTAAATTGATACTAGTAGTAAACTGAAAGTGCTACGAAATTTAAAATTTTATCCACATAAAATAATTAACATTGCATGTATTACTACACATAATTTTACATATTAAAACTACTAGAGTTGGCTTGATGGGCTTGTCTCCTCTTCTGCATAATTTGTTGTTGCTCCCATCGGAAGAACTCCCGTCGCTCCGGATCGGAAATCGTCTCCAAATTGATCATCAAAATATTGTCTTCTCTCGTCAATTCATTTATAGCAGATTGACGATTCTTTGCCTCTATTTTCTTTAATTGTAACTCAATGTCACGATCTCTTTTCTCGACCGAACTCACTATTATTTCCCTAAGTTTCTCATTTTCTTCCTTGAACGTGCTCGCGAGACTAGAGATATCCTCATTTTGCTTCCTGTTCAATTTGGACTTCTTGGCTTCCTCCGATTGCTGGGACGAAGAGCCACCGGCATCAGTATTTTCGTCGTTGTCCAAATTGATATTAAACGACGATAACGAAGGATTTGGAGGAGACTTCGAAATATCTTCCTCGGGCGGCAATAAACGCGTGCGACGACGCGAACGAGCCGTTTGAGACGTGGGTTGAGCTTCCACGAAATCTTTTAGCATAGACCACACGTGACCGAATTTAAAGCCAGTGCTATAATCTTTATCTTCCATCATTGAATCATTTGCACGGTCCAACTATGTAATATGTATAAAACAAATATGTCAATTTAAAAACAAATCTATATATATATATTTTTTTTCTAAGAAAAAACTTTTAAAAGTAACAACTTACATGTGTTTGGTCATTGGTGTCACTTGCATCAAGATTTTCAGTTTGTTGCAGACAACTATTGAATTTTCTTGAGGCTCTGAGAATTGTCTCCATTCGACATTGTAGTGATCTTAGGCTTCGATCTTTTATTTGAGAGCTTGGCTTTTTTGAGTGGTATTTTTCTGTGAGATTTTTCCAAAAATGATCTCTAGATTTAATAGGATCATTTGAGATTTCAAGAAAAATACCACAAAGGTATCTATCTTCAGCCACAACAAAATTCGAACGACGTGACTTTGACATTATAAAAATATTAGTAGCAAAAAATAAAATAAAATAGAAGAAAGAAAGAGAGAGAATTATGATTTGGTGAAATGTGTAAAGAATTTGTAGTGTGTTGTACAAATTTATAGAAGATGTGGACATAAATAGTTGATATAATTGTATGGTTGAGATCGAAATATCTTTCTGAGTTATCAACGGTTATTATCAAAAGTACAAGGATTGTGTTTTATAGAAGAGTGTAATTCATTTCAACTTGATTGGTTGAGTTATCAACGGTTAGAATCGAGAGTACACACATTGATTTTTCTACGTGAAAAGGATTAGATTATTATTGACTTTTCAATATAATATTTATTTTTTCATCTACACAATTTACAATATTATGTGATTTGAACACTACATCAAGAAATTTGTACAATTCATTTTAAATTATAATATTAATATCTCTTTTCTACCTACACAATTATTAGCTATAATATCAATTTCTTTATGTTTCCCATCCATATATTGGACAAGCGTCAATAAAGTATTTACTTATATTTTATTTTCTTTGATAATTAATTATTTATCTTTTTGTAAAAAAATTGGCAAATAAATTATGAATTAGAGTAGTCTTATGAATTTTATTTTGCACTAATTCTATTAAATAAATTTACACATTATCAAAAACTAAATAATTAGAAAACAAAACAAATATTTTTGGAATATTGAGCTGTCGCGCGCGCGCGCGCGCTTTCAGTCCGTGACTCCGTCAATTTCAAAAAGCGAGCGCACATTTAAGTTGGATTCCGCAATCCCAATAGTCGTAACAACCTAATCTACACGGTCGATACTCCCTCAATCAACGGCCCAGATCATCCCAAGTCGGCGACGCGGATCGCAATCCGAGCCGCAAATAAGCAATCAAAATCCGACGGCTTTAGATAACTCACCACATCTATTTAAAAGCTCATCATTTTCAACTCAGCTATCATCAGTCATCATCAATCGAGAAAGAAAAAAAATCCCCAAATTTCAAAAATCGCAAGTTCCAAATTCGCAGAAGGTGAAAAATGTCGGGGCGCGGCAAGGGCGGTAAGGGTTTGGGGAAGGGCGGGGCGAAGCGCCACCGCAAGGTCCTCCGCGACAACATCCAGGGCATCACGAAGCCGGCCATCCGCCGCCTGGCTCGCCGTGGCGGCGTGAAGCGGATCAGCGGGCTGATCTACGAGGAGACGCGCGGCGTGCTGAAGATCTTCCTCGAGAATGTTATCCGTGATGCTGTGACCTACACCGAGCATGCTCGCCGCAAGACGGTGACGGCGATGGATGTTGTGTATGCGCTCAAGAGGCAGGGGCGCACGCTCTACGGGTTTGGGGGTTGATTGTGTGGCTAGGGTTAGGGAATCTCTGTAAATTTATTGTAGTTCATAATTTCGGTTATGAATTGACGAAATTTGGTGTATGGATTTTGATGTTCGTTGAATGAAATGGTGCTATGTTTCTGCAAATTCAGCAGCTCGTTTTGTTCATCAATAATTTACTGTTTTTATATCCTGTTAAAATCTGCGACTGGATGTTAGCTTTGAGTTGTGGATATGATATAATTTCATTGCTTCAGCTAATTTTTTCTGGTTTAAGGTGTAATTCAATGCCCCCAAAGCTATATTTTGAGTAGTGATTGTTCAGGAAATGTATATTTGTTAACATGTTGGTTCTTGATTTTTCTTATCTCTGTTTTATATAATGAATTTGATCTTGCATTTGACTGGCACAATTTTGCAGCATTGTCAGGATCATTATCGTATGAGTTCAATGTTTGTCACTTTTAAGCTTCTGCAGCTATTGGGATCAATGTTTACTAAGTTTAGTTTGATTTTCAGAATCTCATTAGGTGCAAAGTGTGTTATTCTGGGGATTGATTGTGTTCTTCATGCTGTGCCCGAGTCTTGCTATGTTTCTTTGATTTACTATCTGTATTGAATTGAGAATTCTCTATTTAAAGCTGATGTCGTAAGTTTAAAGATATATTTGACATGTATCATTCTGAACTTGATGCTTGTAGCTAGATTGAAACCAGTATGATACCATATGTGGATCTTCTGGAGATGGCAACAACAGGTGCGTAACTTCTTGCTGGAGCTATTACCTATTTATGTATTTTAATCTGTAGTAACTAATGCCCTATATTAATTTGGTAAGTAACAACATTGAAACAATTCATGACGCTGAGCAGATTAGTCTGTGTAGGATTAGGAAAAGGATCAATTTACAATGACTAGGATAGCTTGTTGTACATTGTTACGCTTATATGATACGTACTTCACAACTATTTGTTTTTGCAGTTCAATAGAATTGAACTGTACCCAAATCCATAGCAGAACCTTGTAGGCTATATTTAGAAGATGGTTTATCTTCCCAGGTATATACACATTTACATACACCATATATTTGACATGTGCCTTTAATATTATGCAGGAGCTAGTAAATCGTAGAACTCGCACGTTGCTGTTCTGAAATGCTTCCAGCTCCTATCTCACACCATAATGATCGAGTACAATGTAACCAAGTACTGAACTGTTATTCATCAACAGTGCGTCACTACTTGGAGGTTATCTTCAGATAACCTTGTGCCCTCTTTAGAATCCTCAGTCTCTGAGCGCATACAGCACGAGACAAAATGGATAGTATGATAGACGGCGGAATATGCGGCGGTTTGATGAGCCCAAGAAGCACAGAGGAACAAACAGCACAATCAGTGCAATTACAAAGCTCGAGCTTATGAGGAGGACGGCCGTTGCCAGCCAATAGAGTTTGCTGACTACTAGGTAGACACCGGCGAAGAATGCTATGGACATCATAGCAAGAGCTATTCCCAGCAGAAGCAGAGCAGACTTCAATGCTAAACGCATGGAACTCGGGTCTCCCAGTTGCGCCCATAACAGAGTGACAGCAACGATGACAGAGGTATGCATTGCTATGGTGTTGCAAATCACAAACTCCTGAAATTTCACCTTTTTAAGCATGGATGCAGTACCCTGGTCGGAATAGGTGTTGTTATAGCCACCAGGAATAGTGAAACCTGCTTGAAATGTAACTGTTGCAATTAGCGTGGCAACCAGCAGAATCACGTTTATCTTATCTCTCCAGCTTTCCGTTTCCAGCCCGTCTCCAAGCTTGAACGTCATGCTTCTGGAGCTCGTTGGTTTACGTTCTCGTGGGGCTTCAACTGCTCTCAAGGCCATGCAGGTAAGCCTCTGCACAGTGAATTGTCATTGCTTTATCTTGTCAACAGATATTAAATGCTAGCAACTTGTTATTTGAAACACTTACCTTGCGAAATGACACCAATCCGACTTCGATTTGTTCCTCAGCAATGTCAAGTGCCATCTGGCGGTTGTTGTTTAGCAGCCTAAGAATCACTCTCTTATCCCTCACAAGAATGCCGACCAGCTTTGGATGCGAATAAAGTGTTGCAAGGTGCAAAGGTGTATTCCCTTCGGCATCTTTTTCATTAATAAGCATCTCCAGCTCTGGCCTTTTCAGCATATACTCGACTGCTTTGTATTTTCCGCTTTTAGTAGCCACATGTAGTATATTCTGACCGTGTGAAGTTAGCAGCTCCCTTGTATCCGGCCGGTGTTGAAGTATCGTTTGGATCATATCTACAAGTCCTTTGCTGGCTGCTGAATGAATGGGGTAGTAGCCTTGCTTATCCTTCTGGTAAGCAAATTGGAACTGTCTGTTTAGTAAGAATTTGACCCCTTCTGTAAATCCCATGCATACAGCTGAATGAAGAGGGCTTTTGCCTTTGCCATTTCTCAGCTGAAACATCGATGGATCCTTTTCCCACAACAACTTAATGACATCTAAAATTTTATCACGCAAACAAAAAGGAAGGGTTAAGAAAAACATTAAATCATAAGAAGAAACTAGAACTAGAAAGAAGAAGTTGTTATATCTGTATAACCGAATTGGATGAGCAACTTTATCAATCTAAATCTATTTGCTGTGTCCTGACTCATCTCTATCAGTTTTCAGATGGTCCACTACTCATCTTTGTAAGTTTCAAGAAGATAATGCATTGAAAAGAAAGAAAGGTATGGATGCAACATACCTATGTTGTGTCCGAGTATCGCAGCAAAAACAGGCGATTTAGTTTTATGTTTTGCACCCGTGTTGCAATTCCCGACGGGATGGTCCATAAGGAGCCTAACAACGGTGAGAAATCCTGCCCCTGCAGCCAGATAAAGCAAAGATTTACCTTCCTTGTTAACAGAATAAGACATCACCGGGCTCCTGTTGATCAGAATCCGAGCCACTTCTTCGTGCCCGTATTTCAGTGCCTCGTGCAGGGCGGTGTTCCCTTCCTCGTTCTTCTCACGGAGGCCACCTTCCCCGAAATCAGAATTCACCAGCAACGTTACCAGTCGGGAACTACCAGCTCTTGCTGCTATATGAAGTGCAGTGTCGCCTCTTGCGTTCTTTTCAGCAACCAAGTCTGGTAAGTCCTTGCAGATCAGTTTGACAATCTCGTAGCTTGAGTAGCCTGTTGCCACGTGCAGCACCGTCTTATTCTGTGGGCCTAATTGCACGCAGGAAACGGTTGGCCCGTGCTGTCGATCACATTCCATTGCTCTCACGAATTCAAGAATGTCATCTCTCATTATGGCTCTGTATAATTTTGGGTCCATGGTTTGTGCAGTCTCATAACTCTCCTCTTCATCAAGCAAACCTGGATATTTGGGCACTGACATAGGTAATTGGCTTGTCTATTTTGGTCTTTTCTTTATTCAGTTCTTTTCGTAAACCTACGTTCAGAGGATTTGAGGATTTTATATATGCATGCTACTAAGTACCAACTCTTTTTTAAATTGTCTTGTAATTTCTTAGAAGTTTGAATCTTGATCAGTCAATATCAAGGACTATGATGGCAATGTTTGATCTTGTTCATGTACTTGGATGCTCATTTTTAATAGTGAAACAAAATTTAATTTTGCTTTAATAACCATATTTTAATCAGTAGCAAGGCTCATAGAATTTACATGATCGAATTTAGGGACTTTCTCAGACTAATATTCCCCTGAATATTCTTTAGAACTGAGTAGGAATTGCACATAAGACACATATTGTCTAACAGTCTAAGACAGGTGTAATAATCTTACACTAATAGCCATATTTAATTTACCTTCTTGTCTGTTTATGATATTATTTGGAAAATTATACAAGTAAAGAGGAAAAGGGGCATGCTGTTTGCAATAAAGTTGGAGTAGTGTGTTTGTCTCTGTCTTAGTGTTTTTGTATCATTAGTCAATCACGCGTGTTTAGGAAAGTGTATAGTAAATGTCATATTATTTGATTAAAAGAGACAAAGACTTAAGACTTCTGATTAGGATATGCTGTCTCATTTCAGTGTTGGCGGCTGCTACAATTTGTGTGAAATTTAATGACTGCAGTCTCCAGGTCTTGTATACATGATGTTGTCGATTTTATATCTCATGTTATCGTAAAGTACGTTCGAACGTGATATTTTGCTTCGTTTCTTGATTGCTACTGTGTGCTTGTGTATAGGGAGGCCCGGGTTGATCCGAATAGACAAAGACGAGGTCCGAGGTAAAAAACTTGAAGCTTGAAACGAACTTAGCCCGATTGACCTGAATCGACGGTGTGACTCTTGAAAACGACGAGGTGGTTTTATGCATAGCAGTATAGCATCTACGAGACTTTTGTATGTGTTGGATTTATATGTCATGTAGATGTATAAATTATAGTTATTTCTTCTCTATAGTTAGTAACTTATTTCAACATCATGTCGACATTGTTCATGTCTACCTTTAGACTTATGATTATTCAAAATCTGTTTTGAGCCAAGTTGGAAAGCATCCCAAATAAGTTAAGGTAGCAGGTGACCCAATTGAAAATAATGTCAACATGAGATCAATTTGTCCTTTTATAGATAGTTATAAGGTATGAGAAATTTTAATTGACAATTTATATAACGATAAATATTTTTTGTAAGATGAGTATATTTTGGAATTCTTAGTAGATAACGATAAATATTTTTTTTAACATGTTGAAAGAGACTACAAATTAAGACAATCCAAACAATTTGAGCATGGTGATGAATTCGTGCATCTATGATCCTTGAAATTGAGGATTGGGTGAAAGGGTTCGAATAATATTTCTCATATAAATTATAAAGTAAGAAGGAAAGAAATATAAAAGAGATGCTTTTTTGGACCTCTATATTCACCATTTTATGCAGTACCACTTTTGTTGTCAACAAGCATATTGAAATTTAATAAAACATGGTTATGTATGGTAATGAACAAACTATTTTTTTTTTCTTTCTAAAAGATCAAAATAAAAAGGGTGTATTTCCCAAAGTGTAATTTTGTAAATGACCATATAGTGTCATACTAAAATTTAAGGCATGATTCCATTATTGATCGACACCCTATGAGGAACAAGTCGTCCGATCATTTTTTACATTCTCTCTTTATCTATGTGACACTCATATGTTGCTCTCCGGTTAGCCACGTATACAAATGAACGTTAGAATTCCATCGGAAGGACATTAATAGAATTTTCTGGAAATTATTTACTTATGTTTTTTTTGGAGATGCTAACTAGAAACCGGTTGCTTGTGAATTGATCTCTTGTTATTTAGATTATTCATTTTCCTTATAAGTATATATTTTATGGAGCTAGTTAAATTAGTTGAGAAGTGAAAAAGGATGCAATATGCCACGAAGCTAAAACCTAGGGTGCGAAATGGTAATTATTAAAATCTAGAGATGCAAATTGCACATCAAACTTAATTATAGGGTGCACCTTGTCAATTTCCACTATCTCCCCATCCCAGTTTCCCCCAAAATGTTTGTCTCCCATTTTCATCTCTGAAATTTTGAATTTGGACTGAAAAATCATTGATCTTTTACTTGTAATCCCCTCCGTCTCCAAATCGTATGCAGAATCACATATCCATGATATGCATTACAGTTTCAGCTGATTAATTAGCAGAGTTCCCTAAAAAAATTAGGTATGGCTGCAGCATCTAGGAGCTCAGCTGTTGCATTGCAATTAGGGATTCTTTTGTTGTTCCTGTCATCAATTGCCGTCGGAGATGATGTTTCGCGAGCTGCCCCTGAAGATGAATCCGCCACCTGCGGCAACGACTTCAGATTGGTATGGTGATCTGACCTCGCTATCAATTTTTGAGGAATTTGCTGTTGATTCCATTGCTAGGGTTTCAATTTTCCCCACATTTTTATGATTTTCGATAGTACTCAGCTGAATTGAAGAGCATATAAGCTGCAATGATTTTGGAGGCTGATTAGACTAGAAAAAGTGATATATATGGATAATAATTTTGTCATGCAGTCGACCTGTAATTGTTAGTGATCACTTGATTGGAACAAGTTAAAAATAGGATGAAATACGGTTTTACTGTGAATTTTTCCAGGTATTATGTATTTATATGGAAGGGATTCATTAGTTTTACTTTGTGTTAATGAGAGAGTTGGCGGTGGAGAAATATGATGTGACTATTAGGAGGTGTTTACTTTGAGTGATAAGATAGATTGAGAAAGCGTAGGAATGACGATTGTGTATTGAAAGGATAAGATGGTCAAACAAGCTTGAATTGATTAATCCAAACAGTGGATGAGCTTGATTAATTTTAGTGTTCTGATGGAAGGCAATGGATTAAATTTCGTTTGCTGAGCTAACTCAAATTTACACTTTTCTTTTCTAGCTGTGTTTTTATCTCCTAATCATGATGGTGAAAAGAAAATCGTAAATCGGAATGTGCTAATTTCTTTGTTTGGTGTTTCCAGGTTAAGGTCAAAAGGTGGGTAGATGATGTGGAGAAGGAGGCAATAGGTGGGTTAACTGCCGATTTTGGCTCTATGTTGCCTGCTCATGCTGAAGAAGGCCACCGTTTCTCAGCTGTTTATGCAGATCCTATAAATGGCTGTTCGATCTCATCTTCTAATGTATTTTTCTAATCCTTTTTTTTCTTTCTGTCATACTATGGTTTTTAGGAGTTTAATGGACAGTTAAGTGCTCTTTATTATTATAAAATCAGGAGAATTATTGGGTCGATTGTTGATGACCACGTCCCCTGAAAACCTCTGTAATCTTTTTTTCATGTTTAGCTTGTCAATGAGTTTATTTAGGCCATTCTACTAACAAATCTTATGGTTCAATTCACTGTAGTTTATGGTACTAGCCACGGCATTTTAAGTACAAATGTATCAGCTAAAAGGTATAATAAAATGGGACATAGTAATTAATGACTAAATGAAGCGACAGAAAAATGAAGGCTTTCGTAGTTACATAGTTCTAAGAAATGAAGGACCTGCTTCTCGTTGCTTCTGAGATAGATCTCGGACATCAAGAAGACAAGAACTAGTCTATATTGGAATGTTCGAAGTCATGTTTCATGCTTCTTCTGCCATAATTGGGGAATAGGAGATTACTAGTAGGGCCTAGGTTGGTTTGGAACATAACATACAATGTTGGACTGCTAGTAATGAAAGATGAATGTCGTAAAAAATTCTTATAGAAAGACTTAGCAACTTTCTATATAAATTAGGTGAACTTATAAACAGTAGAGCTGTACTAAAAAACAGTGGTGTGTAGGTTGGTTGCATTATTAAATTATGAGTTTTATGTCATAGCGTGCTATGATTCTTATGAAGCAGCATTGAGTCATACAGCTAAGAGTCTCTTCTATTATCTTGCAGTTATCGGGCTCTATTGCACTGATGATACGTGGTGACTGCATCTTTACAACTAAAGCTAAAATGGCGCAAGCCGGGGGAGCAGCGGCATTGATAGTGATAAATGATGAGGAAGGTAGTTCTACTGCTGATGCATTTATTATGTAATTTTGATCTAGCTTGACATTGCTTAGTGTCTCGTATATTGGCTGAGTTTAGTCCACTTGGTTTTTGATGAATGCTACTTTGCTCGAACTCAGGTCTTGTGCAGATGGGTTGCGGGAATGAGACTACTTTAAATATCACGATTCCTGTTATAACAATCTCTAAGTCAGGAGGAGAGGAGCTAAAGAAATCCATGGCTAGTGGGGGAAAAGGTAATACACCTTTAAATAATTTCGTGAGGATAATTTTGAGTATTGGAGAGATGTTACTTGGCTCTATAATATGTTCTCTACCAGCCTTTCTTAAGTACTTTATCTATTTTCTCTAAACAGTTCACTTTTATTTTAATATTTTCTGGTAATTTTTCCACAAGGTGGTTCCTTATTGTCTTTTCCAATCCACTACTTTCATTTTAAACATTAAGTGATAATTGGAAACTCGGAGTTGTTTGGAGAAATGATGGAGTCCAATTGGTTTGACTCTTTAGCCGCCTGTCAGACTTAAGTGACTCCACTAATGAAAGTGAACTTACTTTTTCCATAACCAAAGTTAGTCAAATTTAAATGTGGTAATACTGCAGGTTGATCCATAATCAAGTAGATCATATATAATTGGAATTGGCATGTTGAAAGTTGAAACATTGTGTCATTAGACTCATTACCAGATGGTGGTAAGAAAGAGTACTACTGGCTAATTTTCCTAAATGCTTTTGGTGTCTATGTTTGTTATTATGTATTTTGCATATAGTCTCTTTGGAAAACTCAAAGCTCACACTGTTCTTGTGAAACAGTGGAACTTCTATTATACTCTCCGGATCGACCAATTTTAGACTACTCGGTGATATTCTTGTGGCTGATGGCTGTTGGGACAGTAGTTTTTGCTTCACTTTGGTCGGAAATCACTGGAACAAAGCAAAGTGATGAGAACTATAATGAATTGTCACCACAGGTTGTTTATTTTACAGAATCTGCTTTTATGTTCTTGTCCATACATACTCCTAAGAGTTTCTCTTTTAGACTTCAATTATAATTAGGTGACAATGGTGATGAGTGATTTGCTGCTCGTTGTTAATATCTTATAGAGTTTTTTTCAGTTACATGTAACTGTTTCACTTTAGAAATTGACAGTACATTTCCTTTTTGTTTGATGGATGTGATGGATGCACTAATTGTATTTTATATCCATGTTAGGATTCTTCTGCGGCAGATGAGGAGGAGAAGGAAATTCTCCATATTAGTGCTAAAAGTGCTATAGTTTTTGTTATAACGGCGTCAACTTTTTTGCTACTGCTCTATTTCTTTATGTCAGCGTGGTTCATCTGGTTGCTAATCGTGCTCTTTTGCATTGGAGGTATCGAGGTAAATATTTATTATTAATACTTGTTGTCCATCATTCTTTTATCATCTAGATACACATTTGGTTTCATAAAATGATTTTAAAATAATACATTCATGAGTATTTTCTAATCTTTTTGTGTTAATTTGGGTGTGGAACTAATGAGATCAGGTGTGAATACCTTTTTAGCTCATTGATTGTTTTTGTTATCAGGGAATGCACAATTGTATTGTTTCATTGGTCTTGAGGTATGATTTAGTTGTGTTTCGACAGCAATGCTGATATTTCTGTGACTATTAATTTATAGTATGGTTTACGTATTTGTTTTCCTTTTTGAGCAGCAAATTTAGGGGTAGCGAGCAGAAGAAAATGAATCTACCCCTTCTAGGGGAAGTTTCCATATTCTCTTTAGCTGTTCTGATATTCTGTGTGGTGTTTGCTGTTGCCTGGGCTGCTACCCGGATGGAGTCCTACTCTTGGATTGGACAAGACATCCTTGTAAGCACCGCACAATAACTTGGTCTCCTTTGTCCTTATGTGATCTAATTGTCTCCAAGCTTTATTTGAATTGATGGTTTTTGTGGATGTCAGGGTATATGCATGATGATAACTGTCCTACAATTGGCTCAATTGCCGAACATAAAGGTATGTGGATAATCTCTATCAGGAAACATGACTTTACGATCGTCTAATTATCATCTCATGCCAACTTTCAGGTTGCAACAGTACTTTTGTGTTGTGCATTCGTGTACGATATCTTCTGGGTCTTCCTATCTCCTTTCATATTCCAGGACAGTGTTATGATCGCGGTACGTAGATACTTCTGTCTTCCCTTTTGTTTTGTAAGCCTGACATTTCCTAATACTGTCACCATTTTCGTCTTTTGCTTCTGGCGCTTTCACCTATTTGATGCTGCTGCCCCCTAGTAATTCTTTGAGAAAATCCCCTTGAACTTTTAAGATCCTTGGATTTGCCTTTGCCATTTAGTTGTCTTGACACGAGGCTTTTTCGAATGTAATTTAGGTTGCTGAAGGTGACAAAAGCGGTGGAGAATCAATCCCCATGCTTCTGAGAGTTCCTCGAATTGCTGATCCATATTATGGTTATAACATGATAGGCTTTGGGGATATTCTATTCCCCGGTCTGCTAGTTTCCTTTGCTTTTAGGTATATTACTATATTCCTATAATTTTATGATTGAGAGGTGTAGTATCATAGGAATAATATTTGTACTATATGGTTTTCTTAACTTTTCTGTTTAATCAATATGTATACTGATATAGATATAAAGGAATGAGCAAAACTTGCTACAGTTCATATATTTTGTCCTAACTATTTCCCTCGACTGAACAATCCATCTCTGGGTGTTTATTGCAGATTTGACAAAGCTAACAAGAAGGGCATCTTAAATGGATATTTCCTCTGGTTGTCAGTCGGCTATGGAGTTGGTGAGTTTACTTGCAACGCGATCATGTTGTATTATCCACGAATGGTTATTTCCTCCAATGATTTTGAGTGCATTATCAATCTAATAACATATGTGATACTTAATTATCCTCAATATTTCCGTGCTTATTTTTCTAGCTAGATGGTCCTGCGATGAGCGTGTACGCTCACACACACACACACATGTTTATCAGTCATATAAGTAGTAAATTCCCCTTGTAGTGAGATTACCTCAACATTCTGTTTCTTGATTATCTGCGCTTAATGCATGTTTGATAACTATATTATTTGTTTGAACTTAGAATTTACCAAAATGGGAAAATTGTAATGCTGCTATCTTGGTTATAGAGTAATAAAGCTCAAATTTGGCTTTATGATGTATGCACCCACAATTCACAACCAACTTCTTTGTAGCTCCTAGTTTGACAGCTTCATATCTAGCTCCGGTTGTATTTTACGATGAAAATGAGACGACAAGCTGCTACTAATGTACTATCTGATTTGCTGCAGGCCTATTGTTTACATACCTCGCGTTGTACTTGATGGACGGCCACGGCCAACCGGCTCTTCTCTACCTCGTTCCATGCACATTGGGTACGAATCGCTTCCCTTTTCTCCTCGACTCTTCTCAATCTCGTTTCCCTACTCTCCTTTCCTTGCCATTTTGCTCCACGAATCATACGTCTCCCCACAAATCCCAGGAACTTGTGTCGTGCTGGGCTGGATAAGAGGCGAGACAAAACACCTCTGGAACTACGACACCGATGAGACGAGAGATTCGAATGAGGATCCCGTTACGCCTGGAGAAGAAGCTTGATGAACCAGACGTCGCTTACTCCACGAGCGGAATCGCCGCCCCCAATCTCCGGCCGCCGTTTATAGGCCGTTCTTCGACTTCTTCTGATGATCCTCAAGCATTCTTTCTTGGATTACTTTTATGAAGATACAAATAGCTCATTCGACACAAAATATATGAATAGGTTCCTGGATAAGAATATGTATGTGTATAAATGTTAGATTATAAGTGTTCTATTCTTATTCTAAAAAAGTTTTTTGTTCTTACAAATTTTGATAATGCCTAATATCCTTACTTATTTTAAATTGTAATGATAAATTAATAATTTATTTTATATCTACAGTATATACTCTGTAGAGATTTTGTTTATTTTAGTGTAAGATTATAATAATTTTGCATTTTCTTTTTAAATATTGTGTCGAAGAGTATTTAGTCTGATTAAACATCCAGATAATCTTGAAATTAATGTGAACCATCCCAAATCATATATTTTTAGTCACAATTCAATCGTTGAGAACAACTCCGATGATAGAATTGATTTAAATCATTAAAAAAAAATATTCTGATAATATAACATGTCACTTTGTGAATTGTGATGCAATAAGTCACAATTCAATCGCTGAGAACATCTTTAATGATACAAATTGATATAAAAAAGCACTTTGTATATTTGATAAGCTTTAAATATTAAAATAAATGGATAGAAGTAAAGATTGAAATAAATCTCATAACTAATTTTCAAAAATATATTTGAAACATTATTAATTTGTCAAAAATTAAAAATCACAAAATTCCCCCAAAAAATAAAATAATTGAATTAGATCTCCTCAAACAAGTCCATGGCGGTTCCACCGAATAAGCACTGAAATCGGAGAAAAAATTGCGCCCAAAAAATTTCAGCATTCCAATTTCCATGTCACTGAACGCTTTCAAGGAGGCGCTCAAGCCCTGCAAATCCACTGCCCAATCTTCATCATCTTCTTCTTATTCTTCTTCGCAATTTTCTCTTGCTTCTGATCCCTCACTTCCATCAAGAAAGCCCCCAAAATCCTCGCTCTCCCGCCAGCTCCTCCGCCTCAACGATGGCGCCGATTTATCGCCGCCGCACGAGCTCAAAGTCGCGAAAGCGGAGCCCAATTTGATCACCGGAAGCATAAATGATAAACGCGAGGAGGAGGAGGAGGAGGAGGAGAAAGAGGCGGAAATTCGACCTCGAGATATCAAGTTGGAGCCTTTTCGCTCGCTCGATCACACCGGACCTTATGAGCCGCTTCTCCTCTCGCCGCCCGGTGAAATTCCCGCCGTGGAGGTGATTTCCCGAGCTCCAATTTTGTTTATGAGATTTTTGTTTTTTGGTACTATGTTAGAAATTGAATCAAATTAGGGTTTGTTTTGGTGTGAGCTTTACTAATTTGGGGTTTCTGCTTTTGATTATTATTATTATTTTCATTAAAAATGCTGAAATTGTGAAAATTTCAGGTTCCTGCTTCGATTAATAGTCGACTTTTGGAACATCAGAGAGAAGGGGTGAAGTTTTTGTATAAATTGTACAGAAACAGCCATGGAGGAATACTTGGTGATGATATGTAAGTTTACTTCTCTTAGCTTTTAGTAATATGTTTGTGTAAAATTATTTTTTTGTTATTCTTTTTCCATTCATTATTATGCCTTTTTTTGGCTAGATTCTGCTTAATTGAGGCTAATGAGATTGTGTTTTCTGAATAATGTGTGTGTTTATGGAAAAAAGTGATTTGATTCTTCAATTGCTTGATGGATTCATGCTTTCTTTGATGCATATGTTAAGTATATTTAATGTAATTAATGGTTTGCTGCAAATCATGTTCTATGTTATCTTGCTTCCTTAAGTAGAAATTGGTGTTGCAATTTTCCTCGACGTCGTGTATGAGTTGTTTCATTCTATATGCCTGCAATAGGGGATTGGGAAAGACGATTCAAGCAATTGCTTTCTTGGCTGCTGTGTTTGGGAAGGGTTCGGATGAATCGGATCCTCGTTTAACATCTCACAACGAAAGCCGAGTAGATAGGAAGGGTCCGGTGCTAATCATTTGCCCTAGCTCTGTTATCCTCAACTGGGAAAGTGAATTCTCCAAATGGTCCACGTTTAACGTTGCCGTCTACCACGGCGTGAATCGGGATTTAGTGATCGACAGACTAAAAGCAGGCGATGTCGAGGTCATCATCACCAGCTTTGACACGTATAGAATACAGGGGAGCATTTTGTCGGATATCCAGTGGGAGATCCTCATTGTCGACGAGGCCCACCGGCTCAAGAACGAGAAGTCGAAGCTGTACACAGCGTGTATGAAGATCAAGACGCTGAGGCGTTACGGCCTCACGGGGACCGTGATGCAGAACAAGATAATGGAATTGTTCAATCTATTCGATCTCGTCGCCCCCGGTGGCTTGGGGACACGGGAGCATTTTCGCGAATTTTACGACGAGCCTCTCAAGCACGGGCAGAGATCCAGCGCTCCGCAACGGTTTGTTCGGATTGCGGATGAGCGGAAACAGCATCTCGTGTCGGTGCTGCAGAAGTATATGCTCCGGAGGACGAAAGACGAGACCATAGGGCATCTTATGATGGGGAAGGAAGATAACATCGTGTTTTGTGCGATGAGCGAGTTGCAAAAACGGGTTTACCAGAGGATTTTACGGCTACCCGATATTCAATGCCTCGTCAACAAGGACTTGCCGTGCAGCTGCGGCAGCCCTCTCAAACAAGTCGAATGTTGTCAAAGAACGGTTCCGGATGGTCTCGTTTGGCCTTATCTTCATAAGGACAACCCCGATGGTTGCGACTCGTGCCCTTTTTGCCTCGTTCTCCCTTGCCTCGTGAAGCTCCAGCAGGTATATGTTTATGGCAAAAACTTGTGTGCATCCGGATGTACGGTGCATCCATCCTAATTAAATCAAATTAGGGCTCATCAATCTCCAATTAGGTATTTTTTAATTCTCAATTAGGGCTTATTGATCATAATTAGGAGTGTGTCTTTTAACAGATAAGCAACCATCTGGAGCTCATCAAGCCAAGCCCAAAGGATGACCAAGAAAAGCAAACGAAGGATGCTGAATTCGCGTCTGCAGTATTCGGCTCCGACATTGATTTCGTCGGAGGTTGCGCCACCCAGAGTGGCAGCTTCATGGGCCTCAGCGATGTTAGGCACTGCGGAAAAATGAGGGCTTTGGAGAAATTAATGCACTCGTGGATTTCGATGGGCGACAAGATTCTTCTCTTTAGTTATTCAGTGAGGTTGGTACTATATTTCGCCGTCTGCATCCTCGATTTATAGCTCTCGAACTTGGATTTCACCGTTGTGTGTATCTCGATTAGCTTTGAATATTTGATCAACAAGATAATAGGAGACAGTGAGGCACACTCCAATGCATCCATCATAATTAAATTCTAATTGTGCTTAAATAAACCCTAATTGGGGATTGTTGAATCCTAATTGGGGTGGATGCACCGTACATCCATATGAATGCTTCAATGATGAAGTTGTCCTTCCGTCCTTGCCAATGAGTATCTTGTCTTGCAGGATGTTGGATATACTCGAAAAGTTTATAATACGGAAAGGCTATAGCTTTTCGAGACTAGATGGCTCGACCCCGACTAGTCTACGACAGTCTCTCGTGGATGATTTCAACTCGAGTCCTAGCAAACAGGTCAGCTAAACTCGAAGTCGTGTTGCATTTCTGCGAATTCTTTTTCTTTATTTCCTAAATTAGGAGATATTTTCTAAATTCAGGTGTTCCTCATATCCACTCGAGCCGGCGGGCTAGGGCTAAATCTCGTAAGTGCGAATCGGGTGGTTATTTTCGACCCAAACTGGAATCCTGCTCAGGACTTGCAGGCGCAAGACCGGTCATTCCGATATGGTCAGAAGAGGCACGTAACCGTCTTCCGTCTTCTCTCAGCCGGTTCTCTCGAGGAACTCGTCTACACTAGGCAGGTATACAAGCAGCAGCTATCAAATATCGCTGTTGCAGGGAAGATGGAGAAACGGTATTTTGAAGGCGTGCAGGTAACAATCTATTCCACTCCCGTTCGAAATCTCTCACCATTTGTGTTCGTGTTTGTTTCCACTAATCTCGAACGAATTCGTTCTTGAAGGATTCGAAGGAGTTTCGAGGCGAGCTGTTCGGTATCTGCAATCTCTTCCGGGATCTTTCAGATAAGCTCTTCACCAGCAACATTGTGGGAGCCGACGACAAGCAAGGAATCTATTTTGATGATCCTCCCAAAGAAACGGCTTCCACGTCGTGTGTAGAATCCGAAACTCGAAGAGAAACGAGACCCAAACCGACACTCGAAGATCTCGGTGAGTTTGCTTCTTTCCACAAAACAAGTCTTGATGATTTTTAGGAACATCAAACCACTTTTTTCATCTTTTTAGGTGTTGTCTATGCTCATCGCAACGAAGACGTCGTCAACCTCAGATCCCGGCCTCTGGTAAACGAGAAACGAAGCTCGCCCCCAAAGCCAGACGACGAGCAGCCATCCCCGCCTCCGCCTCCGCCTTCGTCTCCATCTCCACCTCCGAAGCAAGACGAAGCATCGAATGATGCATCCAAGAAAAGAAAAAGTGACCATTCTAGCCTTCTTGCAGTGATGCTGGGCATGGATGAAGGTAAACTAAACAAGCTGTTACTAGCTTAGATTTATTTGTACATATATGTGTAAATATGCATGTAACATAGTAATTTGTTGTATATATATATTGTATTGATGAAATGAAACATGATTGGCTATTTGAGGAATGCAATTTGCTCAACTTTTGAAGGCTCTTGAATTGAAGTGGCAATGAACAAATTCAGAACCTGTCACATTTCCAGAATTGGAAATTTGCACAAGCACAAGAGACAATTTACCAACAATATATTTACAGTAACAAAACTAGTTTCCCATAGCCATAAATACAACAGTTCCAGAAAAACAAAAAATTAGTAAACAGTCAGATTAGCTCCACAAAGAGCTCACAAAATTAGAGAATTACATAGATTGAAAAAAACAAAAAACAGAAAACAAAAAATCAACAAAAAAAGCCCAAGATTAATTAGACTATAGATTTTACATAACTACAACAGGATCAGTTAAAGATTTAAAAAAAAAAAAAAAAGAGTTTTTTTATCCAAATTTCATTGAAAATCGAGGGGCCCACCCCCATTTTCCCTATGCCTAACAAGGGCGAAATACCCGAGCACGGCGCAGACGGCGGCGACGAGATTCCCCTCCTTAATCAACACCCTAACCACAAATCCGGTGATCTCCGCTGTCAATTTCTTCCCCTCCACCACGAGCGTCTTCCGCGGCTTGCCGCAGAAGGTGAGCAGCACGAGCACGGTGATCCACGTCACCAGCGTGGCGGGGACGGCGACGGCGAGGGCGGCGACCATCGATAGCACGCCGAAGGCCACCCCCAGCAGCGCGGAGGCGTAGAGCGCCGCCCAGCCGCCGGAGGCGGAGGAGGAGGACTCGAACTCGTACCAGGAGAGCACGGATTTGAGGAGGTTCCAGGAGAGGAAGAGGAGGAGCGAGTAGACGGAGACGAAGAGGCAAACCCAGGTGCGCCGCTTGCTCATCAGGCGGAGGAGCAGCGCCGTCGAATTGAAGCGCTGATCGGTCGCCGGCGGCGGCGGGGGACCTCTGGCGGCGGATTCCGCCATTGATCGGAGATCAATTTGGTGAATTTTGGGGGATTGGTGATTGAATTGAGGTGTGAGGTTTGCTTTGCTTTTTAGGAGGGTTTTGCTCTTTTGCAGCTGCTTTTCTTTTTTCTTTTTCTTTTTTGGATTTTGGGGGATTTTTTTGGATGCGTTTCTTTGTTGGGAGAGTTTGGTAGGCGCAGCACACTTTTATGTACACTTTCTACTTTGGATTTCAACTCTCTCTCTCTCACGCGCTTTATTAACACATTGACTCACTTATATATTAGTATTATCGCGTCTCCGTTTATCTCTGAATAAGTGTCTTGTCTAAAGATAGAATCGTGAATTTTGGTTAACATAAGTGTTTCTTTCGAAGAAGAAGCTGAAGCTCAGTTCGTAAGATGCTTTCTTTCAAGCTAATACATCGGAAGTTCGAGTCATCACAAGTGTGTTAGCGTGTGTGAATTGTAATCTCAAAAATATATGAATTTCGTTTAAAATTCCTTAAAGTTTGAAAGTTTCCAATGCATTAACTATGAGTAATAGGTAAAAGTTACCTAACTTCACCCCAATCTCCGAATAAGTGTTTCGTCTGAAGATAATTTGTGAATTTTGTTTAATAGTAAGTGTTTCCTTCGACGAAGAAGTTGCAATGCAGCTTAGACGGTAAGGCGCTTCCTATCAAACTAATAGATTGGAAGTTTGAGTCATCTCGAACGTGTTAGTGTAATAGTGTGTGTGAGTCGTAATCTGTAAAGTATATGTGTTTCTTTTTAGAATTCCATGAGTTTCCAATGCATTAACAATGAGTAAAAGGTAAAAATTGCTTATCTTCGTTAGTAAATTAGTAATATGAGTTTTGACGGTATGGTACACTTACATGGGACAAAGGAAGCATTATGTTAAGAATTTGTAGAATTAATTGTCACAAATAATACCCCTTAATCCAAAGATAGTGTGCAAATTTTCGGCGTCTATCAATAATGTCTCATTTTACTTTTTCGTGACAAAATACCCCACACAAGTCGTTAAAGTTCAACATATTCCGAATAAAATAAAAATAAAAATAAATAACCCTATGTTCATAATTCAACATCATGATCCTTCCTCCACCCACATAACACCATTAAATATTTTATTAAATTTACGATGTCTATAAGGTGACATACTCTTAGTGGAATGAAATCAATATAATAATTGTTAATATAATTTTGATGTAGTTGAAATTACAATTTTGACACTCGTGTCCGAATTTCCGGATTTAGGACACGATTTCGCCCGTTTAATTCAAATTTTAAATTGATGGGGCACTTTCTACTTATGATGTTTATTATTGTCAAAAGAAATTAAAAAAAAAAAAAAAAAAAGTTTCAAATATTAATTAATATTGAGAGTGTAGGGCCCACGCTTGTTTGAGAGAATGTGTCGGCAGCGGACGGACCAGACTTGACTTATTTTTTAGTTTGATTTTTCAACTTTTAATTAATTGGGCCTTTATTATGCAAACCCAAAGAAAAGAAACAATTTATTTCCCTTTGGAATACTTTTCTTCTCTACACAAATATCAGTTCCAATTCCAACTATTGGTTTGTGACTTCAAAGTTCAAACAACGTCAAAGATTGAACGAGAAATAAGTCTTCGACTCTTTCTTTTAATTATATTCTAATTACGTATCTATGTTTTTAAACTCGTGTGCATTTATTTTTCTTTAGCTTATATTAAAGCCCAACCTAAGAACGAGCCGAAGCCCCGGTTCGAGCCAGTTCATCATTTGAGTTCGTGCTCGTTCCAACCCAACTTTTCTCGAACCTACAAATATACAGAAGGCCGAGATGGATTTCTGTATAAACTGAGCGATGATAAAACGAAAGAGAGAGTTTAGGTGGAAAAAGTAGGAAATGTGAATACATGAATATTTTGTTCTAATCTATTAGTACAACGCAGCAGCAGTGATGTATATAGCTCATCTCAATAGTAGGTACAAGCGAGCTTAGGTAAAGGAAAAGAAAAACAAGATACAATACTAGCCGCTAGATATAAAACGAGATCAACGGCTGTGATATAACCCGACTCCAACAGACTAAAATCCATTCATGGTGTTACAATGATCTTAGAGACGATATTGTCATCGAAGCACAAAGTGTTTAAATCCAAGTATTGATGGAAATCTAGGAGCATCAACAATACACATACCAATTCCCACAGTTATCAAATATAGAAATGTAGAGAGCAGCATCAATGAAAGATCTGCAAAAAAATATCTTTAAACAAAATTCACATATTTTGTTGTATCAGAAGCATATAAAGAAGCGACTCTGCTTGCAGCTCCGAGGGATAAACCTGTGGCACTTCTTAGGCTGCATGAATCCGCACTCTGCAATGAAAACACATCAAACCATCAGACAATAATGTGTGCTTTAAAAAACAAACACATAATGACATATCACAAGAAAAATCATCAGTTTCAATGGAGTTTCCTATTACAATATCTTGAAACAGGCCCCAACATTAGATAGACAATAATATTTAAAAAAGTTCACATATTTGTTTGATTTGGTTTAGATATGCATAAGCTGTCTGGTTATAAAAACACAAGGAAACACTAACTGCATTGCCATCACTAACCTCCTCCATCAAGAATAAATGGACTATGATACAATCTCATTGGGAGTAAGATCCTTCATCAATTTGAGAAAACAATCCCCACCAATGTGTTCTTCAACTCGACCGGTTTGCCTCAAAGAATCTGTTGGGAATCCCTTTTCGCGCATTTCTTCCATGAAAGAATTTGCCTGGTGAAGTTTATTTTGCTTTAGGAGACTCTTGATGATAATATGGTATGTCAGACGATCGGGTCGACAACCATGGTTCTCCATCTCGACAAGCAACTGTTTCACCTCCTCCAGAGTTCCTTCTCGACAAAGTGAACCTATGATGATGGTATATGTCCAAACATCTGGTTGAAAACCTTTAGAAGGAAGCTGACTGAGAACATCTATTGCAACATCACGTTTCCCATTTTTGCACAATCCATCAATGAGAGAATTGTACGTGACGATATTAGGAACAAATCCTTTCACTTCAATCGTGCGCAACAACGACATTGCTTCATCAATCTCACCGTTCATGCAAAGCCCGTCCAACAATATATTGTAAGTATGCAAGTCGGGATGTACTTGTTTAGCTTCCATATCCTCAAAAAGCTTCATCCCCTCAGCTAATCTACCTTGACTAAATAATCCATGTATCATGGTACTATAAGTATGGGTATTATGCTTCAAACCTTTACATGGAATGTCGAGAAAAAGAAGCCAAGCTTCATCAACATTTCCCTTCTTGGAATATCCGTTGATTAAGCTGTTGTAAGTAACAATATCAGGCTTCAAACCATTCTCTATCATGGAATCAAGTAACATTTTCGCTTTACCGATTTCACCTATCAAACAAAATCCATTAATCATGGAATTATATGTGAAAACATCCGGACATATATTCCTTTGTTTCATTGTTTCCAACACCCAGGTAGCCTCATCCATCTTCCCCTCCTTGAAGTACGCATCAATCAATGTGTTTAAAGTAATCACATTTGGCGATATTCCAGAGTTGGCCATTTCAGTCAAGAAGCCTTCTGCATAAGTTAGTCTACCAACGTCACATAGTCCCTTAATCACGGAACTATACGTGACGACATCAGGTTTAATACCCTTTTCAATAATCTCGGATAGAAGCTGTACGGCATCATCCACCTTTCCATCTTTACATAAGCCGTCAATCAACGCGGTATAAGCACGAGCGTTGGGTCTCCACCCGATACTTTCCAATCTACGAAGCCAATCACGGGCTACAACGACCTCTCCCGCTTTGCAGAGCCCATCCATCATGTGCAGAATCATGCAACCGTTAGGCTCGCATAGCTTCAAACGAACAACCTTCTCGAACAATCTCAAGGCTTCTGCCACCTTATCTTCCAGAAACAGCCCTTTGACGAGAGTGCCAACTGTCACAACATTTGGCTCGTAACTCCTTTTGTAAAAGAAGCCAATTAGAGCATAAGCAGAGCGTATATCTTTCAAGAGACAACAACAGTTAACCGCAATAGTCATCGTGTAAACATCAACAGGGAGACCCATCCCAAGCATTTCATCGAACACATAGAGGGCAAAGCGGTACTGCTTAATCCTTACAGTAGCGGTCAAAAGATTATTGTAAACTTCAATAGGAAGCTGCGGCATACTCTTCATTTCGCGAAACAATTCAATAGCATTATCTAATTTTTTAACACGGCTGAAATCAATTCTTCG